>VDFB02014224.1:92659-480870 GCA_007258455.2 Sequoia sempervirens
TGTATGAATAATAAATCCATGTTGGTGAATCGCACTATGCAATATCCATGTTGTTTACAGATCAATGAATAATAAACGCAAATTGCTTGCTCAAAGATATAGCATCTAATAAGAAATACAAAAATGGATTCTAATGGAATGCTCAAAAAAAGTAAAATAATATCTGTCCACTTGAAACCAGTATATGCATTTTAAAGGAATTTAGTAATTCATTTTTGCTTTGAGACAAAATTGCCCTTAGCTAAAGGTGATATGACTATTATCTGGAAAAGGCCGGTGCTATTTAAAAGGAAACACCTGACTCTGTAAAGACATGCAAAATAAACAACTAATGGCATCATCTCAAATACTTCCCATCCACAGAGCTACAAACAAGTAATTACATTATCCCAAATGATTTCCATCCACAGAGCTAACCATAGACAAAACATGGCCGGAGAGGTACTCAAAAACATGTGTATTTATGTCAGTCTGCAATTAGCCACTTTGCAATCACTAGCATTGCAACTCTCTAGATTCACTATTACCAAGCTACAGCTACATAAGTACATAGTTCTTTTGTTCCAATTTTTATGCATTTCAAAGTGTTGAATTCCCACTGGTTACACACATCCTTGCAAGTCATTAGTATTAGGTAGATAATAGTTGGTCATGCAAAGTTGCAAACTAGTACTTGCCTTTGTTTGCCAGAATTAACCATATTGTTACACGTATCTTAAGCATGTTGTTACATGTTTGTTGTATTTGTTATCCAGTTGCCAGCTTATATATAGCAGCATAACGTAATACCAAAATACTGCTTGTGCATTCACAATTATATGGTATCAGTGCTGGTCTTTTGATTGCTACTTAATTTGAAAATTGTGCAATCAGGGTCTGTGAAAATTTTCTGAGACATTGTACTGCTGACAGAGCCTATTGTGGAACTTGTAAGTGGTGATTACCACAGAAGATGTGGTGGAGTTGAATGCATTTGCTGAGGTCCACCTGGTGAAGGCACAGTTGATGAATGCTGCAGGAGTGTACCAATTGGCTATGTGTTTATGTTTGGAGTTATTACAAACTTGAGTACTGCATTAAATTCAGATCCATCATACAGCTGACATGCATACAGTAGAAGCAATTCACACCCTGCATGGGCACACAATTGATATGGAGGCATGTGAAAAGAGGCAGCTGCCCCTCTTGTGCATATGCTAGCTCGAGTATCAGCAATTTGACACCGTGTTCAATCGAAATGTTTGCAACTTGGTTTCTAGTTTACGATTTCTAGTTTTATGTGGAGTAAATGTATAAGTCACTGTCACGTGTTGACATTGATGCAAAGTGCAGAGTAAGTGTGAAGGATAATGATGTATTGCCCCAATACACAATGAAAGAAAGCATATCAGAGTTTGGATGACAAAAAAAGGATGTATTTACATCTCTATATAAATTAAATCCAATGGCATATAATTTCCAAAGTCTGCATGTCTAGCAGAAGACACCAAGACGTCAAAGTCAGGCATGTGACATCCAGGTCAAAGATGTTCTTGTTGGCTTTAAGCACAAACTAAAGAAGAGGTACGTAGTTTCCAAAGCCTGCAAGCCTAGCAGAAGACACCAAGACATCAATGTCAGGTATGTGACGCAAATTAAAGAAGAGGTTATCTTTGATATTTAAAGTTCAATGGTTCATCATTTTCTTGGTGTAGTATAAAGTTTTTCACCTTCTGCTTTTTCACATCAAGCAATAATTTTTAATGCAAGTCATAACAGGCTTGTATGTAATGATCTAAGTGGGTAATAGGGAAAGACTCTTCTGTGGATTGTGCCCTACAGGCCATGAAGAACCTCAGTCAATCCACTCAACACCTTTTTCTTATGAAGGTAGTTCATTTGATTGCGGTGCAGGATCTGTGAACTCTTTAGCTCATTGCATGCAACACCTTGGCTATTTGAGAGGCAGCAATTTGATCTTGGTATTATGACTATGTTAGAGACAACATTAAAGCTGCGGAAGACTAAAACTAAAGAGAAAGTAATTCAAGGCCAGAAGTTAGATAACAGCTGTGATAGATTGAAGATTGATTCCAAGAGGTATGATATACAGGATGACAATGAGCAAAGGCTGGCAGATGCTTGAGGAGCCAAATATGGAGACGGAAGATGTTGTGAAGGAGCTTATCTCTCTCACTGACTCCATTGAGGAAGCAAAAACCACTGCTGCTTCAGGAACACAGACTTGGCTACACAACAATGTTGCATTTTGCAAATGATGGCCTATCAGAATATTATATGCATTATTTTTAGCAGCATGACATATTGATTTTTTTGTCCTCTAGCATTTACAATTGAAATATGATCAAACATGAGCAGGCATGCTGCTGATGATAAGGATTATAGTATATATTGATCTACTAGTGACAAGTTTAAGCAAGCAGGGCATGGGCAATAATGTTAGCAACTACATTTAAGTCCATTGGTGTAATTTTAAATATTCTGGAATATACAAGCTTATTGCAGGTATAATCAGCTTTTCACAATGACCTATGCTGTGGTGCATACCCTTGGATAGTGATTAGGCAGCATCCTACAGGGCTGATCAAGCCAATCACTATTCGGCTCCTGCTCTTAACGGCTTTTTTATGTTTTATATGTATATAGTCCCCCTCTAGAGACAGGCTTGGTTTGGTATCATATGATCTGCAAAGGCTGATTACAGGATAGCCTGGTTCCTAGTTTATGTATCTTTAGATTATGACAGTTCTGTGTACTCAAACTGCTGGATTTCACTGAAAAAAATCTTTTTACTTGATTTGGACTCCTATGAATCTCTTATTTTTGGTGTAACTTTACAGATCATCAGTGTTCTTGAAACACCTTGACTCTTATGCATCAGGTTTCCATGAATTATATATGGGGGAAAGATCCCTTTATTAATCTACCTTATCAAAAAAAAATTAGAATGTAGAGCATAACTATTCCCCCACCTCAAGCAAATTAAATGAAACCATAACATTAACAAGAAACAATTACCAGATATCAAACATATAAAAACAAACAGAATTAATTTATTTATTGTGTACCCTTTGTGTCGTAACTGCTCGCTTATCTTTTGTGCCAGCAAATCCAAATGACCTGGTCTATTAACAAATTAAGAGACAGACATTAGCAAACAAATATGAAAGGGAAATATTAAGACTTTGATTTCCTAGGATTGTCTCCAAATACATTTAACTTGTCCCATGTTAAAAGAAAAGGCCTGGAGAATAATTTGGTAATCCCGGATGTTTTCATATGTTGTAGGATAAATGCAAAAAGACACCAAGTAAAAATCCTCGACAAAGAACAAACATTGATTTCAGTAAGAATGTAGACACTAACACAAAATACAAACCTGCACTCCAAGCATCTTCCCAATCACCATCAAAGCCTCTTGAGTGTCCTTATTCTCCTTACAAAGATGAAATCTGAATAAATCAACTACACAGAAATTAATCAACATATCCTTCTTACATCCAGGCAAAAAGTGAAAAACTTGAATGCAACAAAAAACACATGCATATGCAGATAAATCTCAGACTGACAAATTTGATTAAATTATTAAGATCAAGATTAGATTAACTCCATCAGCATGTATCAAACATGAAAATCAATAAAATATACATTTTGTCTCCTCTTAAGCAGAAACCAATATTGATGTAGTTTCTTGTCAAAGGTGTGGTTCAGGTGTCCATCCATGTGTCTCAAAAGATCAAACTCTTTTAAATTATACAGTAATTATAGCAACCTTCACATTGGCATGCTTATAGATCTGATTTGTCACAATGCAGAATATTGGAAGTAACAAAAGGGTCATAAAGAATAGTGATGTATATATGGATTATTCTTGTGAACAGAATGAAAATTGAGATGGAAGACTGCTCTGAAAGACACAAATAGGAGGCAAGGAGAGATCACTACAAAGGTTTGCAGTCAACAGTTAAATCTTAAACAGTAGAAACAATATTAAAAAGTTTCTATGTACATTTGCTTCCATGGTAAATAAAGGACCCATTCTGCATCCATCTAAAAAGTCTATATTATTGCTTACCTTTGTATAAAGTAACATTAAAATTCCATTATGCATATCGGAAATGTAATTTGCCTTCTTGCACATATAAGTTGTAGCTCCATTTATTACTCATTATGCCCAAAGGTGGCTTGGGGCTGGAGAGTACTGTTCGGTTTTTATATGGCAGCGGAAATGTGTGTTTATGCCATCTAGTACTTAGGAATGATTCCAATCTGGCTGTGCCTTGTCCTTGTTGTGTGCTTTGGAAAAGGTCTTATGGCAAGTATGGGAAGTGGTAGACTGGTAGTGATCGGCTTTGTCCAGGAAGTATGTCTGACTTCCATTTAAAAAGATATTCAACTGCTCTTCTAAGGGCTTACTTAGAGTGGTGAAGGTGATTTTAGGGTCTGATGGGCTGTGTGATAACGGTAGTCTAAGGTATTGAGGAACCATAATGGAAGACTTTCATCAAAAGATTATGTAGTGATTTTGTGGTGGATGCAGAGGCAAGGGAAAGCTGAATAGCTATCTGGTGAGAAGGAATATGAGGACTTGAAACAGCCCTCCCCTACAGTGGTGCAGCTTAAGAAATTATTTACTGGGTCAGAGGGTATTGATATGCACTCAATGAATTCTAGGGTTTTTGTTTTGATGGAAAATGTTCGCACCCTCATGCTTTCTGCAATGACAACAGTTTGGTGATGAAAAATATGGTTGTTTCACATCATAAGGGAGTTTTATAAGTGGTCAGCAGCTATACTATGACTGTTCTAAAGGATGATAAACCATTCATGCTTTACAGCATGGAGAGGTGCTGAAAGTCATCAAACTTCAAGGGCTGTAGAATACTGCAGGTCTGCAGATACTCCCAGTGGAGCTAGGAAATGTGGCTGGGAATGGACTATGCAGCAGGGGGTTTGAAAGGTGGAAGTCTCCCCCAAGAGGTGTAGGCATGGTCCATTGAGGAGTGTCTAAACTCCAATAGTATCTCTGGCTATTGGTTGGGTTTTGTATATTGTATGTCTCCTGACTGTTGTAGTTTTCTATAAAGTTTATAGTATAGTGCTATGGTTTTAGCATCAACCTCTCTATGGGCAGTGTAGGTGCTTAGCTGGCTTGTATTGCTTGTAACTGCTTCTCACCTGTTCTTGGGTTGTTAATGCAATTTTTTATGTGTTTGTAACTCTGTCTTGTTGAGCTGGGGCCCTTGAATAGAACCCGTATATTATTATCCATATTAATAAATAAATAAATCCATTTGCATGGGATATTGATTACAGTTGTCCATATTGTTCATATTTAAATTCAAAAGCAAGCAAACATAGCACTATAGGTCTTTTGGTTATGCCACATTAAAGTATGAAAATATTAGTTCCTGTGATTAATTGAAATACTTTCCATTCATAAATAATTTTGGGTATTGTAATTCTCTGTCATTATAATTACAAATAAAGAAAATCAGAAAGAAAGAAACCATGCCAATACCTGCAAGATAATCAACAGCAATTGGCAAAGCAAAAAGGCATTAGGAATCTTCAATCTGTAGCTAAGAGCAATGTGTGAAAAATATTCCATTTTGTGAGACATAACACACACAAAAGCTCATACAAAGATGATAAGCGAAAATCAGTATCCTTGGACCTCAGCAAGCCCTATTTATAGAAATAAGCAGAATATTTCTTTCAATATGCAAAAAAAAATTATCCTAATGAGAAAAGAAAGTTGATCAGGTTGTGCTGAAAAATAATGATAATCAAATTACAAAAGAATAGCGATCTGCTTTAGGAAATTAAAAAGATGAAACTTCACCGCAAAAACTTTCCCCTATCCTCTGGCCATTCATCTGCTCCTCTGCTGTCAAAAGCCTGGTCAAAATCTCCTGATAAACTTCCATCATACTTCCCCCGCTTTGAATTTCTATCTTCCTTGCTTCCCCAATTTTTCCGCTTTTTGTCACCTTGTCGTCGACAATCCTTGTCTCTTCCATGTGCACCTTTTTTGTTAGGGTAGTACCTCACACGGACACATTTTGCATTAGAATCAGTTCCTTCAATAGTATCTGTCACTAGAAAATTTAAATTGGTCTTGAAGAAATTATGAAGTGCCTGCAAACAACCATTTACTACATTTAGGACACAGATAGAGTTGGTAAGTGCAATAAATACCTTTCTATAAACCTCCAATTACAATTACTGGCAACTGACAATGTCAGTGAAAATTTTCATAGCTAAGATGTAAGAATTACTTGCCGTTCGATGTGCTTTGTCAGGATCTGCAGAAAGTACAATAGGAGATAGATTCTCAGTAGATCCTGCAGAAATTTGACCTAGCAAGTCTTTCAATTTTTCTGCATCAACTTTACCAGCTAAACTCTCAAATGCTTCAATGTGTTTACTGTGATCTGAACTGTTTACATTATTTGTCTGACAATCCTTATTAGCCACTTCATTTGTCACTGTGGAGCTCTCGAGAACAGCCATTTTTTCCTGATAAAAGCAGAATCCATATTATATGCCTATTGTTCAAATGAGAAATGGAGTTAAAAAACTTAAATTGCTATCCACAAAAGCAAAACAAGTAGAGTTTTACCTCCACCGGAGCATCTAAACTTGTCAGATGAATTACTTTTCCATCACAGTCAACTTCATTGACAATAAAATCTGTATACCTGGAATTCATGTTAAATCAAATAGCCTTATTTACCTGCCAAGATAATTCTCGAGACTCAGTTGGCAAGACTGAATGCCTGAGATGGTTAAAGATAACTGACAATGGACATGTATGCCACATAATGTTAAGAACACAATACGATAAACATCAATAGCTCTATCTAACCTCGCTGAAAGGGAATAAAAGAAAGAGAGCCTTTTTTCTAACAGGATTGTATTTAACATAGCAGCAAAAATATTTTGAGGAAAAAATCAGCAAACCAAAAGTGTAAAATTTTTTCAAAAAAAGGGAAATATTTGGATTATCAAAAAACATATAAGAAAAGAAAAAACCTACTATTTCTTAGTTTATAGGCATTTCAATAGAATAGAGATATAAAAAGAAAATAAATATGAGAGTAGGAATCTAGGGTGGCAGCACCTAGCATTGTGGAGGGGCAATGCTCCTCACGAGATCTAGGAGGCAACACCTCCAGCAAGATCAAGAAGTAGTGCCCCTTGTGGGCGTTTGGGTGCAATGCCCCCATTGGGGTCAAGGGGCAGCAGCCCAAAAAGTATCAATCTTCACCACCTCCTTCACCCTCCTCCCCTACTCTAACTTAGAATTGGGCCACCAATTCCACTTTGTTCTCATGTCCATTAGTTGCAAACTTCCAATGCCTCTTGCAACTCAAGCATCCTCTCCAAAAGAATGAAGTATAATGCATATCTAGTCTCCACAAGTTTCAAAAACTCCTCCTTAAAGAAGGTCCGAAAGAGTGCATGTGAAGTATGGTGATTGCAAACAAACATCTGCACATCTCTAACATCATTAACCACATCTTTGATCCATCTATTCTTTCCCATGTCCTTGAATGCATCATTCATGGCATGCATACAACAAGAAGTCCACCAAATATGCCTGTAGGCTGCCTCAATCAATTTCCGTACAGCGTTGCATACATATGTTGTGTTTATCACTACTTCCACCACATTCTCTAGCCCAATCTCTGCAATAGCATCTCTAAGGATTTAGAACTAAAAATCAACATCCTTGCAATGCCCTAAACAATCAATAGTCCTAAGGAAGTAAGGGATGACCATTATGTTGACAAGTGAACGATGCCTAATATTCTTTCACCCATCCATGATCATGCTCCATCTACTAGTGACCCAAGTAGCTTTCATTTTCTCCATTGGAATATTAATCTTGGTATAGTTCTTATCCAAGATTGTTGTCCACAATTTTGTTATCCAATTTTGTTTTGGCACATACGATGGTCCTACTCTGATTATTTTTGCCACAACCTCCTTATAATAAGGAGAGCAAGCCACATGGAATGGAATGCCATTGGTAAAGAAGAATTTTCCATTGGCATCATATGCCTCATATGTGTTTTACACATCAAATCATAGATGGAAAACTCGCTGAAAATTCAGCGAGTTTCTAAGTAATCGCCAAGTTAATCTCGCCACAAGTATTCAAACCATTTACTCGCCGATTTGACTCGTTGAAATCTAGCGAGTACTTGCCAGAAAAATGGTGAGTACTAGCCAAAAAATCGGCAAGCCCATGCCAAGTACTCGGCCGCACATGTGAAAAAGGGAGTGTATAGGAGCAAATTTGCACCCCTCTTGCAAATTCCCCTCTTACACCTTCCACCTTAGAAAAATCAAATCCGACCAAGTAACTCCACATCCTCATTCTGTACCCTGTCCACTTGGCGCTTGTTTTTAGTGTCGGTGGGGCAATTTTTGTTGGGGACGCACGCGGATGTCTACGCGGCGTGCTATCGTCCTAACAAGATTCTTGCCTCTAGAATCTGTAAAGGCGTTACATTCTCCATTCGCGACGAAACGTAATGCCCCTGTGCCTTCCTACAGACCTTTGAACAGCTCTTTCCCTCCCAAACCTTCTTCAAATGGCTATCTTTCATTTCATTCCATCTTCTACACACTAATTTGATCTAGCTCCACATTCTTAGCATCTCAACTCCATACTCTTGTAACTTCAAGCTACTCGTTGCATTATTGGCTTCACGATTCCAACAGTCACAACATCCTACACATCTACCACAGAAGCTACAACTTGGTGTCTTGCAAGACTACTTTTGGAGTTGTTGCAGCTACGTCGACTCTACCATAGCTGTGGACTTGCATTCCTCTCTCATTGGCCTTGAGTGCCTTTGGTCGAGGGTGGTAACGCATTCGTACTATTACTTTTTTGTTCGATTTCAGTAGCATAGTGTCTCTCGTAGTATTTGGTTTTGTTTCTGTTCCAACATTGTTTTCTTTAGCATATTTCTATCTCTCTATCTATCTGGCTGTCCGTGGAGATGGAAACACCAAAGCGGGGATTTGACTGTGGCAAACCCCTATACAGCCCCAACATTTTTCCTCTCTTGGTTGTGCGTAGGTAAGTGTTCATGTGGAGCTTGCTGGCAAACTAGACCCTCCATGAGTTCATTTCCACCACCTCTGTTTCTTGTCATTTCTACATCGTCTTTTAGTTATTTCTTTCATTCTCTCATTTAGCATTTCTATTAGTACTTTACATTTTGACACCTAAGTTGTTAGTAGGTCTTCTGTTATTTTCACTGTCCTTTCGCACTTTCTGTCCGTATGGACGCCAACGCACCTATGAGACACCAACACGTTGCGCTCTCATCCCTAGCCTGCGCTGCTATCGTCTAGCAAAGAGTTGTCTAAGGTACAATTTGGGTTCCAGAAGCCTACTCATTTAGTCCCATCAAAACTCTCAGGCTAGTAGAGTGGCAAAAGCACTAAGAGTGCTCTTCATTCTCTATCCTTGACCTTAAACGCTTTTCCAACCTGAGGTAGATTAGGGCAGCCTTCCGCTCTCGGCTCTCCATGACCTAGAGCCTGGTGTGGTTGGTCCCCCTCCTCTACAGGGGGTCAAGTCAAAAACAGACCCAAAAAACCCCAAAAGAATTTATTTTTTTGCTTTGCAAGTAAAAACGCTCCCCCAACCCCCTTGCCAATTGATTTCCAACACATTTGCATCAAGGAGGGAAGATTCAAAGGGATTTTTTTATGGATTTGGAAGGAAAATTTGAAGCACAGGTCAAGTTTTTGTTTTTTGTTTTTTGTTTTCTTAAACATTTTATTTTGTGATGAGCCTTGCTAGCTCACTGCTCAAACCCCTGTCTTTTTCTTAGGTCTAATTGTGTTTTTTAGTTTTTTAGAGAAATTTTGTAGACAGAAGAGAAGGGGCGCATCATATAAAAGCTCACAAAATGAAAACTTGAGCAAATTTAATCAAACTGGAATTGTAGAAGGTGTTTATTATCATCAACAATGGATTTAAAACATACAAACATACCCGAAAGCCTCCAGATTTTTTAAATAAGAAATCCGACCAGCATGGTGAAGAACTGACAAAAACTGGAGTAGAGAGTTACAGACTTCAAAGTTTATTCTGAAACTGAAGCCAGAGAGTAACATAGGTAGGGCGCCCAAGTTCATGAAGAGAGATCCTCCAAAAGAAGACGTTTCTCCAAAAAGCCAAAATAAACTTCCTTGCAAGTGCCACGCCCTTTCAAACAAAAAGCACCAAAAACCATCTCTGAAGGTGTGCCCAAACAGCCATGAAGTCTGCCATGGTGAAGGAAGAACAGCAACTAATAAACCCTCTGTTTTTGATGAAGAACACTACAAAAAATCTGTTGAAGCACTGCAGAACTTCTGAAATGAAGCTCTCTCAATCTGCACTAATTCAGCTGATCTTTCACAACTTCACAAGTGCTCACACTGAAGAGATTTCGTTCTCCAATGGTGGATTTGCTGCAAACCTGGTCACAGGCTGAAAGCAAGGGAAAAAACCTCCAAGGCAAAGTTGAAATATTCAAAAAGATGAGTTTCTCATTGCCCAAATCCCTTATAAAGCAAAAGAGGAGAAACCCTAAGAAGGCCGTACATTTTAGGGCTTTAGCTCATTTAAATTTATGAAACTAAACTTAAATCACTTTCTATAGTTTCCCTTTTGATTTTTGGCGCCTCCTTTAAGTGAATAAAGATATAACATTAAAATATTCACTTTAGACTTAATTTAAGTGAAATAAGAATTATAAAGTCAATTTGACTTTATAAAAAGACTTTAAGTTAAAAATTAACTTAAATCACTTAAGTAAGCCTATCTCCCTCAATTCTCAACAGAATTCAATGCCGTCAGAAGCAAAGAAACTCCTGTACTGCCAAGGCCTGCAATGAGCCTATCCACGATCTCAGAAAATGAAATCGACCGAACTCTCCAGAAGGTACCACTGACCCTCTAACCAATCCAGTTAGCCCACAAGGGTCCAAGAAATAGGCTAACACTCTGCAAACAAGATCACGCTGAAAAGGGGGACATTACAATCCGCCCTCCCTGAAATTGCTTGACCGCAAGCAATCTCAACAACAAAGGATCAACCACTCCACCAGGTTCCCAAGGATAGTGCTGTGAAATGTCCCTACTATCATCAACTGTCTTCCGCTGCTCAACACTGATCTCAACTTCACCATGCCAAAAGTGGTGAAGCCAATGCATGGGACTCATCCAAAACACAGTACCAATCCTGTCGCCACCTGGATCCCAATATAAACGGTACTCACATCCATCCATCATAATAAAGTAAGAATATCGGGAAGCATCCGCAACACATCTCTGTCTGTAGCTGGAACCCATGATGTCACCATAACCTGTCAACCCATGAAACCAACCATCTAGCAATGAAGCTCCTAAATCCCAACTCTGCAAATCATGCCAACTCCAAGTAGGACAACCATCGATCAATGAAGAGTCTAAAAAGATTAAATCACCAAGCAACAAGTAGATAGCTGCCAGATCGTGAGGGTCAAATGTAGAACTATCTGCACGCCTCATCATGTACTCCTCCGAAAACTCCTCTGCCAGCTTAATTTGAAATCCCAATACACTGGAAGGGTCCCAAACGCAATGATCAATGCTCATGTCCTGAGTGCGAGCGATATCTAACTCGATGAGAGGATTATCATACTGAATACCATCTACTCTAGGAAGAGAAACTGGATCGCCATCGTCATCCCATATGCAACTCCTAGAAGAATGAGTCTCCAAACTTTGAACAATTTCAACCTCACATGGTGAATCATTATTAGAACAAGGTACATATTCATATCCATCCTCTCTTTGAGTTAAAAGCCTTCTAAGGTCATCTATCCTTTTATGTCTTGCTATGTTTAGGTGATTGACTTTTTCCTTTACCTCTTGAAGACGTTGTTTTGCATTTGCAGCAACTAACCTAGCCTCCTTGGCCTTCCTCAACCACTCTTCATTCAACATTTCAGACCTTCTAATCTCTTCAATGCCAAAGTACACAAAATCAGTCTTCTTATGCTTGATATCTTCATGTCCACCAATGGATGTAGGGCTTCCATCAAAGGATGATATTATCTCATTGGCTTGCTCATGATCACAAGCTCCTATTTCATGAGAATGATGAGGCATTAAGCTGCTGTCCTCAAACAAATCCGTAATGACATCATGCCATTGTAAAATGTCTCCTTCATCACATGTAGACAAAACACTAGTGGCTGCTCCACTAAGTAAAGGATCAACTTTCACATCCACCTTAATATCTTGGGCCTCCAATAGACTCTCACATGAATGAATAACATTCATCGAACCACAATCTGATTCTTTACCATGATAGGATGAAGTAATGCTAGACTCACCTAATGAAGCATCACAAGAAACCTTATCTTCATTTGGCTGCTCTAATACAACTGGTTTGTCTTCAAACAACACTTGCTCATCCTGAAGTGTCCTGTGCCCAACATCTACTTCTATGTAAGTCTGATTTTTGTCCTCCATAAGATCAGCTGTATGCTGGTCACTAACTGCTGAGAATTCATTGTGAAGATTTCTGGATACTCCACCTGTAGAGACTTCATGTATCTCATTTTTATTTTGTGATGTAGACCTGAAGATGGATGCCATAAACCTTGCTGTTTTATCTAAGGTTGCAGGATCTGAAATCAATTCATTTATCCCTTTCTGATTTTCATCCAACTTTTTCAAACTTTGTTTCAGCTTCTCCATATTCTTGTCCCACTGCCTCTGAGTAATTGAAGTAGCCATGATCAATGCCCAACAGGATGGCAGGAAACCGCTCTGATACCACTGTGATGAGCCTTGCTAGCTCACTGCTCAAACCCCTGTCTTTTTTTAAGTCTATTTGTGTTTTTTAGTTTTTTAGAGAAATTTTGTAGACAGAAGAGAAGGGGCGCATCATATAAAAGCTCACAAAATGAAAACTTGAGCAAATTTAATCAAACTGAATTGTAGAAGGTGTTTATTATCATCAACAATGGATTTAAAACATACAAACATACCCGAAAGCCTCCAGATTTTTTAAATAAGAAATCCGACCAGCATGGTGAAGAACTGACAAAAACTGGAGTAGAGAGTTACAGACTTCAAAGTTTATTCTGAAACTGAAGCCAGAGAGTAACATAGGTAGGGCGCCCAAGTTCATGAAGAGAGATCCTCCAAAAGAAGACGTTTCTCCAAAAAGCCAAAATAAACTTCCTTGCAAGTGCCACGCCCTTTCAAACAAAAAGCACCAAAAACCATCTCTGAAGGTGTGCCCAAACAGCCATGAAGTCTGCCATGGTGAAGGAAGAACAACAACTAATAAACCCTCTGTTTTTGATGAAGAACACTACAAAAATCTGTTGAAGCACTGCAGAACTTCTGAAATGAAGCTCTCTCAATCTGCACTAATTCAGCTGATCTTTCACAACTTCACAAGTGCTCACACTGAAGAGATTTCGTTCTCCAATGGTGGATTTGCTGCAAACCTGGTCACAGGCTGAAAGCAAGGGAAAAAACCTCCAAGGCAAAGTTGAAATATTCAAAAAGATGAGTTTCTCATTGCCCAAATCCCTTATAAAGCAAAAGAGGAGAAACCCTAAGAAGGCCGTACATTTTAGGGCTTTAGCTCATTTAAATTTATGAAACTAAACTTAAATCACTTTCTATAGTTTCCTTTTTGATTTTTGGCGCCTCCTTTAAGTGAATAAAGATATAACATTAAAATATTCACTTTAGACTTAATTTAAGTGAAATAAGAATTATAAAGTCAATTTGACTTTATAAAAAGACTTTAAGTTAAAAATTAACTTAAATCACTTAAGTAAGCCTATCTCCCTCAATTCTCAACAGAATTCAATGCCGTCAGAAGCAAAGAAACTCCTGTACTGCCAAGGCCTGCAATGAGCCTATCCACGATCTCAGAAAATGAAATCGACCGAACTCTCCAGAAGGTACCACTGACCCTCTAACCAATCCAGTTAGCCCACAAGGGTCCAAGAAATAGGCTAACACTCTGCAAACAAGATCACGCTGAAAAGGGGGACATTACAATCCGCCCTTCCTGAAATTGCTTGACCGCAAGCAATCTCAACAACAAAGGATCAACCACTCCACCAGGATCCCAAGGATAGTGCTGTGAAATGTCCCTACTATCATCAACTGTCTTCCGCTGCTCAACACTGATCTCAACTTCACCATGCCAAAAGTGGTGAAGCCAATGCATGGGACTCATCCAAAACACAGTACCAATCCTGTCGCCACCTGGATCCCAATATAAACGGTACTCACATCCATCCATCATAATAAAGTAAGAATATCGGGAAGCATCCGCAACACAACATCTCTGTCTGTAGCTGGAACCCATGATGTCACCATAACCTGTCAACCCATGAAACCAACCATCTAGCAATGAAGCTCCTAAATCCCAACTCTGCAAATCATGCCAACTCCAAGTAGGACAACCATCGATCAATGAAGAGTCTAAAAAGATTAAATCACCAAGCAACAAGTAGATAGCTGCCAGATCGTGAGGGTCAAATGTAGAACTATCTGCACGCCTCATCATGTACTCCTCCGAAAACTCCTCTGCCAGCTTAATTTGAAATCCCAATACACTGGAAGGGTCCCAAACGCAATGATCAATGCTCATGTCCTGAGTGCGAGCGATATCTAACTCGATGAGAGGATTATCATACTGAATACCATCTACTCTAGGAAGAGAAACTGGATCGCCATCGTCATCCCATATGCAACTCCTAGAAGAATGAGTCTCCAAACTTTGAACAATTTCAACCTCACATGGTGAATCATTATTAGAACAAGGTACATATTCATATCCATCCTCTCTTTGAGTTAAAAGCCTTCTAAGGTCATCTATCCTTTTATGTCTTGCTATGTTTAGGTGATTGACTTTTTCCTTTACCTCTTGAAGACGTTGTTTTGCATTTGCAGCAACTAACCTAGCCTCCTTGGCCTTCCTCAACCACTCTTCATTCAACATTTCAGACCTTCTAATCTCTTCAATGCCAAAGTACACAAAATCAGTCTTCTTATGCTTGATATCTTCATGTCCACCAATGGATGTAGGGCTTCCATCAAAGGATGATATTATCTCATTGGCTTGCTCATGATCACAAGCTCCTATTTCATGAGAATGATGAGGCATTAAGCTGCTGTCCTCAAACAAATCCGTAATGACATCATGCCATTGTAAAATGTCTCCTTCATCACATGTAGACAAAACACTAGTGGCTGCTCCACTAAGTAAAGGATCAACTTTCACATCCACCTTAATATCTTGGGCCTCCAATAGACTCTCACATGAATGAATAACATTCATCGAACCACAATCTGATTCTTTACCATGATAGGATGAAGTAATGCTAGACTCACCTAATGAAGCATGACAAGAAACCTTATCTTCATTTGGCTGCTCTAATACAACTGGTTTGTCTTCAAACAACACTTGCTCATCCTGAAGTGTCTTGTGCCCAACATCTACTTCAATGTAAGTCTGATTTTTGTCCTCCATAAGATCAGCTGTATGCTGGTCACTAACTGCTGAGAATTCATTGTGAAGATTTCTGGATACTCCACCTGTAGAGACTTCATGTATCTCATTTTTATTTTGTGATGTAGACCTGAAGATGGATGCCATAAACCTTGCTGTTTTATCTAAGGTTGCAGGATCTGAAATCAATTCATTTATCCCTTTCTGATTTTCATCCAACTTTTTCAAACTTTGTTTCAGCTTCTCCATATTCTTGTCCCACTGCCTCTGAGTAATTGAAGTAGCCATGATCAATGCCCAACAGGATGGCAGGAAACCGCTCTGATACCACTGTGATGAGCCTTGCTAGCTCACTGCTCAAACCCCTGTCTTTTTTTTAAGTCTATTTGTGTTTTTTAGTTTTTTAGAGAAATTTTGTAGACAGAAGAGAAGGGGCGCATCATATAAAAGCTCACAAAATGAAAACTTGAGCAAATTTAATCAAACTGGAATTGTAGAAGGTGTTTATTATCATCAACAATGGATTTAAAACATACAAACATACCCGAAAGCCTCCAGATTTTTTAAATAAGAAATCCGACCAGCATGGTGAAGAACTGACAAAAACTGGAGTAGAGAGTTACAGACTTCAAAGTTTATTCTGAAACTGAAGCCAGAGAGTAACATAGGTAGGGCGCCCAAGTTCATGAAGAGAGATCCTCCAAAAGAAGACGTTTCTCCAAAAAGCCAAAATAAACTTCCTTGCAAGTGCCACGCCCTTTCAAACAAAAAGCACCAAAAACCATCTCTGAAGGTGTGCCCAAACAGCCATGAAGTCTGCCATGGTGAAGGAAGAACAACAACTAATAAACCCTCTGTTTTTGATGAAGAACACTACAAAAAATCTGTTGAAGCACTGCAGAACTTCTGAAATGAAGCTCTCTCAATCTGCACTAATTCAGCTGATCTTTCACAACTTCACAAGTGCTCACACTGAAGAGATTTCGTTCTCCAATGGTGGATTTGCTGCAAACCTGGTCACAGGCTGAAAGCAAGGGAAAAAACCTCCAAGGCAAAGTTGAAATATTCAAAAAGATGAGTTTCTCATTGCCCAAATCCCTTATAAAGCAAAAGAGGAGAAACCCTAAGAAGGCCGTACATTTTAGGGCTTTAGCTCATTTAAATTTATGAAACTAAACTTAAATCACTTTCTATAGTTTCCCTTTTGATTTTTGGCGCCTCCTTTAAGTGAATAAAGATATAACATTAAAATATTCACTTTAGACTTAATTTAAGTGAAATAAGAATTATAAAGTCAATTTGACTTTATAAAAAGACTTTAAGTTAAAAATTAACTTAAATCACTTAAGTAAGCCTATCTCCCTCAATTCTCAACAGAATTCAATGCCGTCGCCGACAACGAACCACCTGGCTGAACGATCAAACTCTGAAAAGTACCATGACTAACCAATCCAGTTAATACAAGGGTCCAAGAAATAGGCTAACACTCAAAACAAGATCAACAAAAGGGGACATTACATATTTCATTTTGGTTGAAAATTCCAGCTTCTAGGTTAAAACAAATTCATCATATGCTAAAACTAGGTAGTATTTTTGCATTTAAATTGCAAAAAAATGGATTTATCACCATTTTTCCATGATTTTTTCTGATTTTTCTTCTATTTTCATTGTTTTTTGCATACAAAACTTTTTTTTTTAATTTTAACCCTTTTTTTGGATAAAATTGTTTAGAATCTTTACATTATATTAATTTTTTATTGATTTAAATTAATTTATATTTATTTAAACTAATTTTACACCGACTTTTAGTGACTTCTGTAAAATTTAGGTTTTTTTGTATTAAAAAATTAATATTTTGTGCTTTCACTTTGTATATGTAGGTTGAATACATCATATAATGTCAAATAGAGAAGCTTTTGGATCAAGTTCAGCCTCAGGCTCCACCCCATCAGCCACCGTCCATTACAAGCACTCATCCTGTTGGAGCTAGAGACCTTGCTTAGAAATATGCATATCAAGGACTGGCACCTACGTTAGTTATTTGCATTAGATGCAAAAATCTATATCATGGAGGCATAAATGGCCTCAAATACCATCTTGCAAGCATTACTCATCGTGATGCCAAGCCTTGTGCACACACCACCAAAGAGATAAAAATAGGTGAATTCCTTGCTTGCAGTCATAGAAGAGAAAAAATTGCAAAAAGAGAGGACAAGGGCAGCCATAACAACATCCATAGTTGGTGGTCCTAGTGCTCAAGTCCAACCAAAATTAGATGAGGATACATGTCAAGGCATAGTGGGATCTCTTTGTGGTCCACGCATCCGAAGCACATCCACCACCACCACTTCATCTACTTCTATTAAAATGCCAGTAGCAACGCCTACATCTTCACGCACGCCACATTGTTTTTTTGTGCCCAGAAACACACTTGGAGCACAACCATCATTAGAAGCTACAAGGTGGAACAAGGAGGTGCATGAACATGCAAATATGGCATGTGCAGATTTTTGTTACTTCAACAACATTCCTTTCAATGTGGTAAATAGTCCTTATTGGGAGAATTTGGTAATTGCATTGACACTTGCGAGAAAAGGCTACAAGACACCTTCTCGCAAAGACTTGAGTGGGAGGCTAGTAAATTTTAATTTTTATGCTAATTTATACTTATAGTGATTTATGTTGAATTTTAGGATAAATTTATGTTCATTAATCTATGTTGAAATTATGTCCTTGTGTTTAAAAATTAAAATTTTGTACTTTCACTTTGTATTTATAGGTTGCTCACTAATGCAACTGAAAGGGCAAGTCTAATAGTGGAAGAGCAAAAGAAGGAATGGAAAAAATATGTTTGCACCATTCTTTCAGATGGGTGGACGAATAGGAAAAACTGCACCATTTTCAATATTTTGATAGCTTCAAATAGTGAGATTGTTTTTTTGAAATTGGTGGATGCCTCAAACAAAGTAAAAAATGTTGAAACATTGTGTCTACTGTTGGAGGAATTTGTCATGGAGGTGAGCATGTGTTGTACCCAAAACAAATTTTTTGCCTCATTAAGGCATTTTGATTAAAATGATCTAAATCCTGTAAAATTGTCGTCAAAAGTCAGTTTTTGGTCAAACCAAGCATGGGCTTTTTGTGGGTTTAATGTCTAGAAGATACTGGCAAATTTTGAAAGTTTTGAAAATTAGGGTTTCCGGCCCCTATTTTTAGGAAAAACACTAAAAAATAGGATCTCGCCAGAATTGGTTGAAATTAATTTTGATTGGCTTATTTCACATCACAATCACATTGGTGAAGTCAAAATCAAGAAAAAATCAATTTAAGTCTAGTGGGTCTATTTCACTTTTTCAGGAGAAAAGTTAGGACCTTTGAGGTCATCAGTGGCAGTTGGCCAATACCAAGTGTTGAAATCTAAGCCTCAAACTCATCACAGAAGTTTCTATAGCGAAAGATGCTGAAAAAGATGCTTCGCAATAGAGGGGATTTTCAAATGGCGAAAAATACAAAAAATATTCTAAGTCTGGAAACACTACACCTTGCTATGAGGGAGGTACTTGCGCAATCAACGTGCAAATCAACTTTGTAGTGTTCGTACACGTAAAAATGGTAAAATACAATCACGTACTCGCGTCAACGACAATGGTGCTTCAACGCAATCAACTCAACAAGTAGCACGATGTTCGCGAAGTGTGAAATGGTGAAAATCATCCGAAAATCATCAGTTCTGGAGCTAATGCGCCCCTGCAAGCCAGGGGCGCCCCCTTGAAATTGGAGGCCCAAAGGCAGTTGATAATGGTTGCAAAGCCAATCATCATCTCTGGATTTATGTCAGCTTTCCAGTGAATTGTCAAGCCACAAGCAAATCCATCAGATTTGTGAAACTCCGACAAACGACGCCGGAAGCAGAAGATGCGGAAGATTTACACATCAGAGACAATAGTCAAAATACAGAATTTGCACCCCTGTAGCCCAAGGGCGCCCTTGAATAAAGCCTGTCAAATGTCAGAATTTGCAGTAATCATCTCCTGGTGATCTCTTCAGATTCAGTCCAACTCCACGATGAATTTGTTCGTCAATCCATAAGACAAACTAAACAACCATGACTGTTGATCCTGAAATATTCCGAACCAATTTTTTTCAAATTTTTATTACAATAAGCAATGCAACACAACACATCCGTTAGGGTTAGCACTTAAACCAAAACGATGCGGAATACAACTCTAACCAAGAATGTACACTAGGATCTCGAGTTGGGGAAGGTGTGAGCATAGGGTCAGAGGATCTCAATGCATGCTGAAAGAGTAACTCTAACCAAGAATGTGCCCAAGATGGACGAACATATGGTCAAAGGATTCCTACCAATTACAAGTGCTGAAAGTAAACTGTGATGAACCACACTCTGGTGATCCACTTTGCTACCACTGTATTAAAATGCTCCGATACCACTGTAATGATCCGACACTCTGCTGCGATGATTTCACCGTGCTTGTAGGTCTGATTTGTGTTTGGTGTTTGTTTCTTTTTGTGTTTTTCGTGTTTTGATGTTTGATGCCAATGATACACATGAATTTAACAAGCATATGCATGTAATAGAAACTCAAAATAAACCAAACTACTTATGAAAATTCGAACAAGACTCAAATGGTAGTCAAGAAGCATTCTTCATGATATAAGAGCTTACATGGAATAGATGACTTGCATCAAGTTTGAACAAAATACATCATATGAATTAATTTAACTTACAGCCAAACATCACTGTGAATAGTGACGTGCTACAGTACTCGCCCCTAGTAAAATGCTCATACAAACTAACTTACGAACTTCTCCCACCAAATAACGGATTAGAAGTCTTCCAGTAGCCAGGGCGCCCATTTTGGATGTGAAAGCAGCCACTAAAGAGAGGCGTTTTTCTTTCTTTTTGCTGTCATAAACCCTCAAACAAGGCGGCTGGCTGTAGATGTTAAAATCAGCTTTCAAAAACTTCCAAAATGCAAATAACTACCTCTAGATGGCGAATGGAGATGCTAGCAGCAAAAACCCTTCCAGAAGATGCCTCCAACAACTTGTAATCAGCAAAATATGGCTCCAAATGAATCCACTAAACTCAGATCTGCAACTTTAGGGTGGTATTTCACTCCATCAAGAAGCACAAATTCGACGAACAAAGCCCAATCCAGGCTCACCCACTGCAGAAATCAGGAACCCTAGTTTCCCTCTCTCCCAAACTCCACACTTCCAAGTTTCATTCATCAAAATAACTTCATGCATAAGGGGGTCGAACTTTCTCTTTGCCTTTTATAATTTCTCATTGAAAACACTATTCATTAAAATGGCACTATTCACTTAAGTTATGTTCTTTTTTCACTTTATCAATGAATAGTAATTGAAAAATATAAAGTGACCCCTTTAAATAATAGACACATGGTCCCTAAGCTAGAGAAGGTGAAATAAAAGATGGAAATCATAATTTTAAGCTCCAATAGCATTCCAAACGCACAAATTCACCTCGTCACCATACTCCGGATACCAACACTGCATTTTACCGACCAAGTGCCTAATCAGGTGACCCTCTATCCAGAACCATTAGCCTATGAGAGTTGATGTTATAGGCTAATCCACCATATCTGATGCACGTGAAAGAATGGGGGCATTACATAAACTCAACACCAAGAATGTGCTTTCAAACCCGGAGTGGGAATGGAGCTACCATATAGCGGAGATGCTAAGTACTACAATGCAATTCAAACGTAAATAGGCGGCAAGCCAGCCTCTTCCACTTATTCAGTGGGTATTACAAAGCATGAAGAGAAATATTAGAAGAACTGCTGACAGTACTACTGTTCAACTTACAATATCATAGAGAATGTCTGCCAAGAGCATAAGATTAGAGCTAATTAGTGCTGCAACAAAATAGAAGACTCTCCCTTGCTTAACAAGAATACCAAGACCAATAACTTCTCTCAAAAGACCAATCTTAATATTCTGATTTGTGACAGACCTGCTCTTAGAATGCTTAATCAGCAACACAGGGAACCACTAAATTGCTCACTACTCCCTCAATACTCACCCAAAATGCAAAAGACCTAATGCAAAGTGCTCCTAGGATGAAGGCGCCCAAGAATGAACCATAAAACTGACTTAAAAGCTGATATTTAGTTTTTGCACAAACTCCAAGAGAACCCAAATGGTACGGCCTTTAGTGAGGGGCGATTTCTTTCCATAAAATTCAATTCTTCATCATAAAACCTGAAACTTATCAAATAAGGTCGCCCTTGTCAGAGAAATGCAATAAGACAATACCCAGAAGGAGATAAATTTTATTTTCAATTTTATGAATGAAACTCACATACAGCCAAGATAATCAGCAACTCCAGAAAATCAACTAGAATGCAAAGGAACACTACAAAATGCATAATCACCACTACAATGCCAAAACTCACTACAAATCCACTCAACTATCATCTAACATCTCCACTAGTTGCTATATTTCAAGCAAGAAGTCGAGCCAAGGCTAGGAGGCATTCATTCCTCGAAGCAATTCCAGCACCATTTCGGCAGCATAACAATACTGAAGACATAAGATGAACAAATGAAGAGAAGAGGTCACCTTTTATAGGCTCAACAGGGAATCTCCAAAAGCTTCTAGAAGAGGCGTCCTAAATTTCAAATTTGAAATAAACTCATTTCCTTCCAAGAGATGGCGTCCCTTTTACATTAAGGCAATATATGACTTTATTAAAAATAATCTCTCCATCAAGTAGGCGTCCCTCTTCAAGCAATAATATGCCCCTTCAAAATATTAAATTACCTCCTATGAGGCATCCACCCATGAAGTCCCTTTTTTAAAACAACTTGAAGTGATGCAACTAGGCCAAGGGGGGGGAGTCTACGTTAAAATAAAACAATAAAATATAGCATTATTTAATTAATTGAACTTATCTCTCCAAAATGCATCGCAAGGCCAAAAATGATCAAACCATCTAAACTGGTTGAAGAAGAGAGCCAATTGCACTGAAAACCGCAGGACCACTACCAGAAATAGAATTTACTAAAAATAGTAAATTCCAGAAGATTATTGGATTGCAATGCAAGTCATATCACTAAGAAGCTTTCTGAAAACCCAAAAAGAATCTGCAAGTCAATCTCCAAATTTCAAGCAACAACAACCTCCAAAATGGGAAACCCTAATTTTACCCTCTGAGTAGCCTACAGGTCTCCGGAATAGGCCAACGGTCAACTGAATTCATCACGCTTGAGAAGGGGACATTACAGATCCAACGAGCACATAAAACAGGGGGATAATAAAAGTTAAAATATCCAAACATAGCTCTACAAGCTAGGGGCATCTAGCCTTTTGGTCAACTAGATGAGGTTTTCGGCAGCTGTCATCTTCACGAGATCTGTTCAAAATCCTCCTAGCTAGGCAGTGAATTCAACCGTCAGCTCTCGGGATCTGTCAAACGCCCATGAAAGAAGAATCAGCGGAAAATGCTAAAGGATAAAAGCAAGTGGAATTTTGTCTAAGTATGGAAAAATGCACCTTCCTTGAGAAAGGCGCCCTTCTACTGGAGGCCTCAGATGCAATCTTTTGACCTCGCAACTCCCAGGAACATCTCTTCCAAGTTGTCCCATCTCTGCGATGAGATCATCAATGCAAGCATCGGAGCAATCTAACTCCCGATAGCAAAGGTCAAATTGGGGCTATCTCTCTTTTATCCCATTCTCTTATGAAATGTTAATATAGTTGGGTAAAAGCAAGTAGTTGGGTCCACGAAGAGAGGAAGTTCCAGCCAAAAAAAAATCTCGTAGAAAACGCGTATGCGTTATGCTTCAGGTGCGCACTAAAAAACGCATACGCGTTATGTAACACATACAAATTTTATATAACGCGTACACATTTTATAACGTGTACGAGTCATTTATTTAAAAAATTAAATACCTTCTACAAACACATTTCGTTTTATAACGCATACACGTTTTGTAACGTGTACGCGTTTTGTAATGTGTACGTGTTATAACACATACGCGTTTTGTAACGCATATGCGTTTCTAAAAGGTATTTAATTTTTTAAATAAACAAGCAAATAAAGAACACATATGGGTTTCATAACACGTATGTGTTTTTAAAATTTTGAATTCCCAAACCACATGCTGCCTCAGTTTTAGGCACGAGAAAGGCTTGGCAACCTGACCCTTAGCCTTTAACCTACAACTAAAAAGCTAAGGCAAGTTCAAGAGAAATGTCCAACTTTGGCAACATAGCTGATGGACTTTTTTTCTAAATTAATCTATGAAATAAAACCCATTATAGAACACGATGTCTAGTTCCCAAATATATAATTTTTGTTAAGATTGGATTATGTATCTTATTTTTTAATTAATTTCTAGGCAAACTGGTCCATAAACTTGAAATATCAGGGTTTTTTGTTTTTTAATAACTTTTTTTTGGTTTATTTTTTTGCAAAAAAAATTATATGACATCAATCTTCAAACAATTCTCTACACAATGAAAAAAAATTCAAAAAACGATTAGTTTAGGTCCGATTGTGTTGTCCGTACACGATTTTTTAAAACAAAAATTAGGACCAATAAAAATTCAATATAAAAAAAAAATCACAAAAAAATTACAAAAAAATCCTCATCAATCTTCATATTGTTATATATCTTTCCCCCAAAGGAATTAGAAAAATACTTTTATTTAGGTCAAAAAGTGGTGTCCGTACACATGCATGGTATGGTAAAAAAATGACTTTTAAAAAGTGGTTTTTATAAATGCCTATCAAAATTTAATTGCTATCATCTAGGTATTTGAATAAATTACATATTTGGAAACTAGATTCAAAATGCTAAATTTCATATTACTGACTTTTTTTAAGATTCATTGTGTAAGTGCTTCAAATTTTCAGTCCAAGTGTGATAAATCCTGAAAAACAGCAAAAACACTAACACTTTTTGAGTTTTTTGTGGACCCAACTTCTTGCATCAGCCCAGTTGCATAACATTACATGTTTTTTAATGTGTTATAAAGAATGAAGGTTAAGTACATGTTTCACTTACCTTCTTTATTATGCTAAGTTAAGGAAAAAATGTTTCCTTAAGTTTTGTAGTTGTTAGAAACTTAGAATGTTCTTTTGCATGATGTTTGGGATGGCATAGTCATTTCCCGTGCATTTGTGTAATGTCCCCTTCTCAACAGTGATTAGTGCAATTGGACGTTAGCCTATCCCAGAAGCCTGTAAGCTAGTCAGAAGCAAAAATTAGGGTTTCCTATCATCTTGGAGGATGTTTCAACATTTTTCAGAAGATTGCACATGGAGTTTTGGATTTTGGATTGCGGATTCTTTTTGAGTTTTCAAAGAGCTTCGCAATGATATGACTTGCAAGGCATATGGGCAACTTTTCAGAATTTACTATTTTTAGTAAATTCTATTTTTAGCAGTGTTTTAGTTGACAGTAGCACAGAGAGCTTTCCACTTCAAGCAATGCAGTGAGTATTTTTGGTTTTGGCTTTGAGGTGCAATTTTGGAAGAAATTAATTATTTTAAGTTATAAAGGTTATATTTTCACTTTATAGCCCCCCATGGCCTAGTGTTATAACTTCATGTTGTTTTAAAAAGGGGACTTGAGGGTGGACGCCTCATCTGGAGGCTATTTTAATATTTCTAAAGTTAAAAATTGCTCTTGAGGAGTTGGACACCACTTTTGAAGAAAATATTATTTCATTAATAAATCTTATTTCTCCCTTGAGATGGACACCTACATGAGGGAGGGAAAAAAGTGAATTCAAATTTAAATGTTTCCAAGGAAATTTGGGCGCACTTTCTAGAAGAAGCTGGAAAAGTCACCTCAAGTCTATAAAAGGAGGCTCTTGCTCATTCATTTATCATCCATGAAGAATTATATTGAAATGCTACCAAAACAGTAACTGATTTGCTTTGAGGAATGCATACCTCCTAGCTTAGACTTAATTTCTTGCTTGAAAGATAGCAACTAGCTAAGTGAAAAGGTTGTTATTTACTCAAAGGAATAGATTGAGCTTATTGTAATGGAGTCTTTTGATGTTTTCTAATGTCTTTTGGTGTGTTTGTCAGTTTACAGGTTGTTAATTTTGGTGTGGCTAAAGTAGGTTTTCATTCATAGCTCTTTAGGCGAATTTTGTTGGCTACTGGGTATTGGCTCATTCATTTCCTTGGCTTAGGGCGTCCCTTTGTGCAAGTTTTGGGAATTATTTGTGGAGTCTTGAATTCTCGCCCCTTTTACCAAGCCATACCCTTGCCTGGAGGTATATTGGGAAGCGTAAAAAATAAATATCTCCAGTTTGCAGCAATTTCTCAATCATAACTTGGTCACCATCTTCCTAGGAGTCCTTTGCATTTGGTTTCATGTCATTTGGAGTAGTTATGATTGAGTCATGAGCATTTTAGTGAGTTTCTTAGTTGTTGGTCTGTAGTTTCCAATTTCTTGGTCTAATATTTCAGTTTGTAGAAGTTGGAGTTTTTTGGGTGGCTTTTCATATCTAGTGAGTCTTTGAAGATTGGAGATCAAATAATAACATTTGCAGCTTCTTGGATAGCTTAACTATTGGCTTCTTGCAGGATTTATTCCCATTGTAAAGTTGTTTCAGTACTGATCAGCTCTTATTTACATTCTGCAATTTCCTATTGTATTCCCACTTTAAGTGGAAGAGGCTGGCCTCGCCGCCTTATTTACTTTTTGTTTAAGCATTATCATTCCCACCATTGGTGGAAAAGATAGGCCTCGCCATCTTGCATATTGTAATTGGGTCGGCTTGCCGCCCTTCTTTACTTTCATTACTTATATTGTTGATCGGCTGAGCCGTCAATTTACTTTCTATACTTGCATTCATATTGCTGATCAGTTGTGTCATCAAATCACTCCCGCTAAATAAGTGGTTGAGTTGCATTGTGATTTTCCAACTTTCAGTTTACAAGCTAAGGATCCCCGACACCATATGCTCACACCTCGCCCGTCATTGGGATCTTGGTGTACATTCTTGGTGTAGGGTTACATTTCCAGTGTTGGTTTTGGTTTTGCTAACATTGACGAGTGAAATTGTTGACGTTGTCGTTGCTAAAATTTGAAAAAATTATAAGGGGGTCATTTCAATTTCCACTTGGTTCCTTGGAGGAGTGTACATGTGGAAGATATCACTCTTCTTATGGTTATATGCACTAGCATCACTTCTTCCTTAGTATTCTTCTATCATGTGTGTTTCCGCATTGAGATGTGAGACATCTTTTTAAGGAAATGTGTGTTACCTCTCTATAGCCTACATCTATCTTTCATGTGTAATGGGTGTTCAAGATTGGTGTAGTCATGTGCGACAACTACACCTGTGTGTGCACATGTAGCATCACTGATAAGTGTTGTTTTAGTGTCATGAAGAGAATTTGTTGGTTGTATTTTTGTGAGTTTTGTCCATGAATGTTTAGACATTGCAGACTTGGAGAAGCCAAAGCTTCAAAAAAGCAAGCCACCAAGTCATCTCAAACTTGATAAAAGACAAAAAAATTGAAAAAGTATAAAGATAAAAATCATAAAATAAATTCTCATAAGAGATGTTTTTTCATTCTACAAAAATTTAACTTCAAATATATCCACATAAAAATAATTGACATCAACATATGGGCTATATAGCAAAAATTTAAGCAATAACTTGAACAGAAAATAAAGTAGACAACATTTTTTAAATTAAAAAAATCAATAAATAGTCTACAAAGGTAAAACCATGGATTATAGTATCCACAGTACGAAAGATCAGGATAGAAAATTTAAATGTGAAAGGAAGTCAGTAGCCCCCAACCCTCAAACTTACACATGCCAAGAATAGATACATCTACTAATCTTCTAAATTCACACTCACTGTCTCTGC
This sequence comes from Sequoia sempervirens, assembly GCA_007258455.2. Taxonomy (NCBI): domain Eukaryota; kingdom Viridiplantae; phylum Streptophyta; class Pinopsida; order Cupressales; family Cupressaceae; genus Sequoia; species Sequoia sempervirens. Next base: position 120,110 of record VDFB02014224.1, read on the forward strand.
CTCTACCTCTGCTACTTCCAACAAAGTAAAAGCCTCTGTAAACATTGGCATTATAGACTCAATGATCCAGTCTAATGTTGGATTGTTCATCCAACTAAATGACGTCCACATTGGTTCTCTCCAATTGTTTGCGGTGAAGCCGAAGGTGGTAGCGAATGAAACTCTAAGTCATTCAATCACTTTGGAGTCAATAATTGTACTTCTTGTTTAAAATCATAGCACAATTGGAGATGGACAGTAGAAATAGTAATATTTCATTAATTGAACAATAATAGAGACCCAAGGTACCACCATGATCTCCAACACAAAAAACTTTGAAGTTTGAAATATGTCAGCTCTTTTCAGTAGTATAAATTCAAAAAGGATATATTTCCCTACCAATTGCCAAATTAGAAACAATGCAATGATGGTGAAAAGCAAATACGAAGAAAATATTGATATTCAAGTTGTAAGGGGATACACAAACTCAACATGAACAATAAACTAGGAAACAGTGTTGGAGGATTTGGGGTATTTTAAATGAAAGGAAGTTATTATAGACTTAGCTAATGAACTTATTATGGTTTTGAGGGGTCAATACCAAGGGCTTTCTGCTATCCTGCCCTTGGTGGCTCCTTTCCATTTGTCAACATTGATTGACATTGGAATCTCTATTTCCACTCATTGCATTCTACTCTTCAATCATGTTTCCTGTACTTCAATCATTATGTATGTATATGTAGTACATAGTTGTTTAGAATTCTGTATTACTCTATGTTGTTAGAATGTGGTCTCTCCAAACTAACTTTACATTGGCAAACCCAACCCAGCAGCGGCCAAGTGTAGTAAAATTCATTTATGTTTTATTCATCAATAGTGCATTAGAAGAAGAAATACATAAACCTGCTCCATACAAAAAGAAGAAAAGAACAGCAGATAGTGAAAGGAAAGTTCAAAAGCCTGTAAGATTTTTGAGAAAGCATGACCCAAATGATATAGGCATCAATGAATCTCAATTCCATATATTGATGTTGACACTTGACATAGTTTCAACACAGCTAAGAGAATTAACCATGGAGGTTCAGTATTTTCTATAAGACCAAAAATAACTCAGTCCACCAAGATTTTATAAACGAACAAAGCTGGTTCTATGTGTCAAAACCATCCAGATTTTTATTTAAAGGAATAAAGATCCTATAAAACATTGCTTGACTTAGGAGTAATAGCAGGAGGCAGATGACACCATTAACATGAATACAGCTATCTAAACACATTGCAGGGATAAGCTGTTAAATGTATAATCAGCAAGATGTTAAGAAAAAGAATACAAGGACAACAGTGAAAACTAAACAAGGAATTTTAAAGATGGTATACAAATGCCTAAATCTATAATGGCCTATCATGCCTAAAATTAAAATCCATTAAACATTACAAAAGAAGACTGTTGAACCTGATACAGGTGTTGGAAAAATCAACTGGTGGTAATCTCAAAAAAAACTCCTTAAAGGGGATCAGAAGTACTTTCAAAGAAAGCTTACAGGCGTTATCAACCTCTAGCTGTATAAAAATGTGTGATTTAATGTTGGATGTAAAGCAGCAAGGTATTCACATTCAAAAAGTATATTGGAAAATGTTGAAGATGTGTTCGAACAAAAAATTATAAGCAAGATTACTATGTGGTTGGGTTGGGGCCCCGTACATAGAACCCCAATACTTTAATTTTTTTTTAATTTGATAGCCAAGATATTCAATAAAGTTCTGAAGAAAATACTAAAAAAGAAAACTGCAAAATATGATTTTAAAATGTTGAACAAAGCGACACAAAACATGAATGTCTTGTAAAGCTTTCTACTATTTATGATGTCAAGACTCATGATACATAGGATAGTTCCTTTAACCTAAAGATCAAGTCAAAAGGATCTCAAACTAAAGGTCAAATGGCTCAAATCCCTCAACCACCTAGAAAGTGGAATGGTGCTTGACCCATTGAAAGATTAAAGAAGAAAAATAAACATTACTAGCACCTCCAGTGGAAAAAATTGGAGTTTATAAGGATTGAAGGAACTAGCACTCCAACAATAACAACAATAATAGCAAAAGAAACCTGAAATATGTAACGTGGGTGACCTGGGTTCGTTCCCCAGCAATGGCGCCAAATGTTTACTCATAGGATGAATTTCAAATGTACTATGCGAGTAAACTGAAATAATTTATAGAACATAACGTACTAGAAGATAATGCACAGAATCATCACACTTGTCTTTATTGATAGAATGTATGCCAATACAATCGTAAAATGAATAATCATAGCAACCATAACATCTAACTACATGACTCCGGATACATATAGTACGCCGACGGTGGTTGAAGGACCAACCGTCGCATCCCTTCATTACACTAATTATTTCATTAGGAGACAACTAACTAACATGACAAGTACGTACACAACAAGTACATGAAATATTAAACTAACTAAAGTCTTATTTATTACTCACAGCCAACTAAGTACACTTTCGGCCGGCTAAAAATACACAATCCTTGATACAAAAAGATTAAAAGGGGCACCCTTGTGTATAATGTAAACAGCATAGGGCTCTCCACAAAGGCAAACTTAAAATTATGCACGAAGTTGTAATGTCCCCATTTTGAACAAAATTGATTTGTGAGCATTTAGCTTAGTTTCTAGGTTTTCTCGTAAGCTTCTTGGTGAGTTGGGGAGAACTCCAAACTTCTTGGAGTGCTCTAGGTTGGTTAACAATGACTTTGGTTTTCAAAAATGAGCTTAGTAGGCTATGTGGATAAGTATGCCACTGTCAAAAGTAATTTGCAACTTTTGGTGGCTTCTCAAAACTTCTTGGAGAAACGATCTATTTTTAGTAAGTCACCTGGTTGGCTTTGATCATCATCCTACATCTTCAGTATCATCTCACTGTTATCAAAGTTTGATTCCGATGCAGTTTCAGTGGTTTCGGCAAGTTGGATAAGCTATTCAGTTATTATTTATTTCATTCACTTAAGTTATCTAATTTTGGGAAATATTAAAAGAGACAACTTAATGTAAAAGCTCATTGGAAAAGTGATTAAGTGTTTTAAAAGTTGGATGCCTAGATACGGGGGCCTTTACACATGAAATGTTATTATTATTTCAAAAAAGGTCTTTGTGAGGGAAAAAGTGAATTATTATATTTTTAAATTGTATAATTCCCTCCAAAAAAGCTATATAAGAAGGTGTTGGGCTCATTTCAAGGGTTATGTTTATGAATTTTACACTAATATGTTGCTAGAATGAACTTGGAGTTCTTTCAAATCTTTTGAGAACAAAAACCCTCTCAAGATATATAGTTTCGGATTTGAAAGATAATCCCTAGCTAGACTAGTGTGATTTCACTCAAGAATCACCATTGTTACAATTCGAAGTTTCAATTTTGGATGTTGCAAAGATGAAGATTTTCTACGACTTTTGATGTTGTAGATTTGATGGTTTGTATTGAGATTGTTGAAGATCCCTTTGGGCAACTTCAGAAGTTTCTTTCATGCCAAGCCATACAAACTTGTGGTGTAGGTATAAAGGGTTTTTCATATGATTTTATTGGCTGTTTGGTTGCTATTATCCTTCCTTTTGCAGGTCATAAAACATGGTGAAGGCAGATTGCAGATTTTTAAGGCTGTACCGCATGCTGGATTTTGATTGTAAAGGTGGCTTTTGAACACATGTAGTGAAGAACTGGAGTTATAAAGTATTTTTCTGATTTCATCATAAAAGGTGGCACCTAGATCCTTGGAGGAGATTTGCATAAGTTTTGGAGTGAACATATTGCTATTTGTAAAGAGTTTGGTATTTACTGTACCATCTTTCTTAGCGACTTTCTTGTTGCTACAGTCCAGTTTGGGACTGATCTTGTGATTAGTTAATCATGACATCATTTGCAAAGATTTTGGAGTGTGCTTGATGAAGATGGAAGAGATATTCAAGCCTATACCCATGGTGGGTGTGTTGGACGAGATGTTGGTGAGATTTCTAGGGTGGTTTGTTTGCTGTTCAGACCTGTAGCAGTGTGTTTCTAGTGCATTTTCAGACCTATACCAGCAATAACATTCATCATCATAAAGGTATATTGTTATTATTTACAAGTTGTGTGGTTTATTCACAATTTGGCATACCTTAGGGGGTGTTTAAGCAGATTAATTCATATCAGCACTTATATCAGCAATGTTTATCTCCATCAGAATTTGTAACAGCAGATATATCTTTAATTTTGGCATTATTATGATTGAGCTAACATTTTAATACTGGATGGTAGTACCACCAGTGAATGCTCTTGTTTATTGCTGATACATACCCCACTAACCAGTGGTTTAATTGCAATCGCTCACCACTTAAAAGTGGAAGAGTTGTCATCAACATTGTACTTGCTCACTATTCAGAAAATGTGTCTCAACCTTGCAATAACATAAAGTTTACTGTTGATAAGTAAGCGCTGGGGTGTGGGGGCGAGCGGCGGCGGGGGGCTGGTACTCTCCCGCAAGGGGTCCAAGGGGATCATCCTCCCAATGGGGGGTCCGAGGGCCTCGGAGGCAGCACCCCCGAAAGCCAAGTTTTATGCATATTTACATTATTGTAAATTTGGACCGTTCATCATTAGGTCTCAGATCTAATAGTAGATATTTTGTTGGCTTGTCTTGCCCTAAAAAGCAACCCTATTTTATGAGGGCGTTGTATTACAGTTGTGCATTGTGATGTCTTCTAAGAGTCTGATAGCAGCCGTGTTGCCTTTAGATCTCTAGTTGGTGATACTCCTGTGAGAAGCTTGTTCTGCAAGTATATTGTAATCTTCATGATTTCTAAATAATATATTGGGCAGCTTTTGGAGTGTGGGGTTTTTCTCCCAAAAATTTTCCTCACATAAATCACTGTGTTGTGGTATGCATAATACTTATGTTTATTTTTGTTTAAGTTTTTGTAATTGTTTGTAAAGATCAGTAAAGTTTTGCATTACCCTCCTCTCAAGATTAATGTAGGAAGTTGTTCTGGTACCTTAACTTCCTTACACTCACCACTCAATAAGTGGTAGAAGCTAGTTTTTTTTATCTTCAAGTATTGTATAAACTTTCCCACTGAAAATTGGATGTGCCCTTGTAATTTCCCATTGAATAAGTGGATGTTATTTCTTTTATGTATTGCATATGCACTCTACTAAATAAGTGATATTGGTTGGCTTACGGCCTAGTGCTTTCATTTTAGTTGATGCATTTCAATTTAGTTGTCATCCTAAACAATATATGCTATCACTTTGCCCTTTCCAAGATCTTGGTGATCAGAAAGTGGAAAGGTAGTTGTTTGTATCTCATTTCCAATAGCAATATTTTCAAAAAAAAATTAGGGTGGTTATTACAAAAGTGAGATACAAGAAACCACAAAAATGAATGTCCCAAATTAAAATCAGCCAATATGATTGAGGTAAAGGTGAAAGAAAAATTTGTCTACTAAAAGGAAGGAAGAACTAGGTGTGCTTGAGACAAAGAATGCAAGATGCAATACATGTGATTGATGCCATAATAAGGAATTAAAGAACATTGGCTAGATGAATTGGTACCACCAACAGCAAAATAGAAGGAAAATAAATTACAAAAGGATAAATCTCCAATAAAAAATCTATCGACCAAAGAGTTAGAGGAAGAAAAGAGAGTCAAGAAAATAGGGAGCAATGAGTCAAAAACCAAAAACTACCAAAAGGAATGTCATCTCTAATGTAATGTCCCCTTTTTCCTGCCCTAATTATAAATAAAATAAAATAAGATTACTTTATTGTGATCGGCCAAATTTGAAGGAGAAAAATAAGATAAATCCAAATAATTTTCCCTTGAGGTGGATGACCTAGTGAGAGGTCAAGAAATGAAATATTAATGCCACAAGGGGTTCGCCCTACTTGGAGAAAGGAATGAAAAATATAATAAAATATTTTATTTGTGTTTTTGGGAACCTAGCATACCTTGCTTGAGGTCGGCTCTAAGAAGGAGGGAGAAAGGCAAATAAAATAAGAATATTTGGCTTAAGGAGGTCAGCCTTGTTAAGGTTCTTTGTGGAAGGCTATAAAAGAAAGGAAAGTGCAGGTCATTTGGCATCTATTCATATCTAATTTCATTTTGGGGATTCTTCTCTTTGTCTGCAACTTTGGTTGGGCTGAATGTGGTGAGTTGGACGAAACCCTAGCTCACCTTGTGGAGAACTCATAATGGAGTTCTAATTGCACTTAATTGGAGATAATTGGAGGTTTGGAGCATCATTGCATAATCAAATTTGAAGATCAGATTTGGAGCAGAATTATTGTGGCATTTTGTGAGCAGACTGCATTAGGGTTTTTCCCTAATTTGGAGCGCCACTTGGAGCAGACCTGAGTGCCCACCTTTGGAGGGCAATTTTCATATTTGGAGCAGCAAACCCTAAACACTTGCCAAGGAGGAATTTCACCCATCTAGGGTTTGACATTTGAAGACTACTTTGCATATATGTGTTATGTATAATCATAGTTTCAAATCTGATTTGCAGAGCAGAAATCTAGGCATATGTCTGGCATGTTTGAGCCCATGAATTCATTGTAAATTCAGTCCAGAATATTCAGTTTGTAACAGCAGAAGTTATCTACAGAAAATCAGATTTGTGTGTTGCATTTGGATGCCCTATCTTGTGTTTTTATGGTCGATTTCATGTTTGATACGAATATCAATTGGTAGCATCATTTGGCATGTTTATTTCTCATGTTTGGGCACTTGTATGTTCGCTGTGATATTTTGTTTGAAATCAAAAAACAAAAAACAGAAATCAGAACTAGGGCAGATCCCATTGGGGATATTATAGTGGTATCAGAGCAGTTGTCCTGCTAGCCTGAGGGTATTTTTCTTCGTTGATGCAATGTAGTCAAAGAGATTAGCAAGCTCTTGAGAGGAAAAGAAGAAAATTGAAGTTGAATCATCTAAGATAGGGGGCAAAGGTAAGAAGATGTTTGACAAGGGTAAACAATGGGATGCTTTCATGAGGGTCCAGCAGCAAATTGCTCAATCACAAGAACAAATGGCCAAACAACAAGAGCAAACAACGCAGATGATGAACATGTTGATGCAGACCATGAATAATACGAATAACACTCTCATATCCGCACAATATAAGGGTACAAAAGGCAGTCACTCTAATCAAAATGGACCTAAAATTCAGAGCAGCAGAGCTACCAAGCCCACACAACCATCATTCTTTCCCACAAATGGACCCACAAATGAGGAAGAAGAGCTGAATCATGCTGAGGTGACGTTAATTCAAGCATAGATGCCTATGCACAACTTGATCTGGATCTGAGACACCAAATCCCATTTATACAGTTTCACAATGCAAGGAGTGGATCAAGACGGAAACAACCAGTGCAACAATCCAACAGGGATCTGTAGCATAGGGTGAGTAAGTTGACTCTCCCAACTTTTGATGGCTCGAGGAAGGTTAGTGCACAATCTTGGATACAAAAACTAGATACACACCTCTCACTTAGATCTATGATAGAAGAGGAAGATTTAGAAACTGCTAAGGAGGAGATCAAAGTGGAGGAGCCAAATGATCATTCTTGAAAGAAGAGGAGCCCAAGAGGAGGGAACTTGAAATAGTGAGGGGTACATCAAAGCTAGACTCACAAGAGGAGGAAGTCATGGAGCAGGAAGAAAAATCAAAGCTACAAGACATCACGAAGCAAGAACAAGAAGTCCCCAATCGCCAATTTGAAGGTGAAGATTCCTTGTTGATTTCTAATGTTTGTGCATGTCAGCAAAAGACCAATGAGCATTTTGTTCGCAGCCAAAGGTATGAAGGTGTTTCAGATTTGTTGCTTCCTATGTCATTGCAAAATTCTTGTCATCATGGAAAGCATGCAAAAAAAGGTGATAGGATAAGAGATACAACTTGCAGTATAGGGCATGTGGACTCTTTGTTTCAAGTTCCAAATTTTCCATATGTAGGTGAACCCTTGAGGGTCAAAGAGGATAGACACATTGGTGCTACATTACAATCCTCCCTTGAGGGTCAACTTTATTATGCCTATTTGGGAATGCATGAAGATGGGAATCCAAGAAAGAAAGATCTATATAACTACATCAGAAAATTGAGAAGAGAAGAAGAAAATCAGAAGTTATCCAAAAGAGCATTGAGAAAAAAGAAAAGAAAGAAGAGTTGCTTCCTTGTGATTTGCAGCCTATGGATGATCCTAAGAAGAGGAGAGAACCACGTTGCTTCACTTGCCTAGAAGCTTGGACACCTAGTCATACATGTGGAAGCCCTAAAGAAGATGAAGCCATGCTCACAATTCCACTTCAGCAGAATGAAGTTATGGACAAAGAAGAATCACTTCCTGCATCCACAAGTGAGGGGCACATGAGTTTTCATGACAACAATAAGGTTGAAGGGTATGTTGTTATAAAGTTTACCAAGCCAGCAGTGACTGATCAGCCACATGAAGGTATGAATTCTTTTGATGATCCATTATTTGAGCATAGCATTGTCTCACCATCTCTACATAGTAGTTGCAAGGTATCAAATTGTGAGTCGGGTGACCTTGAAGGTGATATTGTTAATACATATGAAGGAAATTTGTTATGTGATGAGCAAAATGACTTGGATAAATTGGATCAAAGACATTCAGCATGGCAAGGGTTGAAAGTCAATGAAAGTACAACTTGCAGCCACAGAATCGAAGTTATGACAAGTAATATACTCAGTTTTCAGCTAGATACATCTCTTGGACCAGCACTTGATGATGAACATCCAACAATGAAGGAAGATGAACTTGAGTTCCATGAAGACACCACAAAAAGGTACGATGACAGTTCTGATTTTCTGATTATGAAAAGCAGTCCATTATCTCCACATAATCGTGAGGTGATACACAAATCATATGAGGATGATAGTGGTAAGAAACCCTACCTTGTTGATACTCAAGATTTGATGGCTAAGCATGAGGTAACTGTTGTGGATCCAAGCCACAAACAATTTGATTTTGTGCATCATAGCATAGAAGATGTAAAGAGGACTCAAAGCATGTGTGATGAGTAGCTAAGGAGGGCTAGGGAAGCCAAGTTGTTGGCTGCTCAAGCAAAACGACACCTACAGAATATCAAGGAACAATTCAGTCACATGGATCATGAGAGGCAGCAGTGAAATACGCTTTTTCGCCAATCTCTAATACTTCTGAGGGAAGAAACTATGATGGTTGAACCTCTATAGGATGAACCCCTTATGATGGTAGAAAATGAAGACCAATCAGATTCGCATGAACTTGTTGAGAGGTATGATTTTGAAAACAAATCAGAAAATTTATTGTGTGCAAATGACTTTAATCATAGGGTTCATGAAATTCATCATTTGGAGAGCCAATTGAAGGCTCGAGTAAAGGTTAAGGAGGTAGAAGTTGTGCATATACCTTATGGAACAGCAAATAATGATTATTATGCATATGTAGAGAAGAACATTTGTGATTCAGATTTGGTTAAGAGTTTCACCATTCTTGGAGAGCTCCATAAGCCTACTTATGACACCATGCTATCATGATATGATCCTTTGAGTGAACACAATGCTGTCCCAGCTTGAAAATTTCAAGGAGATGTCATGGAGGTATCCGATTTGGAGTTGTATGTTCATGGGGATGTTGAGTTTCAGCTGGAATATAGTCAAGACATGGAAATGAGCATGAGAGCAGAAAATTTTCAGACCCAATCTATTGGTTTTCAACTCACTCCTTGATGATTGATGGCTGTTCTATATTGCTGATCATGGAGTTTTAAGACTGTACATTGATGTTTGCAGCTGTTTGGATGGATTGGTGTGCATGGGATTGTCACTACAATGTTCGGAGGTTGCATGATGATGAGACCCTATCATCTTATGACAACAAAAGCATTTTTAGAATAATCATAGGTCTAATTTCCAATTTTCCTAGTGCCGTTCTGATTTATACCAGCAGCCTAGAGTGGGTATACATGTTTGATTATGCACATATGATAGACATTTTTCATGTCCATAGGGGACAATTCAGATTTAGATGGATAGTTGGTGATGAAAACAAGCTAAGAGACACTTATCTCTTCATTTTTAGTTGGTGTGATGGTGTAATGACTTGGGATCCCAGTATTGGGGTGGTTGATAAAATACTTCACAGGGATCTTGGTGAGTTGTTTCACAATTTTTGGTTGAGTGATATTTGTATCAGAGGAGCAGCCAAAGGTTTGGTGCAGGTGGTTGTGCTTCAGAGGTCATGATTATGATATCACCTATCACTTGTTGCTACACAAATAGATTACATGAAGGAGCAAAATTTCAAAGGTTGAGGGATGGAGCAGATTTGAGTTTGAGTGTGTATGGACAATATTGTTTCATTTCTAGCCACCGAAACTCACTTTGCGTGCTATTCTTCATATTCACTATGGGAGGAGTAGCCACAAATTGAGGAGCAGGGTGATCATGGAGTACTTGACGAGTTGGAGAAACTTGCCACTTGGGGATGTTTTGCAGTATCCAAGCTTGCATTTGCTTGTGGGCAAGCAATTTTGGGAAGGGAGGACTGTAATGTCCCCTTTTTCCTGCCCTAAATCCACCCTATTTTAATAGTGTTTTTAAACACTTGTATATATATTATATAATATTAAAATATAAATAATATAATAATAAATAAATACATGATAAATAAAATAAAAAAGATTACTTTATTGTGGTCGGCCAAATTTGAAGGAGAAAAATAAGATAAATCCAAATAATTCTCCCTTGAGGTGGACGACCTAGTGAGAGGTCAAAAAATGAAATATTAATGCCACAAGGGGTTCGCCCTACTTGGAGAAAGGAATGAAAAATAAAATAAAATACAATATTTGTGTTTTGGGGCGCCTAGCATACCTTGCTTGAGGTCAGCCCTAAGGAGGTAAAAAGGCAAATAAAATAAGAATATTTGGCTTAAGGAGGCCAGCCATGTCAAAGTTATTTGTGAAAGGCTATAAAAGAAAGTAAAGTGCAAGTCATTTGGCATCCATAAATATCTAATTTCATTTTGGAGATTCTTCTCTTTGGCTGCAACTTTGGTTGGGCTTCATTCCAAGGACGAAAAGCCTTGTGAATGTGGTGAGTTGGACGAAACCCTAGCTCAATTTGTGGACAACTCATGACGGAGTTCTAATTGCACTTCATTGGAGACAATTGGAGGTTTGGAGCATCATTGCATAATCAAATTTGAAGATCAGATTTGGAGCAGAATTATTGTGGCATTTTGTGAGCAGATTGCATTAGGGTTTTGCCCTAATTTGGAGCACCACTTGGAGCAGACTTGAGCACCCACCTTTGGAGGGCAATTTTGCATATTTGAAGCATATTTGGAGCAGCAAACTCTAAGCACTTGCCAAGGAGGAATTTCGCCCATCTAGGGTTTGATATTTGAAGACTATTTTGCATACATGTGGTATGTATAATCATAGTTTCAGATCTGATTTGTAGAGCAAAAATCTGGGCATATGTTTGGCACGTTTGAGCCTGTGAATTCATTGTACATTCAGTCCAGAATATTCAGTTTGTAACAGCATAAGTTATCTACAGAAAATCAGATTTGTATGTTGCATTTGGATTACCTATCGTGTTTTTATGGTGGATTTCATATTTGATACAAATATCAATTGGTAGCATCATTTGGCATGTTTATTTCTCATGCTTGGGCATTTGTATGTTCGCTGTGATATTTTGTTTGAAATCAGAAAACAAAAATCAAAAATCAGAATTAGGGCAGATCCCATTGGGGATATTACATCTAATACAACTGATCTTGTTGAAAAATTGCAAGCAGGCTATACTGCCCCTAAGATATCATTAGAATGCATAACACAACCAACACAAATACCAGAAGGCCAAATGAAGAGATGACTTTATGAGCCAATAAATCTGGTTCTCCTAAACACATTGATAGATGGGCAAATGGAAAGGAATATATTTCAGATGTTAGAATATAATTGAAGAAAACCCAATCAATAGCACCATTCAAGCATGGCAAATCAATTAAGAGCTGCACCATTGGAATTGTCACAGCTCAGGAAATTGTAATTACCAATAAGATCATCTGTGGTCTTTGCAATATTAAATGTGGAGACTGTCTTGGCATGCTATGTTACCATATCAAGATGGCCAAGGTTGGAACAATTAGAAGCTACAGACAATTGGAAAGACAAAAAATTTGTTGTAATGACTGGCAGAGCATGAACGATGACACAATGCAAAATGCAAAATGCAAAATTAGAGACCCCACCATTCAATAATAAAACACATAATGAACTGTAAATAGATTAAAACATGAGTTCTTCGCAATATGACTCCGTGACAAAGAATGTCAAAAACAGAACTTTAGTAGCACCCAGAGATGAATAGTCTTACATATTCAGATTCCTAGTAAAAAAAGTATGCACATTCAAAAAATGACACCTCATTTTGAGTCCATATGCAAAAGTTATGGCTTCCAAAAGATGAACAAAAAGACCACGGAAGGGGAGGTCCTGTAGTGGCAGTTTCATCATAATGGGGTTTCATGGCAGCAGTTTTGCAAATGTTGGTGTGATTTCTTAGCAGCAGTTTTACAACTGTCAGTCTGATGGAAGTGTAATTTCAAACCATGACAAGAAAATAGCCAATGGTGTTCCAAAATCCTCATTTTTCCCTTTCCTTGCATCTTTCCAAATTTTGTTTGAGTTTGTACATGCATAAATAACTATTGCAAATGCAAACTAAGCAATCCAAAGCATCCCAAGAGATGCATAGATGATAAAGAACTGGGTCCTTGAGTGAGCAATTTTGACCATGACTAGGCTGTAGCAAAAAAAAGAGAGAAGTGTGAGTTAAAGACTGATCTTAGGAGCATGATACTGCATGTTCTTGCTAGTTGTATACCCAAGAGGCCTAAGATTGTAATTGTTTTGGAGATGGTGGAAGAGAAGGCCATTAGAACTCACTCTTGCTGGAGGTTTTCCCTGGAAATCAAGTTTCTTCAAGGTAATCCTTGTGTCTTCCAATCATTCATTGCTAGCTCTCGTTCCTTCATGTTCAATTGTTTTTTTAAATGTTACATTACTTCAATTCTTTTTAATCTGTAATTGGTGAAGCTATAGAATGGAATATCCATCCTAGTTTATGGATCACCTCAAAGAATAGGTGTATTTTCTAAAACCATAATGTAATATCCCTAACAGTATAAACACAACAAAATATAGGTTGCCCCAACTCCAAATCAACTCAAATCAGAGTAATAAGATGATACTTAGTGACAGTAATGAAGATTAACAGAATTCTCACCAAATGACAATTGTGAAAAGGAATAAACTAAGATCAGATCAATTCTCCACCCAGAAAGCAATTGATATAGATTTCAGATATTGATAAATTAAACGATGATGCACTCAGATCACAGCATAAAACACCTGAATAGAAAATAACCGTTTGATTTCAGGAAACACACGAACTCAGCCTAGATAACAATTGTTGAATTTTACACACAAACCCAGTAGCAAATATTGAATTTGTAATACTCAAACCACCCAGAGGCAAATTTATGATACAATCTGGAAAGTTACAATGGTGCGGAATGATGTATAACCAACTCAACGAAACAATGAGATACCAGACAATTAGAGACTCACAACCACTTCAAATGCCGAGTGCTAGTCGTAGTGCAGGACACAACAAATAGAGAGGGGATCATGCACAGGCCCCACTAAAATACACTACAAGTAATACCGCTGTCTGAGTCGGATTCCAGAAGAAACAAAGTCACTCAATCCTTGCCTTGGGTGTCCTGATTCTCAAACTCACAAGAATGTATTTAGGCGTAGAAAGATGAAAATACTGATGTCGATGTCCTCTGTTGATTTCCTTCTATTCGCTACCTCTGAGTGACGCAAAGCAGCCGCAAAGGGAAGTCTGAGAATGAGGTGATGAGCCGTAGGCTTCGTCGATTGACTGATGTATCACCTTCCACAGATGCCACATGAAATCGCCAACTGGTAGTGAGAAAGTATGTCACAAATCAAAGGTGTGGAAGAAAGGACCAATAGAATTGTCGCCCCACCTGGTCATCAACTACAAGAGGTTTTCGTCCCCTTTAGTTGCCATGAAAACATGTGTCTCATTCGTGATGATAAACATGAAGAAAGGATATGGTATTAATATGCAACTACACGCCTCCCTAAATGATGTCGGCCATCAAAACACAACACCTTCCTGAAAGAAGGTCGGCCTCAAGAAATCTAAATTTAAATGTTATTTTTAATAATTTAGCTTTATATAATTACTGTTATTTAATATTATTTTAAATATTTGTGTTTAGTGTTAATAAACGTTATTTTCCTACCTACATTTGAAATTAGGTCCCTATCGAAATAGGGGACATGACAGTCCTCCCATCCCAAAATTGCTTGCCCTCAAGCAATTGCAAGCATGTGTCCATGAATGCCAAGATAACCAACAATACCCAATCTTTTGTTGCTCAACTCCAATGTAGACGTCATGTAATGTCCCCATTTTAGCCATACGCTCTTCTATGTCTTATAGCCTATTTCCGGAAGCCCATAGGCCAGTCAGAAGTTGAAATTAGGGTTTCCACTTCTTAGGAGGTTTTGAGGTCTTGCATGCGAGAGTTTCTAACGCATGTCTAGTGGAGCTTTCTGGGTTTTTGGAGAGCTTCATGATGAGGTAACATGCATGATAGGATATTGACTTGTATTCTTGGCTGCTTTTGGAGGCTTGCATGTTGGAATTTTTTAGTATGGATTCTAGATTCCTTTTGGGTTTTCAAAGTGCTTCGCGGCAATGTGACATGCATCAGGAACAGTGACTTTTCTGAACCTGCTATTTTTAGTAAGTTACGACAGCTGCTCGGTTTGTGCTCAAAATGAGTTTGGAACAACTTACTATTTTAGCAGTATGCTATTTTTAGTAAATTCTATTTTTGGCAGTGCTATTTTTAGCAACAGTTCAGCAGTATGAAGCAGTGGCTATTTTTGGCAAGTCAGATTGGGCAATTGGTCTTTCCAGCATCCTTGGAGCTATTTTTGGTAAAATTGGAGTCTGTGATAGCGTCCTTTGGAGGAGGTAAAATATTTAACTATTTTATTTGGCTAAGGCTTGGATTATTAAAAAAATAATGTTCTAAGTGAAAATATTGGCTAAGGTTAAGTTGACGCCTGGCATGGATTTATTTGCAATATTAAATATATTTTCACTTTAGCCTTGGGATGTCTAACCTTGGAGTGGAGAAACTAAAAAAAAAAAGATAAAGTTTATTTCAAGTGCCTTGAACGCCATATTGGGAGAAGAGGGTTTGATTTTTATAAAGTAATATTCCTTATTTGCCTAGGACACCAAAAGTAAAAGAGGCAAAGGTTGGAAATGAAATGCAAAATGAAATTTGGACAAAAGGTGAATTTAAAATTTAAATGACTTCAAGGCAATTTGGGCGCACTTTCTAGAAGCTTTTGGAGAATCATCTCAAAATCTATAAAAGGAGGCACTTGCTCTTTCATTTATCATCCATGAAGAAATTATAATGTTATGCTGCCGAAATGGTGAGTGGTTTGCTTCGAGGAATGCATACCTCCTAGCTTGGGCTTGGTTTCTTGCTTGAAAGATAGCAACTAGCTAAGTTAGAGGTTGTTCTTAACTCTTGAGAGCAGACTGAGCATATTGTAATAGAGTCTTTTGATATTTTCTTATGTCTTTTGGTGAGTTTTGTCAGTTTACAGGTTGCTGGTTTGGGTGTAGCTGAAGTAGATTTTCACTCATAGCTCCTTGGGCGAATTTTGTTTGGTTCTGGGTATTCATCATATCTCTTCCTTGGCCTTGGGCGCCCCTTTGTGCAAGTTTTGGGATTTTTTGGTAAGTCTATGATTTTATCTAGCTGGTCGCCCCTTTACCCAGCTGTATTCTTGCCTGGGAAGTCATTGAAAACTTTAGAAAAAATAATAACACAAGTTTGTTGCAGTTTCTCAGTTCTAGATTGGTTGCCATCTTCCTAGAAATGTATTGCATTTGGTTTCATGTCATTCGGAGTTGTTTTGAGGGAGTTATGTACATTTTAGTGAGTTCTAGGCTTGCTGGTTTGCATTTTCAGTTTGCTGGTTTAGTATTTCAGTTTGTCTTTAGTTGGGTTTTGGTGTGCTAAATTATAGTTTGGAGTCTTGAGAAGTTTGGAGAACATCTAACATTATTTGCAGCATTGGGACATCTCAAATTCAGTGTTATTTGCAGGATTCTATTTGTGTTATTTGCAGGATTCTATCTCATTGTAAAGCTGTTACAGTTGTACTGTTCAGCTATCTTCATATTTTGCTGAGTTACATTGTATTTCCCCACTCTTAGTGGAAGAGGATGGCTTAGCCGCCTGTTTTACTTATTTGCAAATCATATTCCCACGATTGTGGAAGAGACTGGCCTCGCCGTCTTCATTGTACTACTTTTTCATACTGTTGATCGGCTGAGCCGTCACCAATGCATTAGATCCTCAGCGCCATATGGTAGCACCTCACCCACCTCGGGTCTTGAGTGCACATTCTTAGTGTTGGGTTACTTTCAGCATTGCATTCTCTTTCAGTTACTACTGACGATCCTCGGCGCCATATGACAACACCTTTCCCATCTTGGGACTAAGTGTGCATTCTTGGCATAGAGTTACTTTCCAGTAGTTGATTTTGGATTTGGGCTAACCTTAACGAGTGCATGTTGTATTGAGTTGTTCATTGAAAAAATAAAAATAAAATGGTTGGCTCATTACATGTCAGCAAGCCAACAATTGTGAAGCAACTCGTCATGATCCCAAAGAAATATCACACTGAATATGTCAATACCTAGATCGCAATTCATCGCAACAGACGTGAGGGGGCAGATGTATTCTCCATGGATGTGTTGAACAAAGGAAGAAGACTTCCTACTGTTGCCCTCATGAGTAGGGTCTGCCCATTCAAGGCTAAGCAGAACCTCAAGTTTATTGTTCGAGATGAGGGTGCCTTCAACCTCCTCCAACTTATCCTTCCTTATTGCTTCAGGCTTAAGTGTAGTGTCTTCCTCAAACTCAATCCACTCATCTTGACTCATCGTGTGCACATTAGACATTCCCTTCTCAAGATTACAAATTAGCCAATCCACAAACTCATCAATCTTGGAGCAAAGGAACTCAAATGTTTCTTGATCCACCTCCATGGAATTCTTTTCTCTTATTTCATTCATAACCTTTATCATTCCAATGTCATTAGGGCTTTCATGATAAACTTGCAATTTCTCCTCACAAGGGCTAGTCTCATGCGTATCATTCTTCACAGTAGTGTAATTAATAACATCATCATATGGTTCAATTGCCTCCATACCTGAAGCTCGGCTGGCTGCTTCTTGGATACCACTCGAAATCAGAGACACCTCTTCCTTCATCTTGAGTTCTTCAACAAATGGGGTCTTTCCCATCTTCACTTTGTCAATTTTCTGCTAGTGCACACAATCATTAGGAATCAACGAGCCCTCTTCATCTTCAACTTGCTTATGGGGTTCCTCTTGTCCTTGCTCCATGATGTCTAGTAAGTCACCTTCTTGGCCTCTATTACCAATTCTCTCTTGACCTCCACTTGTGATTTGGTCTTTGTTATATCTGTTACTGTCTCAAGTATCATCATTCTTCTCCTTCGTTCATTCCTTGTTTTCAAATCATAATATTCTGTGAAGGTCATGTCTCTTCGTATGGCAGCGCTGAAGGCCTTGTATTCGTCATGGAGTCTTGCCATTTCATTTGACCCTTCATTTTCCCAAAATTTGGTTCTATAAGTTGCTGAATTTGGGTTGATTGAGCCACCAGAATCACTCCCTACATTTCCACTTCTTCCAATGCCTAGTTGTTGATTCAGTCCTTTCAAGAGTTGGACCATTTCCCTCATGGCGTCCTTCATGTTGGCCTGAAACTCCCTGCTTTCCCGAATAAATTTATATAATTATTGTTATTTAATATTGTTTTAAATATCTGTGTTTAGCGTTAATAAAAGCTATTTTCCTGCCTCCATTTGAAATTAGGTCCCTATTGAAATAGGAGACATGACACATAATATATGATAAGCTGCTGCTTTTTTCCCTATATTAACATATAAACTTCTGTTCTGCAAAAAATGCAAGAGAACAGCACCATTATAGCATCTTGATTGAATTTAATTTGCAGGTTTTGCTTAAAAAACATTGACCGAGTCTCGGCCTGAGCCCTAAATGGGCATACCAACTCCATGTATGAAAAATATGGAGTAGCCTCTGTTGTGGAAAATTAGAAATAATAATATTGGGATTTTATTGTCCCTGGCCATGGGATGACTCCTCTGATTAGGAGTACTCGCCATGTTTCCAGGATTGTCAGCATCTGGCAACCAGTGTGTCTAGACTGCTCTAAAAAGGACTCTGCACCCAAGATTTGAACAAAGATGTTATGATAAGCGTAGTTTAATGTTTGGGCATGCCAGAGTGAGACCCACATAGGACCTTCTGCTTGAGTGGGTGAGGAAGAGATTCAAATCCCGAGAGGGGTAGGGTATGTGCACTGCACAGTCAAAGCACGATCAGGTGAACTAAAGTCTTGTATGTTGTAAGCTACCATGTAATATAAGCACAGTAAGGTGCAAAGTGTGTAAGGTATCGTAAATCTTACAGGTACATTTTCTGTTTTAGCACACAATCCCAAGCTCAACAATATAAGCACAGTCAGGTGCACAATGTGTAAGGTATTGTAGACCTTTAAAATACCATTCCTTTTTAAACCTACGATATCAAACTCAAAAGTATAGAAGGCTGCCGGTATACATCTCACTCAAAGAAGTAGAGTAGTCACCAATCTGATGAAAACATCTTATACTTGAATCAACTCTTTGATATCTTTTTATGACGTGGAAGTCTAATGGCATATAATGCAGCATTCTGGACACCACCTTGGTACTTAAATGTAAAATTTATATTCACAAGCACACGTAAAGACATTTATGTTCAAAATAATAAGGTACAGAAATTTAACAGACCTCTGTTTAAGCACTCCTCGGAATCCGGGAAGGTTGCTAGTATAGTATAGAATACCCACATCAGCTTCCTCTGCCATTGTTAATGGGTTTCCTCAGCTATCCTTCCTTTTGCTTCTCGGCTACAAATACACCAACCTTAGAACACCCAATACAAACAACAGCCTTAATTTTGAGAAGGTTTAAAATTTGCAAAACCCGGTAATTTGTTTAGGTTAAGTGATACGGTATACAGCTACTTTCAAAAACCCATGTTAAAAACGAGGATTACTGGTGACCATACCACTGGAGTGGCGAAAAACAGATGTGAAAAATGTCGATTCTGGTTTAAGAGCCGGAAACAACGTTCAGTATAAGAAGATTTGAATTGATACAAGTGAACACAGAAAGCACATAAATTAAGCGCAGAAAGAAAAAGGCGCAAAGATGCATTGAGTGAAAAATCCATATGCTAGGGGAGATGGTCAGCCTTAATGGCACGTTAGATTTTTACAAAGTTTTTGGATTTTTTTTTATGTGTACAAAGGTTTAAAAGTGGTTATTTGAAGGTGTCAACTAATATTTATTCATAGACATATAATAGTCATGCACTAAAACCACCAAAAAAATTGCACAATTCCTCTGATAAATATTCTCGTAATAGAGGTTTTGACCAATACCTATATACAAATGTCCCATAACCGTGTGGTATGGCCACTAAAGGCGTTGCATAATTTCTCTAATTAATATTCAATGGTCAACTACACATGCACAAGTGGGCAACTATTGGTACGTGTGAAATATTTTAGTAAGCTTTTAATTTTTCATGTATTGGTTATTTGTGAAGAAATTAATTGGAGGGTTAGGTGTGCAACAAGTGTGTGGCTATTGGTACATGGGCAACTACTAGGGACTCTCCCTTAGCAGCTAAATGAGAAAAAGATGCAATAGCTATGTGGATTCTAATTTATATAGAATGTCTTATAAACATGAAAGTAGTTTTGGGTTAATATAGAAGCCTAGTATTTTATAAGAGGAATTATAAAAATTTATATAATTGATCTAAGATAAAGTCTCAAAATCAAAAATAATTATATTTGAAATTAAATCATTAATGATTAATTGTTGTTTATTTTATGGTCAAATGTTTGACTTTTTTTTTGTTCACTCTTAGGGGTGGTTGTTTCTTTGGACAAGTGACTCTATAGAGTTAAGCTTTTGATTGTGAATGTAGGTGATATTGCTATTGGGATTCAACCGTGTAGTTTTACAAGTCAAACTCATTGACCCATGTTTCATGAGTAGTGGTTCACAAGAACCCATCTCTCATGATAATGACTAGTCCACTTAGCACACATTGCATCTAGGTGATGCTCATAGAGGTGAAGCATTAGGCCTTCCCAAGAGGTCACCCATCCTAGTACTACTCCAACTCAAGTGCACTTGGCTTGCAACTCCATTTGCAAAACCTTCAACCAGTGTTGTGCCTTATGGACCATTCAATATATAGGTGTTGTACAAAACAATCAGTAATGACATAATGTTAATGTAGGTGTTTATCTAATGTCACATAGTATTTAATTGAATATGAGGACATAAATAAAGACTCTTCATTTCAATTTACATTCCACAACAAGAGACACAATTTATCCCTAGTGATACAAAGAAATTACAAGAAAAATAAGTTTAATGTAATTAAAACAATATCATTCAATATTGTCAAAGAACACTAAAGTTGGGAAAGAAATTAATATAGGTGAGGGTGAAATTATAATAGGTAACATAAAAATAAATGATGAAGAGGCAACGATAAAGAGCGTCATCCCCAAGTGCAACACAAGTGTTGACAATAATGGAGAAAGAATAAAAGTTAAAGAGAAAGAGCAATAACAATTATTACCACTCCCAACATAAGCAAAAAGAGAAAGAGTGCAAGGAAGTTGAGCAATGCGTGGAGAGTGGTATAGTGTTTGAATAACTGGTAGGGCATGTGCAAGGAAGTTGAACAATGTGTGGAGAGCGTTGTAGCTTTTGAATAACTAGTAAGGCATGTTAGATATAAGATCCCTACCAATCTGCCTTAAGAATTTTTAACACTTCCCTCTAGAACATATATCGAACAATTTGCATAAGGAATTTTGTAGAATTTCCTAAATGTATAGAGCTATTTTTTTCATTCATAATTTCCAATCATGTTTCGACTTGTTATTTGAAGGTTACCATGCATATATCATTGAAAATTATACTAAAGAATTGACTTATATTCCCCAATTGACAATGTACAATAGAAAAACTATTGAACATGAACAAATTTATCAATTTAAACTGTAAGCTTTGAAATGTAGGGGTTGTCTTGGAAATTTTGCGATGAAGTGACGACTATTTTGTTGACACGTGCTTTTGATAGTTTTGAGCATTAGTTGATAACGCAAAATATTCATCAAGATTCTTCACATAAAATCTCTATTGAGCTGTACAAAAATATGTTCCTCTATTGCATACAGATTTATCACAACTATATTTGTTTCTCACGACTTGTCATGTCTGGACATTCCAACGACCATGTGATTTCATACCCCTACATTAATATATCCTTAAACCTTTGTCCACACTCAAGATATCTATTATGGCATTTAAGTTTATTCACGTTGACTATGATAATAGATGTCATTTGGTATTCAAACCACCAGCATAGGAATAAGATGCAATGAATTAGAAAATATAAACTTTTCTAGAAGGTAGTGACCAAAATAATTTCAAACTTTTATAGTCACTCCATTGTTACCATGTCATCAAAGGATGAGGCCTCCCGATTCCACTATAAGCATCGATTGAATATTGAACTCAACAACTCAATGCTATAATAATAAAAAACTAATTACTTCTCATGACCAACAACCACTAGGTGGCTTGATCAAAATTTAAGTCATGCCCAACAAAAGTCAAGACATTCATAGGCCACTTCACAAGTGCATTAATTATTGTGATATCAATAAAGTTACTCCCATCAGAGGGAATTGGTCCAACTCACCACAATGATTTATTCTCACAATTTATTCTTCTTTCAAAGTGCTTCAATCCCCCTTTTTTTCTCTAACTTGTCTCCATTTTTAAGTTATTGAAAAAATGTACATTAAGTAAACCCCGAAACCAAACCTGTTAAATTAATTGATAAGCACTAGCAGTGATTTTGATTTGAATTGATCAACCATCAACCAAGGTGGATTTCTCACCACCGTGGTCAATATTCTCCTTGAGGGTTTCCATCCTCAAGAAGTTCTTCAAGTACTTTCTCTTTCAATTCTCTAAAATATTTCTCGTATCCAAATGAACTCCAAAAATAATATTGTATTCACTTCCTTCACTCCAACACCTTTTTTTAAGAATAAAATAATATTTAATCAATTCCTTTTGTCTCCCATTAATTTTCCATATGAACATTAAATAATACCTTTTTTTTCAAATTGCTCCTACTTAGCCACCTCTTATTGAAAAATAAGTCACTTTTAAATATTTAAATAAATCCTTAAGTGAACTTATTTTTATATAATAACTTAAACATTTATTTTGTTTTTTCCACCTAACTTACAAAAACACTTTTGGAACACCAAAACTAACATGGAATAATGTTGAACTATGCTACTCCAAGAACTACGAAGCTCCCTGAATCATCTAATTAGCTTACGATAACTCGATGGATAGGCTAATATTTAATAGCTAACTAACTCACAAGGGGGACATTACAATCCTCCCTCCCAAAATTGCTTGTCCCCAAGCAATTATAAATTTGGATGTTGAGGAATTTTCTCTCGAGTAGTAGTAGTAGTATCCTCAACTAGAAAATTCTCACTTAACTAAATATTCTCTTATAGTTCTCCTTCGTAAAGCATCCTCTCCGAAAAGTCAATAATAACCTTTGAAATAAGAATCAGTTTTCCTTCCTCATTCAATAGTGGCAACTCAGAAGAAGGAACTACATTATTCCCAAGTGCTTTCTTAAGGTGTGAAATGTGGAAGCCATTATGTACTTTGCTACTTATCAGTAGTTCTAGCACATAAGCCACTTCTCCAATCCTCTTGGATATCCTAAATGAGCCATAAAAGCATGGCTTTAGTTTTTCCAATCCATTCTTCTTGAGAGTGGATTGCATATATGGTTGCAACCTCAAATATACCATGTCACCTACCTCAAAGACGTTGATAAAAATTTGTCATCTCAGAGAAACCTCCAAGAACAGTAGTGCCTTCGGTAACTTTAATTTCAAATATATTGCCTCAAAAACACGTACAACTATGTCACAAAGGGGAATTAGACATAGTTCATTTCCCACATTAATCTTTTTGAGAGAAGCACATGTAAAATTAGTTTCAACAACTTGCATAAACATATTCAACAAACAGAACCATTAAACATGAAAGATAGTACAGAAGATTATAACACACAAATTTACGTGGGGAAAACCCTTTCGGGTAAAAAAACCCCACACTTCAAAAGATCTGAGCCATTGTATTATTCAGCAACAAATAAAGTTACAATACAATCTCAGGTTTATAGCCTTTTTCACAGAGATTACTCCTTGTTTCATTCTAGAGACAAACTAGCAACAACCCTGTTATGTTTCCCTCTCTTCTTTTTACATTTCACTGATCAACCTCTTAGTCCATACAACCTTCTCACTATTGCAATACTCTCACATAGTATACAGTGCAAATTAACACAAGAGATCAACCAAGACACTTAATTTGGAGAGATTTCGGCAACATAATCCTGCCTTAATCTTCCTCTCATAGCAAGAGACATCTCGCTTGACTACACAACTGCACGACTCGACCACCGGCCTCTCAGCCTCTTTGTCGCACACCCGCTCAACCTTCACCTCCTACGAGATTCATCTCTCTTTTCTTGTACTATAAAACGTCCAATGTATATACATTCGTCTTCAGCAGATAGGAAACAGTTCATCTTTTGTAGATCAGTTCGTATTCCAACAGTCAGACCAACTGTTAACCGCTCTAACTTCTCCAACTACCACATCCCTTTAGGATTACCTATTCACCTCAAGCCACACGCTATCATCCAACATTCAAACCTGGTCGTCGGATAGGCAGTCGAACAAATCTCCTTCATTAGAAGTTAGGGTTCTCTAAGAGTCACCAAGTCATCCATCGAGCACATGGGCCCACATGCCATATGTCCTCCACATCATCGCCACCTGTCGCCCTTCAACACGATTCACCATCCTATCGGGTCCCACATTCGTCGGTAGTTGGAAACCAACCATCGCTTTCCAACTATCAACACTCATTCATATTCTGCTTGTCGTGGTGAGGGGTCCACCAAGACATGCGTCTGTTGCTTGTGCAATTCCGCAACATCAAAAGGGAATCTACAATATTCTCAACAAGTCTCTCATAAAAGACTTAAATATTAACTCCAAGTGGTCCCCACATCCGTTGGCATCCAAGTCACTATATCGCTAGAGAACCGAACTCCAAAACCTCATGTCAGAGGTTACGAAGTTCCCATAACCCACAACTTGCCAACAAAGGGATCGCTCCATCACTCAAAACCTGAACTTCCAAACCCCAAGTTGGAGGTTACGAAGTTCCCGAAACCCGCGATGAGCCGACAACAAAGGAAGGAGCCTTCCCTCCATAGTCGCTAAGTCGAGAGGTTATGAAACTTTGGAACCCCACAACTTTAGTTAGATAAACTTGAAAACCAACGACTTAACTCAAGCCAATGAAGGAGGAAAACAAAATTGCTCCAGGAAGCAATCAAGCCATTAAATTTGAGTCATAATTCTCAACAAAAGACATGCTCAATGCAATGTTGGTTTGCATATTGTTTATGTTAGTTCTAGGCTTGATGTATGTTTTCTTTCAAGGACTTCATAATATCTTGACTTTCCTATAATAAGTCCTTGGCCTTGGGTACCCTACTATCACCAAAAATTAAATCTATGAAGCTAGGAGCTTCATACCTATATAAATCCATGAATGGTAACATCTTAATTGACATGTTATTAGTTTATTTGTAACAATATTCACCTAAATGCAACCACTTTACCCATGTTCTATGCTACCTTGAGATGTAATTATTGAGATACCCTTTCACCCACTTATTAAAAATTTCAATTTGACCATCTGTGTATGGGTGATAGTTGGTATTGGGAGTGAGCTTAGTCCCACTCAATCTAAAGATTTCTTGCCAAAATAAACTCAAGAACCTGTTGTCCTTGTTGATGACTATGTTGTTGGGCATCCCATGCAACCTATATATCTTCCTAAAAAACAAATTTTCCACATATGTCACTTAATAAATTGTTGAGATAGCAAATAAATAGATAAATTTGGTTGATTTGTCAACCATTACATAAATGCAATCTTTATTTTGCACCTTAGGAATTCCTATTACAATCCATCGAGATGCTTTCCCTTCTTTTTGGGGAATTGGGAGGGGATGCAATAAATTAACAAGATAAGTATGTGTTGAATTTTGCATTTATGGACCAGCCAAGACTTGAACCTAGGACCTCTCATTTGTCGCTAGAGTGCTCTACCATTGAGCTACCGGCCCACTTTGTGGTCGGTCCATCTTCAGTTCAGGTGTGGCTTTTTTCCAACACCCCCCCCATAAACCACATTTGTTGCGGTTGGGGCTCCTAGCCTAGTCTGGCTCTAATACCATGTTGAATTTTGTGTTCTTTTTTTGTTGTCCAAAATTTTTGTGTGTTTTATTTCTCTATTTTATTGATCAAATCTGCATTTAACTGATTGAAATCTACCTTCTAACCCTAACAATATGTTCAAACTTATTTTTTTGACAAGTGTGACATTCCCCAACATATTTGAGGACTTCATTTTTAAGTCCTTTCCATGTAAACCTTCCTGAATTTGTCTATATGTTTTGAAGATGTTAGAGTAATCATGCATTAGCTAAGAATTAATTAATTATTAGTCTAATTTATTCTCACACACTTAAGCTAAAATTAGGAGTACTTTATCCAAATAACTAAGTGTTTTTTTGTTAAATAAAGTGAGAAATTATTAGGGTTGCTCCTACATAGCACTCAACCCTCGTTGTATTATTAAAATCTAGAGATTTACTCTGTTGTTCTCTTGAACTCTCAACCTTTGAGGACTCTTGTTTTCCTTGAAGATTCTTGTGGTTCTTCCATAGCTTTTTCTCATTGAGGAATATTGCATGTATTATTTCTGGATCTCTTGCATGGAAGGTGTTTTCATTCATTGTTTGATCCTGTGGCTCATGTTTTTTACAATTCTAACATGGTATTAGAGCGTGGATTCATTGAACCCCTTTTTTATTTAAGAGAAATTTTTTCTTCAACAAGGTTTACAAGCTTTAGATTGGAATCCCCTTTGCTTTTTTTGCAAATTTTGGAAGTGGGTGATATTTTGGTGCATTTTGACATCAAAAGGACCTCACCATTGGATTTAGAGTTGTCGAGAAAATCAAATTTGGCTTTTGTTTGGCCTAATCTGGACTCTTAAGATTAGATCTCTGAGGGTTTGAAGTGGTTGCTTTTTTTTCCAGATCTGGAGGGTAGTTGCGCTTTTTAGTGCATTTTGGTGTAAAAAGGACCTTGCCATTGGACTCAAGAGGTTGATTCCATGAATTTTGACTATAAATTTTCCCTATTTCGACATCAAGAGCTTCTAAGGCAAAAAAAATTTGCTCCAAGGTTTGTACAACCTTCTTACAGCCCCAAGGGCACAAAAATTAAAAAATAACTTAAAAAAAAAAAGAGAAAAATTTAAGAGGGTGCTTTTTTTTATGGAAGGGCACATTTATTTACACCTTGTGCGTAGGGTACTTATTGTACCCTGGTGGTAGTAGGTCTGCACCCCATCGTTGGTCGAAGGTTTTACCGAGTGTGTAAAAAAATTCAAGCAGTAGAAAAATTGTTTCCGACAGGGTCTTCCATTTTTTGGCGTTTCCAACTTTTTTTTGGCATGGACTACTTTTTCGACAGGAAATGATTTTTTTCAACCAAAATGAATCTTCCTGCGAATATTCTGGGGAACCTGTGGAATATATTAGTGGCATTTTTTTCCAAGGGTCGATTATTTTTTTTGGTGCAATAAGGAATATTCAGTAGAATATTCTTGTTGATGTCAACATTATGTCATCCGTATGGATGTTGACATCAACATGACGTTAGTCGTACAGCCTGAGGTAGTGGACCCTTCAAGACCCCTTTGTGCTCTAAAGGGGGTCTTTTTTCTTTTGCCATAACTTGGGCATACAATGTTAGATTTTGACGAACAAGATATCGTTGGAAAGCTAGTTCTGCCAAATTTCCAGTGGTGTGGGTCTCATCACTTAACTCTTCTACTGGTGCATTTTATAACCCGTTGAAGTCATAGGTGTTGTTTTTAATCCTGGGTTCATATATTTTGACCAATTTCTCTAATTTTTGTAATTATGGCAGCATTGGAACTATCTTTTAAAGCTCTTCATAGCCATCCATCCATTTTTTCCATATTATTATCTAGGTACATTTTATTTAGTTTTTTGTGTTTTCGCACTTTGGTGAGTTACTTGGACATCTTAGCCCATAAAAACTTGTTGTTTGCATGGGATGACTCATTTTTTGTTATTCCATATGTATTTCCAGTATTTAGTCCTATTTGGACATTGTAGACATGTTTTTCATGCACATTCTCTTTTGTAGACACGCTGAGATTAAGTGTCATTCTGGTGTATACTGTTTGGGGATATTGCACATCTTGTTGTATTTTTTGTATTTGTGGTATGATATAAAGTGTCATGGGGGGTTAATGTTTTCCTTTGGTTTGCCATCATACCTTT
This sequence comes from Sequoia sempervirens, assembly GCA_007258455.2. Lineage (NCBI taxonomy): Eukaryota > Viridiplantae > Streptophyta > Pinopsida > Cupressales > Cupressaceae > Sequoia > Sequoia sempervirens. The sequence goes on from VDFB02014224.1 coordinate 147,981, forward strand.
GTCAAGTGAGTGTCCCTTCCACGACACCAGTGAATCCCAGCGATACTTGCCTCGTGCATGTGTGCCTTAGTTTGTACACCCTTTTATTTGTAGGTCATTTCTGCTACATCTTCTTGGTTTCACATAGTTCCAGTGTACCTATCATGGCTCTCCATTTTTAGCATTATGGGTGGATTTCTACTATTGATGCTAATGCTCCTTTGGTTTTGCAGTTTGAGTGATCTATGTATCTACTTCTTGTTCCTATGTACTTTCAAATGCAATGTACATCAGTGATTAGTTACATGCATTTCAGTGAGATGGATCATTTACCATATGGACTCTTTCATTCCTATTTTTTGTAGGTGATCTTTTGTTTGCATTTGATTAGAGACTATCGGTGCTTGTATTTTCAACTTGCATCTTCCATGTTGAGTAGTGTAAGTTTGGTCACTCATGCAGATTCATGTACCATTTGTATCTTTGAGTTACAGATGTTTTCCTTTATTTGCTATCTAATTTGAGTAGTTTCGTTGGGGACACTCATGTAGATTATTTTCTCTATGTTGATCAGTGTTCTTCAAATTATTGGTACCTATATTTTTGACTTGCATCTTGCATGTTGAGTAGTGTCGTTAGGGTCATTCATGTAGATTCGTGTACCACCTATATCTCTGACTTCCAAATGTTTACCTTTGTTTTCCATATTATTCGAGTTGTTTCATTGGGCCACTCATGCAGATTATATTCTCCTTAGATCTTGATATTTTCATCTTTTATTGTCAAATGTTTTGCCTTTTTTTTCCATCTTATTCAAGTTGTGTCATTACAAAACTCATGTAAATTCTTGTTATATTGATCCTGATCATAATTTGTTTCAAAGGAGGTTCTTCATTTTAGCGCCTTATCAGTCTTCATTCAATAGCACTCTACAACTTCTTCATGCTTCAATGATGTTCTACATGTTCCTCTTTTTTGGTATATTATTTTGGTCATAGGCTTCTTAGTCCTTCACACCTTGATTTGGAAGTATTTACTTCATTCACCTTTCTCTCTTTTGGAGAGGATTTTTCTCCCATTGTGTTTTTCTCCTTTTTCTCCAATTGTGAGAGATTATTTTGTTTGTACATGGGTACCTCACCAAGCCTTGTTTTCCAGGATCCATCATGCATTATTTTTAGGGTTTTTAACTACTCCCTAAGTTCATCTTAATGGGGGTGTTAGAGTAATCATGCATTAGCTAAGAATTAATTAATCTTCAATTAATTATTAGTTTAATTTATTCGCATGCACTTAAGCTAAACTTAGGAGTTCTTTATTCACTTAACTAAGTGTTTTTTTGTTAATTGAAGTGAGCAATTATTAGGGTTGCTCATATATAGCACTCAACCCTCATTGTATTTTAAAAATATATAGATTTACTCTCCTATTCTCTCAAACTCTCAACTTTTGAGGACTCTTGTTTTCCTTGAAGATTCTCGAGGTTCTTTATAGCTTTTTCTTGTTAAGAAATATTGCATATATTATTTGTAGATCTCTTGTGTGAAAGGTGTTTTTGTTCATTGTTTGATCATGTGGATCATTTTTTTCATAATGTTAATAGAAGAAACCCAAGTGACTAGCCATATTTGTATCATGAAAGGACCTTATTACTGAAACATAGAAAAAGGAGTGTAGATTCACCAAAACATACAAAACGGGGGTTTATTACCAATTTTCCATAAATAGAAAGGAGATAAGTGGGATATGATGAACCCACCTTCTTCTATTTCATTTAGGAAATGAGATCCTTCGTGATAAAATTAACTTTCAACCCTTAGGTGAGTCAATTCCAGAAAAGATCTAGCAATTTCCTTTATGTGTGTGTGGACGTGGGGGGGCGGGGGTAAAGTTTGAACAACACTTTTGGGAGATGAAAATAAAATGGTAAATGACCTCAAATCTATAACCTAAGACCTGATTAATGTAGATGAAGCATAGTTCTAACAGAAATAGACAATTTTGTGCAAATTGGATGAGTAGAAGACACTTAAAACTTGCCTCAAAATTTGGTTGCTAAGTGTCCAGAAATGGCGAATGGGTCTTGAGATAGCTTTTTGAACTAAATTTTTGGAGCCTCTGAAGACATATCTGAGATGCAATTTCCCACTAGTTTCACTCGAAAATGACAAAAAATAAATCTGAGATATGAGTTTTCATGATCTTGACAACTTTTACATTTTTTTGCATTTTAAAGATCTCCACTCTTCAATTTTCTTCAACCTAGGAGAAAACCCTTGAATAAACCTTTGTAAATATGAAATTTTGATGTTGATCTTGCATGAAATGTCTTCAATGGATGTGGATCTCGATGCTTGAATTGATGCTTTGAATGCTTGACTTGATCTTCAAACCTACATCACAATGTTAGCTCCAAAAACATGTGTGATTCTTGAAAACTTTGACATGATGCTTGCGATCTTGAGTGTTGCAAAAAATGCTTGAGAAATCGGCTCTTGAACACCTTTGACAATAATCTTCTCTTGTAAAATATCTCTTGAAAATCTTTAGTTGATTTGATGAAATAACCTTGTATTTATAAATATCTATGCTTAATTTCCCAACAAATTAAACATTACAACCTGACATTAAAATTAAAATTTGGGATCATAAAAATACTTCCAAAAACATGTTTTAAAAATGGGTTCAAAGGCCTAGGGAGGACACATTCGCCCATGGGTGAATGGGTCCCAGGCCCCTATTCCTGGAACACACATTGCTCAAGGTAGAGTGTTATGTGTTGCCATTAATTGCTACCAGGTTCCCCCTTTCAAAATTGTAATTTCTTAGGCTTATAGATGTACAATAGAACTTATTAAGGCATAATTAAGTCCAAATTAAATGAGGAACCTAAAAAAGTGTGAAAATGTAAAGGAGTACATTTTTCTACACTATAATTACCTTCGCCTTAAATTCATAATTAGGTACCAAATAGATTCTATATTTGTAAATAATTAGCTCAATCACCATAGTGTACCTTTCATCCTATATAGTACCCTCAAAGATATTAGTAGCCCAAGGATCGTTAGCATACTCTATTAAGATTTGCTCTCTCCATTATATTGTAATCTCCACTAATGAGCATAAAATAGTCTGTTGGATAAGACATCAACCTAAACATTTCCCTTTCCTTTGATATAAATTATATCAAATTTGTAAGCTTGAATCTTACTCACCCATTTTTGGTACATGTGTTATTCAAATCCTTTTTATTCGAGAAATATTTAAGATTGTTGTGGTTAGTTTTTACAATAAACTCACCTCCCACAATATAAGGTCTAAACTTAGCCAATACATGCATAATGGCCAACATCTCCTTATTGTATATAGAATAACTCCCTTGAGAACCCATCAATTTTTTGCTCTCGAATGTAATTGGGTGCTTATATGCATCAAGATAACACCTATTACCTCTCCAGAAGTGTCACACTCAAGCTCAAAAGGTTTGCAAAAGACAGGAATAGCAAGAACTAGGCATGTACTCATAATCTACTTAAACTAATCAAAACATTGATGCATTGCATTAGACGAAATGAAAGCTCCCTTTTTGGTTGAATTGGTGAGTGGAGGTTCCTTCAGTGAAAACCCCTTAATGAATCTTATGTAAAACCTGTTACCCAATTTTCACCTACGGGTTCAATCAAGCAGGGCATTTGTGTTTCAGGTGTTCATGAAGGCCAAATGGGACATTTGCATCAAGAGTTGGATCATGCACCTGAGAATATTTTACAAGGGAGTCTTTTGGAAAGCTTCTCTTATGTTAGATTCGGCATAAAACTCCTAAGGAAGAAAGTCGTTGGGACTTTTTAGATGTCTTGCCAACTGGTAGTGTTTTACAGTCATTCAGGATCCACCGGTTGGCCAGGCTTTTTATTCATTGTGGGTTTTTTATATGTTTCCCCGACTGCTGAAGTCACGCAGACCCTTGTGCACAAGGCTAGTGTTGCTGAAAGAAGGGTGTCATCGGGGAGAGGTCTAGTCGACAAGAAGAAGTCTCGACGAAAGAAGGGAGTTTGTTGTAATGTCTTGGCGACCCATGATGTCTCACCGAATGTTTGGTGCCTTCAGTATAAGGTTTTTATTCACTGTGAGGTATGGTTGAAAGATGGAAGTCATAGCGAAGTTAGGCGTCATCGATGAAAGATCTCACCGACAGGGAAAAGTCTCACCAAAACAAAATGCCCTCGGTGTGATGTCTCGACAAATGAAGGAAGTCTCCCCGAAAGAGGGTCCACGCTCACCAGGAGATGGAGGCTTCAGCATGAAGTCTAGCCGAATGGAGAAAGTCCTACTGACAAAGTGGTGCCTTTGGTATGAATTCATTGTTTCAGGGAGATGTCTTACCAACACAGTGAGGTCCCGATGACAAGAAAGGATTTTGTGGAGATGTCTGGGTGACTACTGACGATCTCGCCGAAGGTTTTGCCTTCGGCATAAAGTCTTGCCAACATAGCGATGTCTCCCCAACAAATGAAGGAGCTCAGGGAGAATGAAGACCTCGCTATGAGGTCTCACCGACCAAGCGATTATCTCCCCAAAATGAGGTACGCTCTCAACGAAAGAAAGGAGTTTGTCGTGATGTCTCAGGGACCAAGCAGAGGTCTCGGTGAAATTTTTTAGCTCGATGTGAGGTCTCATCGACTAGGTAGGGTCTTGTCGAGATAAAGCAAGCCCGTCGAGAGAGTTTAACATTGGTATATCATCTGGTCGACATGGCGATGTCTTGCCGAGGAGGTTGCACTCGCTAACAGAAGGTTCGGTCGATGTAATATCTCACTGACCGAAGGTGGTCTTGCCGAAGCGAAATGGATTCACCAAGATGCCTCACCAACCCGACAACCTCTTACCGAAAGAATGTGAGCTCGATCCAAAGGATAGTAGATTTTCCATGACGTCGCGGTGAAAGCATGAGGTCCTGCTGAAGAATGAAGGGTCTCGGTGTAGTGTTTTTCCTTCGGCAGGAGGTCTCCTTGACTTGCTAGTGTCTCACTGAAAGAAATGTTGTGCTCGGGGAAAGTGGTTTGTGTTCGCTGTGAAGTCTCATCGAAGCAAAGGATCTTGGTGTGACTCCTAAGGGTTCGCCATGATGTCTGGCCAAAAGCGATGGTCTTGTTGATGGTTTCAGGGATATCGATATAATTTTTGAAGCTCGATATGAACTCTTGCCGACAGTTGTAAGCTACGCCGATGGCTACTATAAGAGCATAATCACATCAGGGAGACGATTAGTGTCTCACTGACATGCAATTTTTGTCTAAAGGACCTTTGACCATCTGGCAATACCATGTAGCATCTGTTCGACCAACCAAAGGGAGCCAAAGACGAACCATTGACAATTTGATTGTCGCGACTATCCTTGTGAAAAAGATCAATGGAATGCAGTGGTATGGATCTACTCTGCGATCAAGGGTGATGAATCGGTTCGAAGGTAGTAGTGTTGCCTCTATGGAGGTCAACTACAGGGAAAATCTGATGTCGTTTCCAGAAGGGATCAACTTGCAAAAAGATCTGGAGCAGGAATCAGATAGAAAGGAAGAAGAAGTCGTGAGTCAGTAGCAGCTAGAATATCAACTGGCGAGGGTTGATAAGCATTAATGATGGTACCTCAGGGCATTCAAGGCAAGTTCGACAGGGAAGTTCGAAGATGGACATGCGGACCAGAAGTAAATGTGTCACAAAAGATCAAGGAGGCCATTCCTGGAGCGACTCCACATCGACATGGACAGCGGGGACGCAACATTAACTTCATCCAAAAGATCTAGGGGTAGATCTTTATGAATGCATTTTTTTGTAAGCCCTAAGAGGATGGGTCTTTTGTATATATGGCATTTTTTGCCTTTTTTGTAGACAGTTCTTACCTGGTGCTTTTCTATTTTTTTGTAACTCGTGTAGTTCTTTGCAGAAGAGAGGCTATGTTTTGTAACTCATGACAGGCATGTATATCAATGTTTCACCATTGAAATCAATGAGTATAAGTGCTTTACCTTTTCAATCTCTCTACTAACATTGTGTGCATTGGTATAATTGATGAAACTACTTCTGAAATTGAATGATTCCTTGTGGTTATGTCTTATCTTAGCACCTTTCTATAGAGCAATATGTATTTTTGCAGGTTGTGAGATGTGTTCAAAATGCAGTATTCTCTAGTTGTGAAGTTATTCCTTCCTTTTAGGAGTGTAGCCATATGAACCTTTTCATGAAATGTTTATGTAGAAAACATATGTGATCGATTTGTGTACAACTAAGCTTGTCATTGATTAAAATTGTGTGTGTAAACTGTGTTATGTGTCTTCTTAGTAAATTCGGTGCATCACAATAGAGATAGTGTTTTCATTAGTTTTAGTGTTTTTCTCCTTCTACCTTTTCCCTTTACAAAATCAGTAGTTAGGTGAAACCATAGGAAGTTGGCCTTCTCCAGAGGTTGACCTCTATTTACAAGAAACCCACATCTTTTGAGGTCTTCCCATGTTACACTGAGGTGGTGAACATCGGGTTCAATAAGGTGCAATTTCAGGTGATAACAAAACCAACATAGACCAAAAAATCCCTTAAGTTACGAGATATTTGTGGGTGGAGACCAGTCTAGAATAGCTTATCTCGACCCATCCTAACTCCTTTAGAAATGATTATGTGCCTAAGGTAGAGTAGCTCAAACATTTTGAATTCACATTTTGATTCCTTGGCATATAAAGACTCTCTCAAGTATGCTTAACACCTTGTCTAAATGTCGCATATGTTCTTCCCATTCCTTATTGAATATCATTATACCATCAAAAAATATTAAAACAAACTTATAAAGCTTCTTATTGAAAACCCTATTCATATAAGACTAGGAAGTGACAGGAGCATCGATTAGGCCAACTGACGTAACCAAGAAATCATATTATCCAAAGTGACACCTAAAAGTTGTTTTCTCCATATCCTCCTTATAGACTCAAAGCTAATGATAGACCAATATCAAATCAATCTTGGAGAAAGAGAAAGCACCATAAAATTCATCTATTACTTCATCTATCCTTGGGATGAGACATCTGTTTTAAATTATCTTTTTTATTTAGAGCCATGTAGTCTATGCACATGCACATAGTCCCGTCCTTCTTTTTAACTAACACCACCAAAGATGTGAAAGGGATTTTACTGGGCCTAATGTGTCCCATTTCAACTAAATCATTGATGGCCTTCTTTATTTCATTTGTGTGCCCCTTTAGGTGCTTGTATGGGGTATTTATCACGGGTTTGGTTCCCTCCTCCAACTCAATGACATGCTCAATGCCTCACTTAGGAGGCCTCCCTAGAGGTATGCTACCAAAATCCACATTGTGATTAGACGTCAAAACCTGTACATTTGGGTGATAACTCCTCTTTTATTGCTCTGTAATGGTAAGCTTGATGATGTATTCCAATGTCCACTCTACTTGGTCATGCTTGATACAACTTTACATTATTTTAAAATAAACTATTTGTGGTCCATCCTTTGGCATGCCCCTAACTAGAACCCTTTTACCATTAGCCTCAAATTTATCTCCATGGTCTACAAGCTCATATAAAACTCCCCAATAGACCACTTCCACTACATACCCAGTACTACATATGTGTCTCTCATGCTAACCATACCAAAATCTATAAATTCAGACATTTTCTCATCCAAATGAATCAATTATCACTCATGCTAAGTATATGTCGTCAAATTGGCAATCTTCAAGCAATAAGTATCCACATACAAAAGTCATTAGAGATAATCAAAACACAATGAAGGTTATGGTAACATTTACTTTTTTGTATTACTATCTTTATTATGAGATGGAGCGGTCAGGCGGGAACAGCAGCGACCGAGGGAGTTTGAAATTTGCAGAGGCGGGAGAGGATGATTCAGAGTCATAGGATGGCAATGGCAATTGGAAGCAGTTGTTAGAGGTCTTCTACAGTTTTGGAGGGTCTTTGATGGATGTGGAGTTGTCTCCTTTTAGCTTAGCTTCTTGGTTTTGATGGCTTTAGGGTCGAAGCACTTGTTCTTTTGTTCCTAGTTCTCTAGAGAATGATGGTGCTTACGCAAGAGTGCAGCCTAGGAGGTGGTTCATGTTTGGAGGTTTTAAATTTGTTGAGGTTTTGGTTGAGGATAGTGTTGTCAAGGACGTCATTGACTCGATGGTGGATGGTGTTGTTCCCTGGTCGTCGGGGCTGCTTGACTCCTCCCCTTCATTGGTTGTTGGAAGTTTGGTCGTCTTCAGAGCTACTTTGTGGCTGGCAGATGTTTCTTCTAGGAGTTGGGTGGTTGTGGCACTGGCTGGGGCATCCCTTATTCCCATCGATGGGTATTTTTTCCCTTTCCCTAGAGGTGTGGAAGCCTACCTTGTTGAGGTTGGGGATTTTTCCTACGATGGGCTTCCTCCTTTAGGCTTAGCTAGATGCCTTGGTGTCTGGTGGGGTTTTTGGAGATCTATTGCCCTTAGGTATTTGATGGTGCTTTTCTAGTGGAGAATGGTGAAGCTTCTTATATTCTTGGTTTCTCCCATGTGTTGGTTCTTTAAATGGTTTTTTATCTCTCAAGAGTGTCTTTTTTGGTTCTGGGGTGGGCTTTTGCCTTCTAGTGCTCTACATTCGCAACTCCCTTGGTCGGGGTTGGTGTGCCTTAAGAGGTTGGGATTTAAAGATTTATTTGCTACTAAGGCTTTTGGGGAGTGGTGTTCTTCCCTCCCTTTTGCTGCTGGATGTGGTTGTCTAGTTGGCTTTAGTTGCCCCTTTTTGTTTGGTTGGCTAGAATCCCCTTTTGGCCCTTATTGCTCTATATGTGGTTAGGGTATGGGTTTGTTTTGGCCGCCTCTGCTATTTTTTTGGAGGTGTTCCTCTCTTTTTTGGAGGTACTGGAGTAGTATGTTTTTAATGAGTTTCTTCTACTAAAGAGGCTCTTGGTTGGTTTGGATGGGTTGCTTCTCATGTACCTTATATTTGCCCATGATTTTATTTTCAGTATTTTGGTGGGACTTTTCACTGTGTTTCTCTTGCTAGTCCCTCTTCTCGATTTGTTGTTGGTGTCAGGTTTCTCCCTTCTGCTAGTTGGTTAGCTCTCTTCTCTTTTCTCCAGTCTAAGTCTTCTATTGAGGTGAAGATTACTCATGTTGAGGTGGAGCCCTCTCTTCTAGAGGTAGAGTTGGGGATTGAGGATTTGTGGAGGATCTTTATTTGTTGTTGGTCTGCTCTGTTACAATACATGTTGAGGTGGTGTGCATTCCTATGGAGGTGGAGTTGTTTCTTGTTACAACTAGACTACAATGGTGGTAAGGGCCTTCTTGACATCTGCTCCAATAGAGGGGAGTCGACTCCTTTTGAGGTGGGGTCTATTTCAACTCTTCATGTGTGGGGGTGTTGCAAGAGAACTTCTTTTCGTTGGTGTGACTAGATGGCCTCCTACCTAGTGGTTCTTAAAGGTGTTCATGTGTGTTATGGGTTTAAGATCCCCGATAAAACCTGGTGTGATGTGAGAGACTCTATCCCTTGTTATCTAAATGTTAGTGGGTTTTAGGTTCCTGTTTAAACCTAGTCTAATTTCAAGATCCCTTGTAAAACTTGGTTGATTGTTGGGTTTTAGGTTCCTGTTAAAACCTATTTTGATCCTTGCAAATTTGGGTAGCCTTACTATTTATCTGTTAATCTATTGTTGGTTCGCTTTTGGTGGTATTTGTTGTATTCATGTGCAACTTGTTCTTCTTTGTGTGGGTTTTGGGTCCCTGTCAAAACCTACTTGTTAATAGTTTTGACTCCATTTAAAACCTATTGTAAATGGTTTTGGGTCCATTCAAAACCTGTTTCTCCCCCTTAATCAAAACATTTACTTTTTTGTTTCATGTTGTGCTTTTTTTCTCTTTTACATGAGCTCTATCTAAAGGTTTGTGATAGTTTAGAATAGGAACTTGCATACCTTTTTTGTTTCCATTTACATTTCTAAATTAGCACTCACACGTACGCTTACTTGAAGCCACTTGGATCATTAATGTAACATCTTGCATAAATTTAAAATATAAAAATTTACACATATTAATCTAATCAAGCATATAAAGGTGACTTGTGTGCAATCATTCTATAATAGAGACAAGGAATTATATTAAGACAAGAAATTTAGAGTACATATGCCAATATTATGGAAAAATATAAAGGAATGTATTCTTTACAATAGACCACATGGTCAAAAACAAAATTATACAATGTATCAAATAAGGACCTTCCTACAAGATTCTTCCAAAAATTGGATCTCTCGACCACATAAAGGGAAAGAACATTGTTGGAGTGCATTTCCACCCTATCACAAAGTGATTCACTTCCTTGGAATTCTTCCTAAAAGAAGAATGCTCGACCCAACACGAGGAAAAATAGTTGTGCAAATCTGATTGGAGTAATGGAATAGTGAAGCATGATACATCTATATCTAGGGATATCATGAGTTCCAAGCACAAGGGACACTCTAAAATGCATTTATCTATCATGTAAATCAACCTAACAATTCATCTTTAATGTCATTTGGTCAACGTTTTCTTATAAATTAACAAGGTACAATCTTAGCATATCGTAATGATATTAACCATAATGAATATATTGTCGACATGGTTATTATGTCCACATGCATGCAAGCATATGCAAATATAACTACATTCAAACTTCAATAATCATGGAGCTTTATATTGGAAATATAAGGATTTTAGTATTATAAGAATATGTAAATGTTAATTTAAGAAGGTATATATATACATATATATGTATATACATATTACATAGATGTGTATATATATATACATATATGTAATATGTATATTACATATCTGTATATATGTGTGTGTGTGTGTGTGCATATGTATATATGTATATGTATATGTATATATATATATGTCTATATATATATATATGTCTATATATATATATATGTCTATATATATATATATATATGTCTATATATATTGGTGTGTGTGTTAATACTTATATATGAGTTGTAATGTAGAAAAACATACTCACTATGTTTACATCCCCTTAATTATTTAGACTTAATTAAGCCTTTAATTGGCCCAATTATGCATTCACAAGCCTAATTAATTTCATTTTCCGAAAGAGAAGCCCATATTTAATCAATGCATATAGTTAATTACACACCTTGGAAAACATGTGTCCTAGGTTTAGGGCCTAGGACCCATTCGCCCAATGGTGAATGGGTCCCCCTTAAGTCTCAAAACCCATTTTTAATATATTTTTGGTGGTATTTTAATGATCTAAATTCAAATTGCAAAGTTCGGATTGTGATGTTTAACTATCCAATAATTAAGGGAATACCTATAAATACAAAGTATTTTTATCAATTCAAAACTAAGACTTTTGAGAACACACTTTATGCAAGCATTACAAGAAAAAATATTATTGTCAAGAGCACAGGAGAGCAGATTTATTAGTCATTTATTGTAACATTCAAGATCCCATCATGATGTCAAGATTTATGTGTGTTCATGCATGCATTTGAGCAACATTGTGATGTAGGTTTCAAGTTTCAAGCAAGCATTCAAGCATCTAGATCTATCAAGCAATCAAGCCATTTCATGTAAGATCCAATCCTTAGAGAGATGTGTTAGACTTCATCCCTCTAAGGGCATCCATTAAAGGGTTTGGTGAGGTGTAACAAGCTTTTTTCATTCATCAATTCCTTCATTTTTATCATTATTTCATTATCAGGGTTTAATTACCAAACTAGGGTTTGACTAAGGAAAACACTTATCCACCAAAAACAAACATTCTTCTCCTCTCTTTGTGTGTGCATATTTGCAGGTGAAGAAGGATTTAAATTGGATCAAAAGTTCAATGTTGTGAAGTTGTCAAAGTTGTCATCAAAGTTGTAAAGACACGAAAATTCACCTACAGGTTTTATTTTTGGCTTTCCAACAATCAAACCTAGAGGAATCAAAAGCTTAGATCTGGATCGAAGGACTGCAAAAAGAATGTTTAGACCCCTGTATAGAGATCCATTTGCGCCTGGGCAAATATTTCCTTAGAGCCTAAAACCCACTTTTGGAGCTGAGTAAACACCATCCTAACCTTCTCAGATATGTTGTTAATGGTTGTTTCTGATAGAGTTATCATAATACTTTGTATTTAAAGTGTTAGATGTCATAGGTTTGATTATAAGAGAACTTTTATTCTTCTCCTAAACTGTTGTTTAGTCATTTATATCATAAGGAAGTTAAGGCAACAATATAGTGTCCAAACCTAGGGTTGACTCACCTTGAGGATTGTAAGTCAATTCTAATCATTTGTGGCACTATCCCTCTTCCTAATGAACATGGAAAATGTGGATTTGTGATTAGGTGGATGCCCCCTTTTTCTTTTAGCATAGGTCCCTCATGTCACATCCCATTTTTAGGTCTCCTATCCATCTCCCCCTTTTTCCTATGTTTCATTTTGGTGAACCTGACATTGTACATCATAAAATTTGATTTAGAGACATTCAAAACCCTAGATCTAGGTTTGCATTAGTGTGTTTTTCATTACAATTAGGGTTTAATTTTGCATGTATGCATCATTTTAATTAAAAAAATTCATAAACTTTGCATACATCTTGCATTGCAGTTGCATCAAGAGTGTCTTTCAATCATTTAGAATCAAATTTTAGTTCAAAATTGCATTCCAAAAGTTGTCACTTTGTTCACTATTTGTCACTAGTTGCACTTGCATTAAGACACCTAAAACTGGAAAAATCTATCACAAAATTCACAGTGTGCAACCTGAAATAAGAACTCAAACATCAAACCAGAAACACAAACTTTAATTTTTCCAACCCCTATACAAAGACTCATTCACCCTTGCAAGAACTTGTCCTTATACGGGTGCTTTTTCAAGTTTTCAAGCATCATTTTGTCTTTGTTTGCTTCATTTAATTTTGTTGTCAAATATGTGTTTCAATTTCAGAAAATAAGAAATTCTATACTTTCTTGCATTAAGTTCAATTGGTCAAATTAAGTTCATTGTTTGAAATCAAGATTAGCATTAAAAAGACACCATTTTTAGGTTTTTGCATAGCATAATCAGTAAATTATCATGTTTCAAATCTAAAAATTGCAAAATATTTTTACACACTTGCATTGTGATTCCTACTTTTGGGTGTTTATTACATTTGCATAGTGCCTTTTCTCCATTTTGGGTGCACTTTGGTTTGGTGAAACTTGTATGCGCTTCATAACCTGGTGTCTTATTGCCAATACTTTGGTAAGACATAGTTCGAGAATCATGCCATCTTGCACTAGTACGTCCGTTGTGGATCTAGAGTTTTCTAAATCTTTCACTCATAGTGTTGACACTAGTCAACCCACTATGGATCATAGATTTGATACCACATTGAATTCCATGACTACTTTACCAACAACCAATGTAACTGATGTTGACACAATGGTTTCTAATGTCACTTAAGAGAAGCTAAAACAAATGGACAAAGCCTTAGAAAAAATTCAAAATTTTTGCGAGTGTTGAATACATTATTGGTATTGTGGTTCCTGTCATAGATAACACGAGGAAAATGCTTGATAATGAACAAGGAATAGAAATTGTGTGTATCCTAGCCTATATAATTGACAATCATGTTCCTACAATGGCTAGTTGTGTTCAAACTTTGGGGTACACTCAAAGTCAAGGTGGAAATCAAATTCCTCCCCCCTACAACTGTGGCCTCTATTCCTACATACACTCATCCAATTGTTACTACAACAAGGCAACCGACTAGCAATGTCAATCCCACTTTAGGTATTTCCATTGGGAATCCTTTTAGCTTTGTGAATTCAAATCTCATATCTCCTAACCCCCCAACTCTCACAAACTTGAATTTCACTTGTCCTCCAAATACATATACACCTCCACCTTATTCACTCTATCTCAAAACACAACCAATGATTTTGTCCTTAACTAACCTTTGCAAAATATTTCATCCCTTCGACAACAAATTTCCACATTAAACCAAAACCAAAATGAACAACCTTCATAATATGTCAAAAGAAACCCATCATCCTTAAAGATATTGAGAGCACAAATGCCACAAGGTATAGAGATTCCTAGATTTGATAAATACGGTGATAAAGGAGATCCTAGTAACCATGTCTCAGCATACACAACCTTATGTAGTGACTTCATTTTTCAAGACAAGCTCTTGGCTAAAATTTTCCCTAAGTCTTTGAAAGATACAACCTTGGAATGGTTTTTCTCTTTATTGAATAATTGAATTAGTTCATTCAATGAACTTGTTGATGCCTTCCTCAACCATTTCCATGTGCACATTGGTCCCAAGATGAGCTTAGTTGATTTAATGAAGTGTAAACAAAAGGATGATGAAAAGATCACTAAATTTATAGCACGATACCAATTGCTTTATTCACAAATCAATATTAAGATTCTCGATGTCGATGGATCATTGATGTTCATTTGTTGTTCTTTTGTTGAGTTATTTTTTGTGAGAGCATTGTGAGAGTTTGGGAGTAATTCTTTGTGAGTTTGGAGGAGCAATTTCATTGTGAATAAGAGTAGATTATCGAGAGTTGAGAGCTTAGATTGATATATTGGTTAGATTGGAGATAGGTTGTGTTGGAGAAGGTATCAAGTTGAGTCTTTGGAATTAAAAATAGTGTTGCAAATTCTTTGGGAAAGCTATATTTTCCAAGCATGCTTAGTTATTCTTATCTATTACTCTTTTCTATTTTTGAAGCTATGTCTTGCTATTGATTACAAGTGCTTGTGTAAATTGTTGTTGATTGCTATAACTGTTGAATAGAGCTTGTGCATATAGCTAGAATGAAAATAAGTTGGTTGAGGAATCTTAGTGGAATGAGATATGTATATAGCTATAATGCTTGTCATGTTTATATGATGCAATTATATGAAACTATTTAGAATGAATTATGATGATATTTAGCTTATAGTATATTACATATATTCTTGTATAAGTTATGATGTTAATAATGAAAAGGGATTACTATCATGTTAGAAGTATTATGCCATCATTGTTAGGATATTATGTTGAATAAACGTATGTTGGTAGTTTACCCTTGAGTGGAGAACCTAAGTTCTCGGTTACTCATATTTCCTTTAAATTAGGAAGTCAGTTTATTCCTTGGGTTAGGATAAACTAGAGGTTGGGATTAACCTATTTGGTCAGTTAGATCAACTTAAGGGTGTCATCTCTTTTTGGAATGAAATCTTGTTATGTTATTGTTACCAAATTTTCACTCATAGGTTCAATCAAATACAGGGAAATCAGTGTTCTTGTTTTATCAAGTTTCAACACGTGGGTTAAAATGAGGCTCCCACAAGGGTTGAGCCTGGCGTGCTAAATTATTAGACAAAGGGTTTTGAGTTTTTCATCACATCATCAGGATTATGCAGTGATAGTGAAAAGGCATGTTCTAAATGCTTCATTTGCCTTATACCTCACATCATTTATTGATGTCTTAGTTAACATTATGCTTACTGGAAATCAATTATCGTGAAAATGTCCTCTCATAAAACACTGAGATTTTTGAAGATTATAGCTTATCAATGAAGTCTATTACAACATGTTGGAAATTGTGCCTTGACTTACTAGCTTGTTTTTCTGTTTAAATCTTCATTGTCGGCCGATCG
Organism: Sequoia sempervirens; assembly: GCA_007258455.2. Classification (NCBI taxonomy): domain Eukaryota; kingdom Viridiplantae; phylum Streptophyta; class Pinopsida; order Cupressales; family Cupressaceae; genus Sequoia; species Sequoia sempervirens. The sequence goes on from VDFB02014224.1 coordinate 163,629, forward strand.
TTGGAGTTCCTAACTTTGGAACCTTCTCGTGGAGTTTGGAAGTTACATAATTTCCCGACTATCCAACTTCCTTCATTGTTGCGGTGTTCGAGATTTTCCTAACCTACTATGGAAGTTATAAGTTTGTGTTTTCTCTGATTGAGCAACAAGCCGATGGATGTGGGGACCACTTGGAATTCTGGGAGACTTGTTGAGAATATTGTAGATTCCCATTTTGATTCTCCAAAAATGCACAAGCAATAAACACATGTGGAGACCACAAGGAATGACCAATAGTTCGGTGCAATGGTCAAATGCAGTGTACGAGTAAGTTGGTAATAAAAGGACTAACTCATGGATACCTAAAGTATTTGAGCTTTTATTTATAAACTAATGACTACTAATATTTCATGTCAATGTGGGATATTGTCGATGGTTAAGCATCTTGGAAGTCCTAATGATAGCGATGGTCTTGTTGATAGTTTTGCAATGGACATCGATGAGAAGTCTTGCCGATATAGTTGGTCTGGTCGATGGTTTTGCATTCAGTATGATCTCTTTTTGATACCTTTGGTCTTGCCGATAGTTATTTTGCATATATTTATTGTAAAACAAAATATTTTTAAGGTGTATTATAAATCTTGGAATTGTTTTGTTATTTCTTAAATGCAAAATATTTATGACCTTTTTTTTATTTGAGAGAGGAAACAATTGGAGAGAATATTGGTGAGGCTTTTTTAGTTTGGAAACATCTTTCCATATTTCTAGGGCCATTATTGCACCTTGTTGGCAATTTTAACTGTTTGTTATGGTCAAAATCTTTCTTTCTCTCATATTGGAGATAGTTTTTGAGGAGTGTGAGGCCTATTTTTTAGGCTTTATTAGAGCATCTGACCCAAAGTGGTTATAGGCTCCTACCTTGGTGCAATCACTTGGGTTGTGAGATATATTCATTGGTAACTCATATTTGGAGGGAGTTCTTAATAGAGTTTTATTGATGCAACTTTTGAGAGTTAGTGACTTGAACTATCCTTTCTCAGATTTTTGCAGAATTTTGTAACTCATTTTCAGTCATGTAAAGCAATTTACACTTTGGAGGATAATAATGATAAGTATTTTTCCTTCTCATCTTTTGTTGTATTGTGTGAATCTCAATGATTGAGACCTTTACATGTGATCATATTCCTTGTTTTGGTGTCTTGTTTACATCACCTTTGTACAAAAATATATGTCTGCAAGTTGTGAGTTGTATTTTTGTTGCAAGTAGTTCAAGCTATGAAAATTCATTTTTCCTTCTTGAATTGAATGTATTTAAAATATTCTCATGAAATATTTATGCAAGGCATATGAGTTTTTTGAGTTGTGCATACTAAGCTTACTATTGTTTGAAAACTTTGTGTAATAGCAGCTTTACAGGGTTCTAAAATCATTCTTGGTGTATCACCATAGAGTTAGGTTTCATTTCAAGTACCATACCCTTATCCTTTTCCCATCAAGTCAATAGTTAGATGATATTATCAGCTAGGAGTCAACCTTATCCGGAGGTTCATTTCAACTTTAGGTGACCCACGGCCTTGAAATGATCCCACGTTTCTCTAGAAAGCTCAGTTTTCACAACTTTGCATAGGGTGCATTTCTAAGAGATAACAGTTATATTGAGGCCAACCTAGTCAAGAGTTATCTATGGTCCATAGAGTTTCCAAGTAGAGTGAGGGGTGGGTGAACATACAATACCACTTCATAGAAAGTGGATTTGATTTATTATATATCAAAACTTTGGCCAAAGTAAGTGTAGATGTCATTGCATACACTTTGTTGGTTCACTGTGAACTAGGATGGAATAGCTAGTAGGGAGTGTCATGCATGTTAGGTAGGAATCCAGTGTATAGCAGCTCTAGTTATGTAGAAAACAACACTATGCTCAGGTAGGCATTATATTAGAGGGTTTCCATACCAAAATCTTCATTGAATGGTAGGGCCATCTTACTAGTCGGGAAGATGTGTGAGGGATCGCATTAAGTTTGTGGTTGGTGGAAAATCACTTGGATGATTATCTCTCTCATGCAGTTGGTAGCCAAAGCTTGAGAAACATAAGAAGATAAAGATATGTGTTCTAGTTATGGACAACTTGACCAATATATTCTTGTACCATTAAGCTCTTGTAAGCTATGATTTGTAATTATGATCTTGCATCTATTTATAAATACATATGAAAGATGAAATCAATTACTTATGATTATGTAATGTTATTTTATTTATGCAATATAATATGAAATGGTTTTATTTCAAATATGCAAATGTACTATTAAAAAGGAAAATTTTATTTCTATGTATTTGTGAACTTGAATCTTTTTCACAATAAGGTAAAATTTGGGCATGTTACATGTGGTATCAGAGCTACCAAGTTCAACACTAGAACCTATGAGATCTCTATGCTAGTCTTTCATCCAACATTATGAGGAAATAATGTTTGAAATTCTTGTGCCAAGATGGTGCGAATCAAGATGACTACTAGGAAATCAGTAATAAAAATGAGCTCTACCTAAACCCCAAGAAGGAAAGAGAAGACATAGTTAAAACTATAAAAGGAACGAAATACATTGGGGATATATGGCTTGGGGATATCGATACTTTGAGTACTGCTTTAGCATGTATCAAAATAAAGAAAAAGAAACTACGAGAAGCAACCAAGTTCATACCTCCAATTTCACCAATCAAGTATGATTCTTTATCACTCTCAAGGGACATGCCCTTAGAGTGCAGTGTTAGTTCACCTTTGATTCGAAGGGACCCTCATGTACCCTCATCACCTGAACTTATAATTATTGAATCTAATAATGAGTCACAGGGATATGTTCCCCACAACTATGCGTTAGAGAGTAAATTTAAGGGATATAATCCCCTCGACTATTATGAATAGTCATCTTATGTAACCTATGCATTATAGGATGATTGAAATCCTTATGTTTTTAATAAAATAAAAAGAAAATTGGTAAAAACTTGTGCAAAGTTCTCTTGTTTGCTTTATTGAATATGAATTATTGAATGATGTAAATGTTTAAAGTTGTTAAATTAACCTTTTTAAGAGCTAATTAAAATAAAACCTCTAGGTGGGATAGTTTTGTAATAATGGTTCAGACAAGAACTAATCTTGGGGGTAGCCAAGAAGTGGGTCAAATTGCTCTCGAGGCCAAATTGGACCAGATGCTAACTATGTTCAATGAAGAAAGGAAAAAGATTGGTCACCTCAAGCAAGAGGTTAGAGGAGCTGGTAGACCAAAGTAGAAAGTTTGAATGAAGAAGAGGAAGAAAACTCCAATGATTGCACTACTTTAAGTAGTCATGGTAGTGATGAATCTCAATCAAGATTGGATAGGAGTAAGAGAAATCGGGTTGCTCAAGAATTGTCATGAGACACGAGGAAAGTCACTCCTCCTAAGTTCAAGGGAACCACTAGTGGGGATGTTGCAAAAGCATGGCTCATTGAGATGGAAAAATACTCCAAAATAAGAAATTATTCTGAAGTAACCAAGGCCATTTGGGGAGCCTTTCAACTATTTGGCAAAGCATATACGTTATGGATAAACAAGAAGAATGAACTTGATATAAGTTCATTAAAGTTAACTTGGGATGAGTTCGTGGAACTCTTTCATAAGCGGTGGCTTCCTCAACTACACTTTGATCAAGAAGTTAATGGACTTTCAAAATTTAAGGCAGGGAGATTCCTGGTGAATGAGTATTGGGAGAAATTCACTCACCTTCTCATAAAATGTACCTCAGTACCAGAAGGGCGAGTGGTTTCAAATTAGAAAATTCATAAAGGGTCTTAACTCCCAAATCAGAGGAGAGGTAAATGTGTACGACCCTACTACTATAGACCGAGTGTACAAAAAATCTATCAAGTATGAGCATAAGCTTAAGTCTATTTCCACATACTATGAAAAGAACCAAAAGAGGTTTAACTGGTCACAAACCAATTAGACCTTTAAAAGGAAAGGTGATTGACAAGATTATAAGAGGAAAGGACATAGGGGATCTCGTAACAATTAGAATGAGTCTAGGGGTGACTGCAGGGGTAACAACAACAACAACCCCAATAGGAACAAAGGTAATTTTGGGAAGCCAACAACAAGACAAGGACCAATAAGAGGATGTTTCTTGTGTGGTGGTGATCACTATGCAAATCAGTGTCCCGATAAGACACGCGAGACACATACTCATGGAAATTCCCTACCCTCTCAGCAATAAGCGTTCCAACAAAGAATTCATGCAATGCTAGACAACAAGCAAGCGGAGTACCAAATCACTCCAGTAGAGGTTCTAGGTACTTTATTTGGCTTACCAATTTCAATTCTAGTAGACAAGTTGGTGCTACAAAAAGTTTTGTTTCTCCTAATGTAGCTAGCAAGTTATCTAGAAAAGTTGGATTTATGGAGAAGTCTTTGTCTGTAAAGTATGCAAACCAGACGAGCTAAGGTAGAGCAATGTTTATTTGAGGCAAGGGTTGATCTTTTGAGTTTCTCTATGGAAGTAAATTTGTATGTAGCCCCCCCAGGATCTTACAATGTCATATTAGGTATCAATTGGTTATGGAAGGATAGAGCTAAAGTCAATTGTCATGCTAAGTCAATAGAGTGTCTAGATGACCTCGGGAAGAGGGTATTCTTGCAAGGCACTCCTAGGGATGTTAATTTGTGGAAAATATTTGTTGTATAGATGCATAGAGCTAAGAAAAGGGGGTGTTAACCTTTTACAGTGAAAATGGAAAAATTGGATGAGTGCAAGGAGTTCATGTTTCGAGATGATGTAATATATGAACCCCAAGAAGTCGAAGATGGAGAAATAGTGGAACCAAGGAAATCAGATATGGAGAAATATCCTATCTTAAGGGACTTTGTGGATGTATTCCTAGATGAACTACTTGGGTTACTTCCTAAAAGAATATTTGACTTCTCCATTGACATAGTTCTAGGGTGAAAACCTATATCCAAAGCCTTGTATAGGATAGGCACAACAAAGCTAATGGATTTAAAAGCTCAACTAGAAGAGTTGTTGTCAAAAAGATTGATTAGACCTAGTGTTTCACCCTGGGGATCAACAACGATCTTCGTGAAGCTAAAGGATAGTACACTACACTTGTGTATAGATTATCATCTGCTAAATAAAACAATGATAAAGAACAAGTATCCTTTACCATGAATCGACGATCTTTTTGATCGGATGTGAGGAGCAGTGGTGTATTCAAAAATTGATCTGCGATCAAGACATCATCAATTAAGGATCAAGGATGAAGACATTTATAAAACAACCTTTAGGACAAGGTATGGTCATTACGAGTTCATAGTCCTACCTTTTAGACTGACGAATGCACCTACAACATTTATGAACCTAATAAACAAAATGTTCAGGGATTTTTTAGACAAGTTTGTGTTAGTATTCTTAAACAATATTCTTATCTACTCCAGGAATGAGGAAGAAAACCTCCAACAATTAAGGATTGTTCTCCAACATTTGAGGGATCATAAGCTTTATGGAAAACTTTTAAAATGTACTCTTTGAGAAAGAGGTGTGTAGTATGTGGGTCATGTGATTTCAGTAGATGGGATTGTAGTTGATCCAATAAAGATTAGTAGTACTTGAATGGCCAATATCGAAGAATGTTCCTGAAGTTTGAAGTTTTATGGGTTTGGCAAGATATTATAGGGATTTTGTAGCTAATTTTTCCAAGATAGCTTTTCCCATAACATCATTGCAAAGGAAGGGGGAAAAGTTTGAGTGGTCGGCAAGATGTCAAGCGACATTCAATCAACTTAAGAAGAAGTTAACTACAACTCCAATACTAAAAGTACCAGATCTAGAAGGTGATTTTGTCGTCATCACAGATGGTTCGAGAGAAGGTATAGGTGGAGTACTAATGCAGGATGGGTGAGTCTTTTCCTATAAATATATAAAATTGAAGCCTTATTGAATAGAATTATGCTTCACGTGATCTATAATTGGCAACAATTGTCCATGCATTACAGATGTGGAGGCACTATTTGCTAGGGAAACCATTTGAACTAAAGACCAACCACCAGGGTTTGAAGTATTTGTTTACCTAGTTGAATTTAAATGCACACAAAGGAGATGGATTGAGTTGATATCAGACTATAATTTTTCAGATCAACTACTTTAAGGGCAAATAAAATCAAGTTGTTGATGCCTAAGTAGAAGAAGAAATATCTCCTAGATGATATCAATTCATACTGATTTCAAAAGTCAAGTGTTGCAGAAATCTAAGGGCAATGAGTACTATGAGTAAGTGAAGCAAGCACTCTGGGATGATCCACAAGACTCAAGGTATGATGACTTTCACTTTGAGCATGATGGTTTACTAAGGTTTAAAGGAAGAATCTATGTACCAGACTTTGAGGAATTAAGGAATACAGTGTGGAAAGAGGTTTAGAACGCGCCTTATTTTGGAAATCCCGAAGTAACTGAGTTAGTTGATGTAAAGCCATTATATTTTTGGAAAGGAATGAAGAGGGATGCAACAAGATTTGTAGCAAGTTGTCTAGAGTGCTAAAGTGTGAAGGCAAAACATTATCACCTGACAAGACTATTGTATCCTCACGAAATTCCAAAGAGGAAATGGAAAGTCATTAGCATGGATTTTGTGCAAGGTCTTCCAATGTTTAGGAATAAGCATCATATTTTTCTCATAGTGGTGGATAAGCTTATCAAGGTAGCTCATTTTATTCCAAGGAACCTAATAGATGGAGCTCTAGTTATAGTTCACAATTTTATGCAAGAGGTGTTTAGGTTACACGGAGTTCCTAAGAAAAATATTTTAGATAGGGATGCTTGTGTATCATTAGGGTTTTAGAAAACCTTATTTTTTTCACTCAGGACATATTTGAACATAAGTTCAACTTATCACCTAGAGACAGACGGTCAAACAAAAAGAGTAAACCAAGTGTTAGAAGGTCTTTTGAGAATTTATTGCATGGATCAACAATACAAATGGGTAGACTATTTACCATTGGTGGAATTTTCATACAATAATTCTTATCATTTTATTGTCAAAATGACTCCATTTGAAGCATTGTATGGAAGGAAGTGTTGAACTCCTATAAGCTGGGATAGGCTAGAAGATAGGATTAGCCTTGGACCATATATGCTATCAGAGATGGAGAAGCAAGTAAGTATGATAAAGAAATGGTTAGTGAAGGAAAATGATAAACAAAAGAGTTATGCAGATTCTAAACATGTGTCCCGACGTTTCTTAGTGGGAGAATATTTTTGCTCAAAGTTGAGACTCATAAGAGTTCTATTAAGTTTGGAAAGTCATTCAAACTGGCCCCATGTTATGTAGGTCCCTTTGAGGTTCTCAAAGAAGTTAACCCTGTCGCTTATCAAATTTCTTTACCAGTAGCTCTTATTGAGATGCATAATGTCTTTCATGTGTCGTACCTTAAAAAGTACATACCAAGAGATAATCATGTTATTGATTGGAATGCTTTACAGGTATAAGGCCCAAGAGTGGTAACAATCAAGCCTCTCAGAGTACTCAAAACATGTAGGCTTCACCTACGTAATAGAGAGGTGTTGTACTGGAATGTCCAGTAGGACCAGTATGTAGAAGATTTTGCCACTTTAGAAGACTATTTGGAGATTAAGCAAAAGTTTCCACGTGTTTTGCAAGATTTTGAGAGTTCTTAAAAATAATGTTTGTTATGTTTATGTTTATGTTTATGTTTATGTTTGATACTTCAAATCATCGAGGATGATGATTCATAAGAAGGAGGATATGTTACACCCCATTGTGTATTTACCAATTACTATTACTTTTTATGAGTAAATATGTTTCATACATGATTATATTTTAGTGAATTCTAATGAATGAATATGTATTATGAAGTGATTTTTTTTAAATGCTTTAAATTATACAAATGATATATGATGAATATTATTTTCATCTTATCGGCTAACTTCATTCATGATGCACTAAGTTGGATGCAATAAAGAATCGGGCCCTCTAGTGAGGAGAGGGAGAGTATCACCCAGGAGAGGAAGTTGGTATGTAAATCACTAATGTACCTACTTGAGTTAATGTACACACTCACAACCTAGGTTAGACAAGATTTGTTAAGTCGTTTTGGACTATGAGTTGGGAAGTAAACCTTGGTGATAGCTTTTTGGGTTAATAGGAATGTTTGGGTGATTATCTTTGATCTCTACAATTATTTAGTTGGTTTGAGTCATAGTGTTAAATCCTTGTATTGAAACATGAGATATAATTTATGTATCTAAATATATATAGATGGATATGTATATATAATAAATGTATAAATATGTATATATATACAATAACACATATATATGAGTGTATGTGTGCATGAGCATGCATAGGTAGAAATACCTACGTATACCCATACATAGACATGTCTTACATATACTTATTAATATAGATACAAATATATATACACCTTATATATACCTATCGATATGTATATTTATCTTGTAAAGATATTAAAATAATAATATGCATGTATACATTACTATATAAGTATATATATACATATTTAATTAAATAATATATATACATATATTGATATTATTTATATAAATATACTTGTTAAAGTTGATGAATGTGTTATTATGAATATCTATATTAATGCATATATATTATAATAATAAGTGATTATAATATGTGTGTGTATGTGCAATGATATATCAATATGTCACTTGCACATATAATGCAATGGATAAGAAGTGTTTAAAGCTGAAAGTATCACTCATGAAGTAATGTGATATAAGAGTTAATGGTATTGCATTTGATAAGCAAGTAAATGTTGCATAAAGGCATGCATGTTATGCCATGCATATGTTGGTGACCCATGCTATTGAATTAGTCAAACTGCCATGTAAATGGAAAGATGGTGAGAGAAGTTTGTTTTTGTTTTGAAGTGCATTTGTAATATGATTGTTGTGCAAACCATAGCTCCATTATAGGCACCATAAGCAAGCTAAAGGATGGAAAAAGTCAAGATAGGGATATGAGAGAAAATGGGATTGTGAAAAGCCCACACACAACTCCATATTAAAAGCTTTGACTAAGTATTTCAACATGTGAAAGTTGTAAAAAATCCATGACTGGCATAATCAACATTGGGAAGGATGTAAACTCCATGCAATATGAGAAAGGAGTGTTCTGCTGAGTCAATGTACAATAGATAAAAAGGAAGAAATTGTCAATCGGTCATGGCAACTTGAGGAATATTATAGAGAGTTGTGAGATAAATTTTCAACTTTTCTACTAGCAAAACCCATGAATGTCATGGGAAGTAAAGGTAGCGAATTTCATAGCTATCTTTCAGTTTTGAGTATCTCTCTTAATCAATATAAATAGAGGTTGATGGTTTCTTATTTTGTTGTTCTTTGTGTTCACTAGCATTGTTCATTGTGATTGATCGTTGACGTTCATTCATTGTTCTTTTACTGAGTTATTTTTTGTGATAACATTGTGAGAGTTTGAAAGTAATTATTTGTGAGTTTAGAGGAGCAATTTAATTGTGAGCAAGAGAATATTATTGAGAGTTGAGAGCTTAGATTGATTGGTTAGATTGGACACAGGCTGTGTTGGAGAAGGTAGAAAGTTGAGTCTTTGGAATTAAGAATGGAGTTGCAAATTCTTTGGGAAAGCTATATTTTCCAAGCATGCTTAATGTTGATAAGTGTTTTTGCACACTTTCTCAACACAGGTAGTGCGTAGATGCACTACCTCTCTTGAAAGGAGACTTCCAACAACAAGTTGCTAAAAATCACTCCAAGGTCTCTCGGGTGTCAGCTCATGACTTGCATGGAATTCTTCAGTTGATGTTTGATGTGATTTTGCTGGTAATCACAGGGCAGACTTATGTAGCTGGATGTGAAGTAGATCTTAAAATTTGAAGTTTCTAAGATGGGAGTTAAGGTGCACTTTGTTGTAGGTTCGGACAACAATCTAAAACTTCAATATTTTCTTAAGTTTTGGCTTTAAAATGTGCAATGAACCTTAGCATAGGTTGTTTCTAAAAAAAAGGAAAAGAGCACAGAAAAGAGAAGGTTCCTGGATTTGCAACTAACTATGAACAGTGATCATGGAGGTTCTACTGTGGATAACTTCCTTCAAACAAAGTTCCATTTAACCAAGAAACCTACAATATCATGAAATCTATGCTATCTCCCAAGGTCTACAGGTATTTTACCATTCATCCACCATACACATGCATGAATAAAGATAAAAATTTAGAGTAGCTTCAAGTTTCAGCCCAAACTAACTTTACAAGACCATTTACCAGCAGCAAATGGCAAAAGGTATGGACTGGAAGGCATCAACACAGCATAAATTTCTATAATCACATAACAACATTACCAAATCTATCTAAGCAATTTAAAGCTAACTAGAGCAACAATTTAAATCTAACTAAAACATCCAATAATGGGAGATTGAATCATGAAACATGTAGAGAAACTCAGAAAATGCACCAAGTCAATGTATTTTCATTAGAAATTTCTGTAGCATATCATTACAACTCAACTCTCCCTTGAAAATGAGAGGAGACCCCTTATTTATAGTGTCCCAAAAATAGAATGAATGGACAAGATTCACTACAACCTAAGGTTCTACCTACCCCACAATATATTACAATTTAAAATACAACTTTGTCCTTATCCCTATTTTGTCTTCTAGTGATGACATTGTAGCAGTTTTGTCTTTTGTTGATTTCTCTTTTGTTGTAGCTACTTTGTCAGAAATTCTTCATTAATAATAGGGTTGCCTTCTTGCTTCTTTAAAGCTGCATATTCCATGAACTTCAAAATTACCAGCTGGAGCTTGTCAACCTCCAAAATCTTAGATCGTAGCAATTGATAACTCCACTCCTTGGAGTTATTTGCAAGCCTTTCCCAGTCTTCGTCATACTTGGCAGTGTGATCCCTAAACAATTCTGACTAGGTGAAGGCACGGGCGGAAAAACTCATGAAATTTGTGGTTATCTTCATTGACATCCCATCCTCCATCCTTTTACGAAAGTAGGGCTTTATTTTCTCTGGGTTTATTTGTACTGCAAGCATGTCATATCTTGTCATTAACCTCAAATATCAGGCACAATTTGCTCTAACTTCCTTGACCCATTCAATATCCAGATCCACTTTGTCAAGCAATTGCTCGAACCTTTCTTTCCTATTCTCAAATTCCTACTTCCATACATCCATGAGCCAATGATCCTCCCTCTTGAATGCAAGCTCCTTTTCCCACGTTGTGCTTGGCAGTTTGAGAATAGCCTCAATCTTTGGGTAGGTGGACCTATACTTTGTAGGGAAGTCAATGCAAAGTTTCTTCGTACTCTCAAAAGATTGTTGGAGATCCAAGAATTTATTTGTTGTTCTAATAACACGGTTAATGCCCATGTTTCCAACATATAAGACCTGTCAGAACTAGCTTTCTGTAGTATTGTCCAGGTTCTTTCTCTTTTCCCGCTTATCAATTTTCTCTTTTGACATCAGTTATGGTGAAGCCGCAAACATGGTAGGCATTTCTTCCATCGAGGACCATTGTTGAATGTACGTCGTCAGGTCAGCTACTTGTGCCTTTAGCTCCTCTTTCAAAACTTTGTCTTGTTGTATCAGGTGTACCATTGTGGCAACAAATTCCTGGAGGTGTTCTACCTTTTACTCCCTAGTAGCTATTCCCAAATCAATGGTAGAGACATTATAGCTTATTCCTTCGGCTCCCACCACTAGTGTTGCAACTTAGACAGTCTTGGATCCAGAAACATCCATTGTTACTTTGGATATGACTTTGGGCCTTTTCTCCTTATTGGTAGTGATTTGTGCCCTAGCTATGATAACTTCTAGTCCCATTCTTGGATTGATCAGGGCAAGAGCCTTCTCCTCAAGTTTCTTCTCCATCCATTCGAGCATTTGAGCCTTTTCCCTAGGTGACTTATGATCGCCCTCTTCTTCATATTTTCTAATTTTAATCTCCTTTTCCTTAGGGGATTCTTCTTCTGCCCTCGTATCTTCTTCATCTTCATCGAAATCCTGGATGAACGTTATGCATCTAATTGGGGATTTGGTGGGTAGGTGCTCTTTGGGACTTTCTTCCCTCTCAACTTCCTCTTCCCTTTTGCTACCTGACTCATTCTCATGTCCGTGCTCCTTGGGCAGTTCAGTTTTGAGGATTTTGTCATCTTGACCTTCACCTTTAGATCTGTTATCTTCTACATTCTCTTCCTCCTTACAAGGAGGTAACAAATCTTTTGGTTGTTCCCTGGTAGGAAGTTCCACATTTTCTTTTGTCTTGTCACCTTCTTTCCCTTCTGTTTGAGGAGGTGACCTTTCAACCTCTTCCCAGACATCCCCTAGTTTCCTGGCTAGCTCTTCCTTGAAATCACCATCAAATGTTTGTATAATATTAGTACCATGATATCGTTCGTCACTACTTTCAGAAGATCCTGTCCCTTCTTCTTCATAAACCACCCAGTCAATTTGTCGGTGCTCATATTTTGGGTGTTCATGGTACTTGTCCACTTCCTCCTCCAATGCTTTCGCAGTTTCCATCCCCCGCTTCTCCCATTCCTTGGATATTAGCATTGTGGCTTCCATTGTCGGTAGTCCCATTGGAGGTTTCGAGGGTGAAGAACTAGCGAGGACCTGTGTTAAGGCAACTTGGATGGTGGGATCCAAAAATATTTGGGAAATCTCAAAGGGGACATTCTGCATGTGTTGTGAGAATGCCTTTGACAGTGTGAGCGCTGGGATTGGTATTGTTGATGCATCCAGTGGAAGTGATGTGGTGGGAGACATGGAGGCAGAGGAAAGTGGGGAAGTTGCGGCAGAGAAGGATTCGATCATCACAACCTATCCAATAGGTGGAGAAGAGGTGAGGTGAATCGAGATGTCCACCGCAGGTGGGGATGTGGCAATCATGGCTTGGGAAATGGATGGAAGGGTGGCAAAATCAGGGGTAGTGGGTGGAGATTTTGGTTGATCTATCTCCCTTTCTTGACCCTTATGAAGGGGGTCCTCCTGAATCATAGGATTCCCGTGATGCTTCTTGTCCTTTTATGTTTCTTTGAGGGCGAATATTTTGAATCTTTCCTTGTGTACACCTTCGAATTTGGTTGCAGTTCCTCTGTTTCTTTCCTTTTCCTTGATCTTATGAGCGGAGGAGACTTGGATGTTTCTCCTCTTGAGGTTGTAGCAGCAACATCGCCTATGGCACTGGGTTCACTCTTGAGCCCTTCATACGTTAGGACAACCCCTTGTTGCTTTATTTGGGCTACTTGTCCATTGACCCATTCCTTGGTGCGAGCCTCGATGGCTTGGTTAGAATGTTGAGGTCATTGACCTATTGCTCATCCCAATCTATCACTGGTATTGGAAAGTTGGCAACTGCACTATACCTGGGGTCCATCGTGGTACTTTCATCTTCTTCGAACTGGTCAGGTATGGGAAACAAATTCACCATTCTTACAAAGTACACAGTCATTCGCATATAATGCCTTGCATGTACCTCCTTATCATCTTAGAAATTTGCCCAGAAATCTTCTATGTGATGCAGATGGGCGTATGTTGGTCCAAGTGCCTTCCTTACATGCCCATATGGGTCCATTCGCGGATGAGTAGTGTGCAGGAAAAAATGATACTATGCTAATTCCTTCTCAGAATTCCCAACACACTAGGAGGTTTGCAATTTGTACATACCCTGGCTGAAAGTTAAGGGATAAGGGATCCCTGCCAAATGCCTGTCGCTAAGGATTGAATGCACATGTTGCAGTTGTCTAGAGAGCTCTTACAGTATAATCTGGTCGTTGGGGTAATAGGGCAGCTTATTCGGCCTCTCTATGTAACCTTGGGCTCGAATGTAGGTGAACTTGGGGTATTAGATGAACAAGAAAGTGTACTGTTTCAAGAATGCCCAAGCATTGTGAGAGACCCTCCTTTCAAAATATCCCTCAAGTAATCTGATGATGTGACCCACGAAGGCGTCATTCACTCTACAATACTCATTCTTAAAGTTTTTGAACTAGAGTTGGGGGTATCTATCATAGACCTTCAATGCTTGACCCGACTCTTCATCAAGTGCCCTGAACAACCCAACATACTGCCTTCACTCGTCCAGTGAGTAAACAAGATAGGAGGTCATGTAGAATCTAGAGGTCTTCTTTACATTCATGAACTACTCGTGGAAGCAGTCGCTTATTATGCCTCCCCATTAGAATTAGGTCTTTATAGTAACATCCTCCTGCCCGAGAAGAATTTTCTCTATGAAGTAGACCATCCACTCTTAAAAGTATGTTGTCGTGGGAAGGCCCATTACCCTACTTATCATGGTAACTAGGTCATGGTAGTCCTCGTGAAAGTTGTTGTGGAAGAGCTTCTGGGGGACTTTTGAGGCACTGCCCCTCTTCTCCTTGAGCTAGTATTGGTTTATAAGCTTTTTACAGCCAGTTGGGTCATCGTCCCACGTTGCTTTACATTCCGCGATGGTTGGAATCTCCATTGTTTCAAAGGTAGGGATGTGGAAAGTATTTTTTATCGCTTCACCCGACATATCAGCAAGGATATTTCCATCTCTGTCAACTATTGTTCCTGTTTCTAGCTGATATGCCTGCCTGCAAGCCATGACCAACTCAAGGGCCACAAGGGACGAAGGAAAGCCTGCAACCTTAGAAATTCCACTTTGTTTGATCAACCTTGCATTATTAGTCTTAGGATGGATCCTGAGCCTCCGCTTGAATTCATCAATATCGACATGGTTGATATTGATATCAGTTATTTCCTTTTAGTCCTTGATGATTTTCAATTGCAACGACTCTCCCTATAATTGAAACTTCGTCTGGTCCTTGTCCTCTTTTCCATGAGGAACCTTGCTTGACTTCTTCCCTTTACCTTTCTTTGTAGCCGCCCCTGAGGTTCTTGCACCTGGTTCCATATATCCTACAAACAAAGGCATGATGAGTACAACCACTCACGAAAACATGAACATTAGTGAAAATCTCGTGCACGAAGCTCGATTAGATGATATATCATTCATAAAATCAAACTTTTACTTTAAGATACCACTAGTAATTTATTGAAGGGATTTTGGACAACCCAGGCCTAGGGGGCCAAACTTCCTTGGCAGGGATGTTGTCTAAAGGGCGAATAGGGTAGGGCAATCTAGGTGGTTTCTCCCAACCATAGATTTTGATTTTTGATGGTTTGAAAGGCTCATGCGGCAGAGGGTTGAATTTAGGCACGTGGGTTGAGACTGGTTTCTGAATTGAAGGTCATTTGGGTCGCTTCGGGAGCATCCAAAGTTATAAGGCCAAGAAGTCGTAAGGGCTTCGCCACTTTGGAACAGCCAAAGTGAAACAACATTTCAATGTTAGAGTCCCGAGATAGGCGAAGGCACTTCAGTTTATCATTTATCAATCCCTACGCCAAGTGGAGTCTCGGGGCCCAGGAGATGAAAGGACGCAGCCTAATGACCATTTGGAACGTTGAAGTTATAAAGGAAGTCTATGGATAGAACTCCGTGAACCGAGATCTACAGACATGAAGGATCAATTCATTTGTTGGTTTAACCTGAACGACAAAAGGTGAGGCAGGCTCCGGGGCTTGGGTGGACGGGGTCATCACGCCGTTTGAAAAGGCAAAAGTGACACCGCATCCTAGGGATGACATCCTGTGGGAGCGGGCTCGGGAAGTACAAAAAGGAGGCTAAGTTTATTTTAGTTTAATTCCGACGGCGATCCATCAAAGGAGGTCCAACGTCACAGGCCTAAGATGACATCCTGCCGTTTGGTCATTTGATGTTTGTTTTCTAAGTTTTTGGCGGTGATGAGAAGACCCAGATTCAAAAGGCATGAACGCCCTACGCGATGAACAACGCCAACAAAGTATAGTTCCAAATTTTTCTTATAGGATGTCTTTGAGGTTTTCTTGCAATTCCATCACATGGGGTTTTTAGGTGTTGTCTTATTTTACCAAATTGAAGTACTTTTAGCCCTTGTTCGTTTATCATTTAGGTGTAAAATCACAAAACCCCATGGAAAGGTGGATGGTGAACTTACCTCAAAATCTCAATGAGAGAATTTTGTGAAATCCGTGAAGGATCGGCAAACGAGGGCAATTGGCGTGAAGGCGGTGAGCGACGAAGGCCATAGACTCTCCTCGACTTGTTCTGAATTCTTCTGGATAACCTGACATATGAAAATGTTAGGTTGAACCAGGTATTTATACCCCTAATCAATATTTAATGCAACCATTAATGCCCGTATGAATGACAAGAGGGTTGGTGAGTTTAAATTCACAGACGGCGGTGGGAAGGCCGGGACCCAGGCGCTAGACAAACGTGTCTAGATGGGCATTCGAAAGTTGTTTGGAAACCAACAAAAAAGGGGAGTTCGAGGTCCGGAGGGCAGGATGTTGTTGTAGGTTAGCTGTCAGAAATAGCGCACTCAACGCGAAACCCCGGGCAGAGAAGTCGAAAGATTGAACCCGGCGAGGCAAAAGTCGGTCTTCTTTCAACGTAATTCGTAAGGAGCGGAAATCAGGAAGCCAAGTCCCAGGGTGCAGGAAGATGAAGGCCTTCAGCTATTCAGGACAACAAACACACGATGGAAACCTGACAGGCCGGACCTGCTAGGCCCTGAGGCCGCTGGCAGAAGCAAACTACCAAGGAAACTTCGCAAGGAACCAAGACTTAGCAAAATTGGAGGGGGTGAAACATGGTCAACTTAAAATGAGACCTTGGAGGCATGTTGACCATTTAGGACACCAAAATGAGGGTACACAAAATGAGGCGGTGACAAAAACGAACTGACAAGGTGAAAGAAAAAGAGGGTCCCCGTTCCAAACGGGGTGTATGTGTTGAGGGCACAACACTTAGTTATTCTTATCCATTACTCTTTTCTATTTTTGAAACTATGCTTTGCTATTGATTGCAAGTGCTTGTGTAAATTTTTGTTGATTGTTATAGTTGTTGAATAAAGATTGTGCATATAGCTAGAATGAAAATAAGTTGGTTGAGGAATCTTAGTGGAATGATATATGCATATAGCTATAATGATTGTCATGTTTGTATGATGTAATTATGTGAAACTATTTAGAAGGAATTATGATGATATTTAGCTTATAGTATGTTAAACATATATTCTTGCATAAGTTATGATGTTAACAATGCAAAGGGATTAATATCATGTTAGAAGTATTATGTCATCATTGTTAGGATATGACGTTGAATAAACCTATGTTGGTATTTTACCGTTGAGTGGAGAACCTAAGTTTGCAATAACTCACATTTCCTTGAAAGTAGGAAGCAATTTATTCCTTGGGTTGGGATTAACCTATTTGGTCAATTAGATCAACTTAAGAGTGTCATCACTTTTGGAATAGAATCTTGTTGTGTTATATTAAGGTCAACCTAGTCAAGAGTTATCTATGGTCAATAGAGTTTCCAAGTAGAGCGAGGGGGTGGGTGAACATACGATACCACTTCATAGAAATTGAATTTGATTATCATATATCAAAAATTTGGCCAAAGTAAGTGTAGATGTCATTGCATACACTTTGTTAGTTCACTGTGAGCCAAGATTGCATAACTAGTATGGAGTGTCTGCATGTTAGGCGGGAATATAGTGTATAGAAACTCTAGTTATGTAGGACACAACACCATGCTTAGGTAGGCATTATATTAGAGGGTTTTCATACTAAATTCTTCATTGAAGGGAAGGGCCTTCTTACCAGTTGGGAAGATGTGCAGGGAATCACATTAAGTCTATGGTTGGAGAAAAAGCACTTGGGTGATTCTCTCCCTCATACAATTAGTAGTGGAAGCTTGAGAAATAGAAGAAGATGAAGATATGTGTTCCAGTTATGGACAACTTGACCAATATATTCTTGTACAATTAAGCTTTTGTAAGCTATACTTTGAAATTATGATCTTGCATCTATTTGTAAATGTATATGAAAGATGAAATCAATTACTCGGGTCATGTAATGTTATTCTATTCATGCAATATAATATGAAAAGGGTTTATTTCAAATATGCAAATGTGTTATTAAAAAGGAATTTTTTTCTATGTATTTGTGAACTTGAGTCTTTTCACATCTTGAGTTAAAACTTAGGCGAAATCAATAGGGTAAACTTTGGGCATGTTATAGTTTGCATAATTTGTCACGATAGAAGCCGATGCAGGTAAGGCAAGAGTAATATCTAAAGATGGAAATGGTTATGTAACTTCATCAAAGCTATCAAAAAGAAGATGAATGTCCTCAATAGTGTTGATTTAAATCTAGAAGGCGAGATTCTACAAATAAAGATTTTATGTCTGGTAGATATGCATCCTAATGTGGTGGATTTGAAATGACAATAGCAATGTCTTGATGTAAAGAATCAATGGACTCATGGATGATTCAATACAGGATTCAGATGTAGAAACATGTGTTGTGGAGATGAGATCTCAATGCAAGTCATTAGATAGATTGTTTATCCCTAAATGATGGTTTCTCACAAGATGCCTTGGTGAGATTTTTTTTGCAAGCTCCAATAGAAAGTCAATAATTTGATGGGAGACATGAGGACAAAATTCATCCACATGTTGATTGCTCCCAAAATATTTGCACTTCGTTTTACATTTTCTAGACCTGTCTAATTATAAGAAAAATTTAATGTGAAATGCAAGATTGACTAACCTTGATTCAAAGAGCCCCCCCAAAATAATTAGTCTAATTGTAGTTGTCCAAAATAAATATGGAAGAAAATTTTACAAGTTGTAAAGATTGGATGCCAAATCAACTGTTTATAATGCATGATCTAATTTTTACTAAACTATGATAAAATGATGACCCAGATCTTATTTTTACATGCAAAATTGAATTCCTTGTGAAATTTTGATAATTGGGGTGAAAGTCATGCCTCGTTGAAATTTGCTTACAATGTTGACTTCAAAGGTTAAAAATGCAATTAAATAGCAACAAATTGAAAGCGTCTCAACGCTAAAATGTTGCCACTAGAACCGAATTATTGTTGACTCTTTACACTTGAAACCCCCCCACCTCTCACCCCCCCCTTTGCAAGACACAAAAATGAAAAAAATCCCCATTAGAAGCATTAATACTAGCTATGGCACCTTGTGCAATGGGTACACTGAAGAGGTGTGGACGATCAATTAGGGAAAAACTGGTTTATTTTCTGCACATATTTGTGTAGTATATGAGATCAATTGATAGGTCATTTAGAAAATGATTTTAATATTAAATTATTAATTTATTTATTTTATTATAGAATAATATTATTATATATATTTTTAAAATTTTATGTATTAACTATTATATTATTATATAAATATTTATTATTTATGTATAACTACCGTAATGTTAAAACCTAAATGTTAAATATATTAAATATTTAATACATATTTAGATTATGTTTTTATTTATATTTAATATAAGTTTAGATTATGTTTTAATTTATTATTATGTATTATATTTGATATAATATATAAAATATAAAATAAAATATAATAAATATATAATATTTTTCAATATAATATTATTTAAATTAATTAGTAAATAAATAAAAATAAAAAACAAGCGATTGTTTAAGCCTCCTCGCATAATAGCATAAAAAATTAATGCCTTTGAACATCCACTGAAGAGATGTTTCCCCGGGGTAAAAAGAGTCCATCAAGTATTTAAGTAAAATTAAATCGGTAGCCAAAATTAAACGACTCACCAAACCACATGTAAAATAAAATGACTCACGAACTTAATGCACAAGGAAAAATGAATTAAATGGGATCTACCTGATTCACAAAATGATCAACGGTTGTCAATTAATGAACAACCTTGCTGGGTGCCTCTAGATTTTCCAGTCGTTCACTGTAGAAAAGAGCTTCAAAAGTTCATATAGTGACACGCCTTCGACATAATTAGTTGATCATCAATCAAACACCTAGCCGCTGCTTAAAACTTCATGGTTACATAAAATAATTAACATTAAATGCATAGGTTAAAAAAAAATATGTCTTAACCATAACAAAAAATGGCCTATATAAACCAATTATTTATGCAAAAAGTTAGACATTTGTGCCAAATGAGAAGATTAATTGAACTTTGGGATGGCGAGGAAGAAGAGAGTCATTGAGGGTGCAGATGCTTGTGAAATCATGCTTTGTGGGCCACATATGGAGGTGGGAGGCCACGTGGGACTGGCCAAATACACCTACACACCTTTTACCTCTTGAAGTTTTCTTTCAGAGTAGTTATTGTTATACACTACAGAAGCATGAGAAAGGAAACAAAAAAGGAGGGAAAGGTACCTAAAATTTGGAATGAATAGGTATTGACTAAGTCTGTGGGAGGAAGGTGTGTAGAGTCACCTAATCTGCAACAAAAAATAAATAATGTAGGTCATAGAAATAAGGAAAGGTGTGGTAATTGAGATTGGTCAATGCCTAGTTGTAGATGTAGTGGAGGCATAGTGATGAGGCATGTGATCCTGTTGGAAAATAATGTCTCCTAAATGAAGAAAAATATGTTAAATACCTCTCACATGTGCTTGAATGTTGGATGCCACATAGAGATGGAGGGTGGAGGCCGAGCCATTGCGATTTAAATGCCTTGTCTTGTATGAGGGTGTGGCTTGTGATTTGCAAAGGATGAAAGCAAAAGATACCAATAGTAAAAGGAAATGTTGTTGCATATGGATGGTAGTTGGATTCTTCAAACACCCGACTAGAATTCCCACATAAGAATATGGATCAAAGAGATGAGCCAACAGTGTGAAGGGACATGGTTTCACTATAGAGAATAACACAGTGCCTTCAAAGGAGTTGATTGAGCCTTGAAAATGGGAGCAGTCATAGATCTGAAACTCATCAAACTTGCCATGAAAACCTACAAATAAAACTCCAAATATTCTACAAAATATCAAATTCCTTCAAACACGATAACCACATAACATGCAATAATCGAAAGCAGTGATCAAAATAGGCCGAATAGGCCAATATTTTCTTTGCAAAATAGGCCGAAATGGCCAAAAATGTCAGCGAAATGCAAAATATACCCTAATAAGTAGATAAGAGGAGGGAAGATTGGCCCTCTACTATTTTTTTTTCATTTTTCACTTTTTGAAAATAGGTATAGTGGTCCAAAAAATTGCAAAAATTAAAAATTATCGAATTGACGAAACGAAAAGTATTTTTCATTTCTTGAGCCTTTTGGGTGCTATGGCGGTGTTTGTTTAGCTCTATGCCACTTCTTTGATAGGGCTATATGTGGGAGTCACCTCAATGTAGGAAGGCACGTGCTCTCATGGCTCTAATACCATGTTGGAGATTTCCAAGATCAAAGAGCTCGAATTTGACAACCTTCCACAAGTAAAAATATGAACACAATAGTATGTCTATCAATATAAAAATAAAGAGTGTATAATACAATGATCAAGCCTTGCTTACATAGGAAAGGATGACAAGGTGAGAAGGTAAGAGTGAAACTCTGACTACCCCTCCAAAGATGGAACACTTATGAGCTCACTTGACAAGTGTGTAAGTGTCAATAGGCATCTCAAGTCACGAGGGCACATGTCTCAACGATATGAAGTGAGACAAAAACAAAAGAAACCTAAGTAAACTTAATCTAAGTGTGAATAGGTCAATCAAGTAGAAAGGTGATTAGCTAACTAGGCATCATATTGAATCTATTTACGCAGACATACCAATTTATAATGTTGAAAATTGCATCTTATGCAATTTCACATTCCATAACCTCCCCTTTAGCCTAATTAAAGTCAATAATGTAATCCCCCTTTTGCCTAACCTTAATCTTATCCCTAACCCTTTATTTTTGCCCATCTAAGTGAATTTTTGTCATGGACGCTAGCATGATGTGCAGACACCCCGAAGAGGTTCTTACCTACGTGGCCGTTGGGATGTTATAATTCCCTCCTACCTACGAATTGTAGCACCTCTATGGCTTGCATACACACTAAAAACACCCATTTGTATGCCTTTTCCTCATTCTAACTTTTGATTCTCTCATTCATTTATTCTCTCTTGATCGTTCATTCAATTTAGCTCTCATTCCCATTATGTCATTTTCTTGCAAGCTATTTCACGTCTTGGCTTATACATCGCCACTTTGGTTCTCTTGGTTCATCGCGGGTGTTGCATACTCTCCTTCGACATTACTAGCTTGATAAAGGGAGGGTAACTGCATCATTTATCATTGTGCATTATTGTTTATTCTTGATAGCATACTATCATTTTAATTTGTCTATTGTCTTGTCTACTTTCTTGTTTGTCATCTACTTTCTTTTCTATTTATCTATCTAGTTTCGTGTGGAGGTGGGAATACCTACACGAGGGTTCAACTAAGGCAAACCCCTAAACAAACCCAACATTTTTTCATGTTTCCATGTGTGCAGGTTATCAAGTTGGAGCATTGTGATAGGTTTCATAGCATGGACCTCTTATGAGTTATTTCTTCTCTTTACATCTCGTCATTCCACTTTATTTCATTTAACCTATGCATGTTATTTCCTTTTCTATTATTTATATTATTTTATTATTTTAGCACATATTTAAGATTTTAGTCTCCAAATAGTCAGTAGGTTCTTTGATGTTTCTATTAGAAAACTCTATTTTTGGACTATATGACACTACAACACACTGCGAGGATGTTCGCACCAAGAGCTAGTCAGTTTGCTCACGAGACCTTCGAAGCTTGTTCTTTCGATCCCTAAAACTCTTATTCCATAATTTGTCATAAAACATAAAGTATAACCAAAACTCCTTTGCCCTTCCATCTTTGTCACCCGAGCTTTGCCTTTGGGTAGTTTAGGAACACTTGCCCTTTGAGGAGGAGGGGAGGGTGTCATTTTCCTCCTCTATACAATGAAATGTAATTTGTTCATTTTTTTGACAATTTATCAAATTTAAACAAGAATCGTGCAATTAGAATGTTTATGTCAATGCAAGACAAAAAAAATATATAATTAATTTATCAAATAATGATTTGAATTCCTTAAAATATGAAAATATTGATTAATAATATCAATTCAAATAAAAAATAATCAATTAGAATCTTCTACATTATACAAGACAACCAAAATTAGTTAGTTTAGTCAAATAATGATTATAATTCTTTAAAATAATGAAAAAGTGATTTTATATTATAAAATATATAGAACACATAGAAAAAATGAAGCACGTAGGTTTAATCGCATGCTTCTTCTTTTTACAAATTATTGCTCTATTTTCCATGTTAATCAAAATGTGTGTGCGTTATATCTTGATTTGAGAAATTGGTTGGAATTTACTTGTGACATCCAACCTAATGGGTTGGACCTACATGTGACATATTCAAATACATGTTTTGTATAAAATAAATAAAAATAAATAAATGTTGAACATGCTTGTCATTAGTTTAGCACAATTTTAGATATCACAAAATAATGGCATGATAATGTCGAGCTCTTTATTATCTTTCTAATTACATTTTTTTCTTTTCTAAAATATGAATAGATTAAGACTTTCATCTTCAACCTCTTTTGCTACTATCTTCATTTTTTCCAAAAATATTTTTCAGTTTTTTAGCACGTCATTTTTTATCCACTCATCCAAATTTGAATTAAATCATATTTTTACATTCTAGAATCCATTCTATAAATATTAATTTTTTTTAATGTTTTCTCCAAATTGAGGGGGGGCATGCTCAATTTTATCTTATTCAGTTTGTGTCCACTATAAAAATTAGTAGAAAAATCAAGGATAAACTACATGATATTAGTTAACTTTCCATCGAAGATATTTGCGAAACACTTAAAAATAGTCGGTATTTTAATTGGAGCACTCTTGATGTGATAGTATATTTTTATGACAAAAGCATGACCACTTTGTGTGCTCTCTATACTTAAACCTCTTAATTTCAACTATTCTAAAAAATATAGTAGTTCAAAATTTGTATTTTAAACACTAATATTCTTACATCTTCAAATTTTGAATGTTGGTATTTTGAATTTATTGTCCAAATTTAATTTTCATTGATTTCAATTTTTTTTTTAAATGACCACTTTTGACCCCATTTCCTTGAACATACCCATATTATAATCATAATTTTATTAACTCTTCTTAATTATGACAAATATTATAGAATACTTGAATGATAGATCAAATGTCAATTTTGTGTGCAAATATTATTGGAGACTTAGGTGCATCCCAAAATTAAAAAATTACAACAATAATCTTTTCAAATGACTTGGGAGCAAATCCTCCCACTAAAACCTACTCTTAGTCTCGAGCTTTCTCATGTAGTATAATATTACTGAAGATGTAAAAATATACATTCATAACATACTTGCCATATAAATCTATTTGCATTTCCCATTTAAATTTAATATGATAACATACAAGATCATAGTCTAATTAATGTGTATAGTGATGCAAAACTCTTCTACTTATGCTTACATTTCATTTTTTTTCAAAATCTACATGCAATATACATATAAATATATATACACAGTAAAGCCAATGATAAATAAAAATCAAATTTACTTGAAAGCATGGCCAATTAGCATACAATACTTTCCAGTGTCACAAATCTGCCATCCAAAAGGAGTTTATTTGGAATTTTCTTAGCAACATTCTCATCATAAGAATTTGATCATCTCCAAGAAGGGGCTTTGTAATGTCATGTGGGCAAAAATATTCAACTTAAGAATGGGAAAAAAATGCAAGTGCATTTCAAATTATTGTAAATAGAACTAAAATAGATAATTTACATGACAAAAAATTGACAATCATAAATGAAGGATATCCCATTTAATTTTTTGATCACAAATGAAGGGAAGCTCATTTAATTTTCTCGTCATTTTTATTTCTAATGTTCTTTAATTATACATTGACCTACATAGTATTTGTTCATTTTATCCCCACAAATTTCAAATGTTGACATTATATCTTGTATTTATTATGACTGCCACAGGTAATTCTTATTGTGGCTCTCTTCCTCTGTACAAAGCTTGATATTTTCTATGGCAAACCTTGAAGCTTTTCTTAAATCTGATAGTTGCATCACCTCAAGTTCATCGATGGAGGAAGACACTGTACATTCATATGATGAAGAATGCATTTCATTAACTAATGTACTAAATTTTTTAGCCAAAGCTTCCAAAAGGAATATGAATTTAAAAGTAAAATTACCTCTAATATGTGGCTCCAAGAAAATTTGAGCACCAAGGTGCTTGATATTACTGTCATTGTCTTGCAAAGAATTGGTGCATCCTTCTTGTTCATCCTTTGAAGAAATCTCATGTCGTTGAGAATGAAGGAGTTGATCCTGTTTGCAAGCCTATGGAGTATCATTTGAGTAGTTTTAGATTTATTTTGTGCAAGCAATTTCATTAACTAAGCTTTGATTTGTTTAGGTGGCTTATCTGAAGTCACAATAGTTTCTTTAGTAGATCCCACTTATTAGTGTGATTTCATATGAGCCACCTAAACACATCAAAACTTAAAGGGTGTTCTTTAAGCCAAAATGCTTCATTGAGAGGGTCAACCACATTTTTGGGTTTGATGTAATGTGAATTGAGTGGATTCAATGGAAGAGGATATGGCTCAACATGCACAATATAATGCCTCTGCATAATCAAAATTTGTATTGTCAACTTGTTTTGAAATCCTATTTTTAGTCAGAAATTTATTTATTTTTAAAAATAGTGAACAAAATTTAACATTCTCTTTTCTATGTGATAACAATATCTTATTTGGGTTCCACTATATTTTTAGTTGTCTAATTAGGCTTAATAAAATATTAATAAAATGATAGAATATATTATGTTGAATTTGAAGAAAATAATATTTGAATAAAAATAGAAGGAAAATAGGATTTTTGCACATATACATAATAATTGAGGATTATAATTTACTAAAAAGAGTTCACATAAAGAATGATTATATAAATATATAAATATATAAATATTTTTTTAATTTCTTGATTATTATAAAAAATTACTTTCACAGTTAAGACAATATTCATTGTTAAACGTGTCTTTGAGAAGGGCATGCCACCCTAACTCACGTCACATTAAAAAAAATTCAAATCATTCTACAATTGATGATCAAACCCTTATTAAGGTTGATTGAATGTAATTTCATTAGTTTGATTATTCCATCATAAATTTTGCATAACGATTCAAAGAGGAGGGGGTTAAAGTGTGTCATGACGAGAGCCTATGACCATAAGGAGTAGAAAGTGAGGAGAGAGCGAGAGGGTAGAAGTAAATAAATGAGATGACATTTTCACTTAGTAGCCTCTACAAACAATTTTTTTCTCCAAAATTTACTAGACATCTTTTAAATTCATAACTAAAATTCCTTTTCACTAAACCATCAAAATGAATGTGTTAAACACTAAAAAAAACTACATAGCTTTAATCTTAACTAATCCATTCTTAGTGGCATGCCCCTTTCCACATTTTCAATGAAAACAACACTTTCGACACAGATAAAAAGATCCAACAAATAGCATAAACACAAACTTCACCAAACTATATCCAAACAACAATAATTATTTATACTCAGATAATACAATTGTTCAAACTCCAGCAATAAATTATATTGATGACAATGGACTATTATGATATTAATACAATAACAACAAGAACACTTACATATATGAAAACAACTATGTTCACTCTAGATTTTCTTACAATTTCTTGATGCTCCAATGTGCTCCCTGAGTGAGAATACTCCCCCAAAAACCAAATGGTTTTTGTTCTTTGATTCCAATGACCAATGGGGTTTTGTCCACTAATCATAGTCTTTGATGGGTTTTCACCCACAAAAGGTTGAACACAAAGTTCCTGAAAATACATATCACATAACATATTACAATTGAAGTATTTCCTAGATTTACATGCAATCCTAGAATTAAATTGGTCAACCAAGCCCCAAAATTCCACCAAGGCCCAAATTTGAATCCATGTGCTATCATAGGTCGGACCTATGGGCCTTGCACTCTTTCATCACCCCTAACAAGTCAGCCTCATGGCCCTTTCATCTTTCCTCACTATCGCACACAACAAAGCACATGCTACCATTGTTGGTTGTCCTTGCCTTGGTCAACATCTTCTTGCACCCCTCGATCATGTTGAGGCATTTTTCGAGTGACATCCCCAACCCTCGATCTTAGTGTGCATCAAGTAGAGTACTCAACCCTTTACCTTGGCATGTCTCGAGCAATATCCCTAACTCCTAACCTTTGATTTGAAAAGGGACATGACAAGCTCTTCCTTCTCAAGATTGCTTTCCCTTGAGTAATGCAAATTGAGATGCTCAAGAACCTCAAGTCCTTCCCATGTGACGTATTCAACTCGTAGGACTTTCCACCTAATTAGATACTTTGTGATGCTCTTGTTCCTCAAGTTTTTGATGTGGGTGTTCATCACGTCTTTTGGAATCAAAATAAACTTACCTTCATCATCTATCATGAGAAGTTCCTTTGAGGGCATCATGTATTGACCAAGGAATTTCTTCAAACATGACACATGAAAAATATTATGAATCTTATTTTTCTAGGGGAGATCCAACTCATAGTCCACTTCATTGATCTTCTTCATAATTCTATATTATCCATAGTATCGAGGTCTAAGATTTTCAACTCCCTTCTTCTTGATAGAATTTTGCCTATGTGATTGCAATCTTAGGAAAACTAAGTCTCAACACCTCAAAGGACCTCTTTTTTTTTTAATATACATAATTCTTGTTGATTTTGTGCTTGTTGTAAATTATTCTTTAGTGCCCTCAATTTCTCTTGATTGTGTGTCATCAAGTCACCTATTGTTGGTACTCTATTGTTTGAAAAAATAATAGATCAATGAAGGACAATGCAACATACCCATTTAGATCCCTGTAAGGTGTCATCCCAATGGACATATGGTGTGATGTATTATAGCAATATTCACCCAAATGCAACCACTCGATTCATGCAATTTGTTGGTTTGAAACATAGTTTCTTAAATACACCACAATCGACTTATTTACTATTTTTATTTGTCCATTAGTTTGGGGATGGTAGCTAGTGCTTGGTGTGATTTTTTTTCTTGTCAAGTGGAACAATTGTTGTCACAAATAATTGAGGAATCTACTATCCTTGTCACTGGCAGTGTTCTTGGGTGAGCCATTAATCTAAATGTCTCCTTGAAGAATGCATATGCAACTTGTGGTGCCTTGAAATCTATGGCAATAGCAATAAAATGTGCATGCTTTGTTAATTTATCAACCACAACATAAATACAATTCATACCTTGCACCTTGGGTAAACTTGTGATGAAGTCCATGGATATGCTCTCCCATTTTTTATTAGGAATTGGTAATGGTTGGAGTAGGAAACTAGAATTTTTTTTCCTCCCTTGTTCAATTGGCAAGCCAAACATTCTATAACATGCTTATGGGCATCCCCTTTTATACCCTTTCAAGAAAAAACTTTCATGGATTTGCATTTATGTCTTGTAATATCCTTGATGTATTGCTATTAGAGTGTCATGGAATGCTCTCAAAATCTTACCCTTAATCTTAGATTCAAACACAAAGAAGACTCTATTCTTGTAAAGGATCAATCCTTCCTTCACAACATACGTGTCATATTTCACCTCTTCATCGAGGATATTAATACAAAATTTGTTCTTGGCAATACCAAGTTATAATGAAAAATCTCCAATCAACAAAAGTGACAAATAATGAGCACAAAGTAGGCTTTCTAGAAAGTGTGTTGGTGTAAATAGGTGTTTTTACCTAACTAGTTCATTAGTGGGTCCTATTTACATGTTAATTTTACTTAAGTCTTAGGAGGGAACTTTCTAGAAGGTGTTAGTTGTCATTAATTCTTATCTTATCTTTTGAATTTTAGTACTTGTATCTTAAGTCATTTAATATTAGTTGTCTCATCTGCATCCTTTGATAGAACAAAATCATTCTCTCATAATTGATCTCTCTTGTGCTTTCATGAAGTTCCTAGATCTTGGGTGGCTATAATCTTCAACCAAATCTTGCATGGTGTAGATTATTCTATACCAACTCTTACATGGTATCAAAGCATGTGGGATTGCTTCTTGTTAGTCTTTATTGAAAGATCTAGGTTGTAAATCTTGGTGGATCTTGAAAAGTTGAGTATGCTCTTCTCTTGCATCGAATTATGACTTAGAGAATCAAAAAATCTTGAAAAGAAATACCAAATTTAAGGGTTCCTCTTTGTGGCTTTGTATTTCAAGTTCAAATCATAGCTTTTTGGTGTAAATCTAAGGTCACCATTGAGTTTAGAATGTTTTTGAAAGTCAATTTTCTTTTTGTTTCTTCCAAATCAGACATATGAGGCCATATCTATGAGAGTTTGAAGTTGAAAAATGGTTGCTAGATCTAGGAGGTAGTTGCAATTTTGAAGCACTTTGGTTCAAAACAAAACTTTCCATCATGTTTAGGAGGCCCAAAAACCCCAAGATCAATAGTCAAATCATCAAATTGGAGCACTTGCTCTGGGCCCTCAATTTTTTCCTCCACTCAACCATACGATCGTATGGTAGGATCATATGACATCAGAACAAAATAATCCAGGTTGGCATAAATTTTCAAAGGTTTGGAAAAAAAATAAAAATTCAAGAAAATTTAAACTTAAAAAACTAAAAATATTTATTTTTGTGCAAAATTACAAAGTACCTGCAGGTTTTGGGCCACTCATAGTGCACTAGGTATCACCCTTTCAATTGCGTTGACCTCTTCACTTGCACATACCTCTCCCAATCATTAACAATTACTTGAGGTATATTCCACCAAATGAAAATTATATTCTAGCATAAATATGAGAATATTCACCAAGATTTTTCCACAAAAGTCTACCACCAACAATAAAATTATTCTCAAGAATATTTCATTCAGCAAGATATTTCATCCGTGAGTAGCATATTCCAACATGATGGCCTCCCAACCATCAAATTTAACCTCATGGATTATTGATGTGAGCACTGCATCAGTAGCCCTTTGAAAATTTTGGCCCCATTCTCCAATGCAATTTTTATTTTGGTAGTCCAACTTTGCAAGCTCATTACTCAATCATTTGACCTCCTTTTTGCAAGAATTTTTTTTATTTGGGGTAGAATTTTGTGCTCTTCATAATGGTGCAATTGGTTTTTGATTTTGGTGTCTAGAATTTCCAAAAATGATAGATTCACGCAAGTGTTTATGAACCATTCTCATTTTGGGACCTTTTGGGGCTCTGTTATTGCTCCTGCGATAACATTTTTGGTGATTTTTTTAAGTGTATAATTTCTCATGTACTTTGCAGTAGTGTGATTAGATTGATCCCATTCTATGTAAAAAATTTACTTTGAACTTGTGTCCAAATTTGGCATTTGCAAGCACTAAGATCAAGTCCACTTCATTGTTTTTGGCAAGTGGCACTTGTAATCACACTAAGTATAACGTGCCACAATCATATATTGTTGGGAGGTTTCTTGATTGAGTAATTTGGGAGGGGTAATATTGTAGTGGTTGATTGCTTTTGTTTGCTTGTTGTGTGTTCTTACAATAAGGAAATCTCAAATTGAAATCCCAACTCCATATAATTATACTTCATGGAGAAAATTGGTATGGAATTAACTCATGTAAAAGGGTTGTCTAGGCTATCTAAAGGAAACCATTCCTCAACCTACTGAAGCTAAATTGGCAACATGGGAGCTTGGTCATGATAAAACACTTGGATGCATATGTTCATTAGTCTCATTTTATTTACAATTTTATGTTGAATCATACAAAACACCTAAAGAGGCTTGGGATACTTTTGAGAAATTGTATGGTAAAACTAATCAGATTAGGGGATATCAGATTGACAATGATTCAATGAATCTTGATCCTAATGTTTTGATCACATCCAATACTACATCTCCAAGATTAAACAACTAAGAACAAAGTTAAAAGATTGCAACATTGATAAAGATGATCTATAAATGATTATGAATGTGTTATCCAAGCTTGAACTTGAGTATTCAGTGTTTTATTTTGGCTTTCATACCCATGAAATTTCTATGGGAGCATCATATGTTGATCCTAAGTTTGATGACTTTGTAAATATCCTAATCCAAGAGGAAGTGGAGTTAATTCATATGGGTCTAATCAAGTCTTCTAAGTCACAAGCATTGTTGGCTAGTGATCCTAAGGTACAAAAAGAATTAAGGAATCTTGATAAGAAGAAAAAGAAGAAAAAGAATAAGCCACACAAAGAATATGATTCATCTCCCTCTTCAAGGGAATTATCTAAAAGGAGAAGCCTACAGGTGCATATTGCAAGAAAATATGGCACGATGAACATCAATGTTATTCAAAAAAGTTTGATGAGTTGAAGCATATTCTTAAGAAGCATCAAATCAGTTTGTATTCAACTTAAAAGGGTCCATCTTCTTCTTTATCATATTTTGATAGACATAAGGGGCAAAAACTTGTTGTAGTTGCAGATTTTGAGTCAGAGAAGTGGATACTTGATTCAAGGGCCTCACATCACATGGCTCCATCTAAGAGTATGTTCTCTTCATTGAGTCTTATTCATCGCCACGTATCTTGATGGCTAACAACACATATATTCATGTTTATGGGAAGGGATATATCGACATGGATGATGAAGCATTTAATGATGTTCTTTGTGTGCCTTCATTCTCAACCAATATCCTTTCTATCTATCAAATCACACATGGTGGAGTAGGAAAGAGTGTTGTGGTCACACCATGTTTTATCATAATTTGAGATTTACATAGCAGAGATATAGTTATATTTGGGGAGGTTGATCACCAACCTTGAATCCACACTTTCTTACATTTTTCTCCTATTATTCTTTCGACAAATGTTCACATTGATGCATCTTGTCTGAACAATTTTAAGAGATTCAATATGGTCATTTGAATCTTGGTATACTTTCATCCATTGAGGATCTGGTGACATGTGTTGATGTACCACCTCCTTCATCTATTGTTGGTTTTTATGATGCTTGTGTTGCCATAGTTTTGGCTCCTTATGATTTAGTGTGGTAGGAAATACATTCTCTTCTAGAGATGGCTACTTGGGATAAGTACTTGATCGACATTGTTGGTTTATTTTGTGAGTCTTGTATTTGAAATTTAGGAGATACCTATAAGAGAGGGGGATCGCCGTATAGAAGACCCCAGGTCACAGAGGGTCAAGACGCAAGAGGTTTCCCTAACTTACCTCAGTTAAGTGTATGTTTTAGGGTACGAGGATGAGAATGATGAGGATTTTTGGGTCCTACGATCACCTTGCAATCCTGAGTTTCAAGGTGGGGCTAGGCGAGTCAGTTTTTAGGTCTAGCACTGTGCCTTAAGGATCTCTCTACCCAAGGACGTTAGCACGGACTTCAGACGACAGCGCGGCCTGCTGGCGTCTCAAAAATGCATTGTAGTCTGTACAGTCACATTACAACAAAGACAAGTTTAGACTCGTCAAAACGAATAACAACCTAGCTTAATGATTTCTAAGAGAACAAAATAACACTATGAAATACGAGAAGTACAAGCAAAGGTGATAGAGTAGATATATCAAAGTTAAGATGACAAAGACAATCTCGTAGAAGACCTTGTTTGCTGGCTAGCTCCTTGAAATGCACCCACCTACACACAACGAGAAAGAGAATGTTGGGGTGTGGATGTATAGGGGTCTGCCTCAGTCAAAACCCCATTCAGGTGTTCCCACCTGCATGAACAACTAAAGGAAGGAAGATAAAGAAGTGACAAAAACACAAGCACTACAAAAAATACTACTATGCTACTCAACCAAATGATAGAGGAGAGGAGAGGGAAGCTTACCACCTCCACCAAGAGAACTCAAGGCTACTTGGAGGAGAAATGAGAGGAACTCAAGCCTCTACTGTAATGGTGTGGTCCCAAACTTTCTCTACCGATGTGATGGAGTGTGATATTGCTACTATCAAATGCTTGGAATGTTTGGGAGTGAGCTTGTGAGAGTGAGAGTATGAGAGCCAAGTTTGTTCAAGATTTTTTCCAACCTCCAAATGCAAAGTTCAAAGACTAATTATGAAGGAATGAGAAATAAAATGACCATATTTGGGTCGGTCAACCGAAGGAGGCATTACAACTTTGCTGCCAATGGGAAGAGTAACGCCTCTGTTGGCTCAGCCACAAGAATCTTCTAGGGACGTAAGCACGTCGCCCAAACATTTTCATGCCACATAGGTGTCCCCAACATAAACACCTCCACCGACACACAAAACAAGTGCCAAGTGGACTTCCATCAATGGGCTTAAGTGAATTTAAGTCTTCGACTTAGGTTTTATAAAGTGTATAGAGGCAAAAAAAGGGAAATTGTACCTAGGGTTCAAATTCACTCCTATACATTTTGCCCCCACTTTAGCGAGCACAAGTACTGATGAGTGCTTGGTAAAGTAGATCAAGAAGAGAGAAGGGTTAGAAAAGTATACTTGAACCATCAAGGAAGCAGACCGCGATCTGGCAAACCTGAAGATGCAGGAAAAATAAAGAACTCCATAACTGTTCAGAACTATGAAGTTGAAACAACAAAGCGCTTTACAAGCCTGCAGACTTGTAAGGAGGCAACCCCCAAGATCTCTCACATGGAGGAAGCTCCAAGGAAGCAGACTCCACAAAGTCAGGAAGTAGCGACATGTCTACTTGCAGATAGAACATGTCAGAAGCATCAACACGTCTACCTACAGATAGAGTGTGCCTAAAGCGTTGATATGTCTACCCGCATATAGGACACATCTAAAAGTGGTGACATGTCTACCCATAGATAAAACATGTCTAAAGCATCGATACGTCTACCCTTAGCTAGAACTCATCTAAAAGTGACAACATGTCTACCTGCAGATAGAACATGCCTAAAAAGTGGTTGGTCACACAAACTGATTTTTTTTTAAAGGGATCCCTTGGGAACCCTTGAAAAGTACAGGGGTCCACTCAAGGGATGCACAGTTTGAAAAAGTAAGGTCTAGTCATGTTTCCCCCAAAATATATGCGAAAGGAAAAATGGAACGAGTCTAGTTGGGTTGCCTCGAGACTAGAGGTGCAAGATTCCATTCGTTACAAAGGCTTTGGAAGAAAGGGTCGTTGAGGAACCCACCATGAAGTATAAGGGGGTCCACTCAAGGGACACGCAGTTCAAAAGTCACCATCTTAGAGTGATTCATTATCAAGGGATCCTTTTGAAAGATGTTCACTTAATCAAGGAATTTGAAAGGAAGGATATTCCCCCATGTGAGGGGAAGTCAAAGTAGTTCCCGCTTCAGAGGAAGGTCTCCAAGTCCTTTCTTTACAAACCTGTGATGAAGGAAACACATCCCATTAGGGTTCCAAGTTGAGAATGTGCTTCCAAGGAAAATGGTATTGTGAGGACTTTCAAGAAAAGATTTGTTGGCGGTGAATTCATTTTCTGAAAGTCGTAGTGTTAAATAATGTTGTCACACATAGGAGGGACAACTCAAGCAAAGAAGAGAGAAAGATAAAGAAAAAGCGAAAAGTACAAACAAAGGGCATAAGGGGGATTTGGTTTAGTAGGGTCAGATCTGTCTGAGCTCATATAATAGTAGGTAACCGCAATGCAAGGCGAAAGATCATCAATCCCTAACTAGATCAAGAAGAATGCATAGAAAACAAAGTAAAAATAAAACATTGGGTCAACATGGAAGGGAAGCCTAAATGCCTCCAACACTTTGCATCGTCCCTAATTTATTGAAAATCAAACACAGACATGGAAGAATGGTGGTACAAATAGAAGAAGGTTTACGACACACAAACCATGCCTGTATCCATGCACCAACAAGGGTGACGAGGGTCATCCAGGCACACATAGCACAAGTATGGGGGAACACATTACAAAACACACAGAGAGACAAGATCAAGAAAGGGGGACCTCCTCCTAACACTGATCATCTAAAAGGTCGTCTGCTTCCTAATCTAGATCCTCATAAGGGGAAGGAGGATGAGCCTACAAGGGTGGAATGTTAAGAGGAGGGCATTAGGCCTTCCCGCAACAAGGGCCAAGGAAGAGGGCCCCTCAAGGTCCTCTTCGTCGAGCTCTTTTGGAGTCAAAGTCAATAATTTTGCGAAGATTTCCGGCAAGGTCGGGACTTCATCCACAGAGTTAAACATGCACCCCATGGGAGTTCCATGTCTTACCTTAGCATACGGGATGGGTTGTGCCTGAGGTTCACCACTAGGCTTGCCGAATGATTCGGGAGTGGTGACAAACTCAGGAGAGGTCAGGACTGATTCTGTCACTAGGACATAATAGGTCATCATAAGGCCACCTTGCGAAGGTGGGCTCCTCCTACATCCTTTATCGCGAGGACTAGCCTCTACCTCTTTCTTTGTAGGAGGGGACAAACTCCCTACAAACGAAGCTAGAGGTGTAAAGGAGGATAGAACTGCAGCAAATATGAATGAAGTGTTAACCATATCCACAGGCATAGGTTTAGGGAAGGGCTGAATATCTAGAACGGTCATCAACAAAGGCGGCTCCGTCGAAGGAGCGATAAACACTTGTACTCGTTTAGGGTTAGGCACGTTCGTGCTCCCAACAGATGCTAGGAATGGATCAAGAAAAAGGGACACAACAAGAAGGGGGGAAGAAGATGCTACAGTGGGCCTTGAAGCAGGGGCAGTTGTTTCTTCCTCCTATTGCGAAGTGGCCTACTCAGCTAGGAGAGCCTTTTGTCAGTGCTTGCGCTCTTGTGCAAGGCGGTTTCTACGACTCTTGGAGTTAGAAGTCAGAGCTTGTGAAGGGACAAGAGGTGCCTGTTCGATCATAGGAACTTCCGCTGCAACCGTTTTGGGTAGAGGAATGGGTTCCTATACAAGATTAGGGGAAGCAAGTTGAGGAGCGACAAGAGGAGTCGACTCAAGAGCCTCGGTAGCAGGCCTCTTTTTGCTCATTGCCTTAGGAATAGGAGCAGTAGGAGGCCGCTGCGGTCGAGATAAGGAGGACTCTCCTCGAAGGATTTTCTTCCTTTCATACCAAACAAGTCTAGGTTCTATTGGTAGAACAAGAAGCTCGAATGCGGGATGCTTGGGCTTTCACCAAGCGGGCATTGAAGGGTTCTCCTGCAAACAAGGAGTGGAACTTGGGGGTACCATAGCTGAGAGAGAAGAAGCATCCAACTAGGCAACGGAAGAGGAAGAAGGAGGATCACAAGATCGCTTCTCTTCTTTCCTCTTTTGAGCGTTGGTGGCCTCACTATTAGCCTTCAAATAAGCCCTATGTGAAATAGCATATGGTGAGGGAGGATACCTCACCTTTGGCCTCAGATGTCCTTTCTTATAGTTCTGATATGTCTTATGTAAAAGGTTCGTCCTAGGTGGAAGGGGACTCACAGATGCAAGCCATGGGTGATCCAAGGAGTAGCTACCACGTGCAACTGGCAGTCGATAACCGGTGTTGTGGATTACGTGCATGAAACCTACATGGATAAATTTCAAACATTTATGCATGACAAAGGGTACCATATTCATCGCCACCAACCAAGGGATACCCAACTTTACACATAAGATTTCTAACCCAAGGATGATATCAAACAAGAGGTTTACAGACTTAGGCTTGACTAAGACCGATAAGACAATGCTACCTAATGGGGGGTACAAAAAGTTGGTCATGTGTGTGAATGAAACTTACGGGAGCATCATATCCATCCTTATGTAAAAATTTAATTAGCATAATTTCCTCTATTATTATATTTAATTGTGATGTCGGGTCAATGAGAGCACCTGCTACGATATTCCCATTGATTTGTGCAGGAATGTAAAGAGGAGATGGTTCCCTGTTAAAGCCCATTGGCAAGTCTTGTGAAGTAAAGGTTATGCAAACACTAATATCCACAGGCTACGTAAAGGGGATGGGTTGATGTAGGAAGGAGGCCATTATGCACACTAGACAATGCTTTCACATAATCCCCAAAGGTTAATGGATAAGATGGTGACCCAATTAAGGTTTCATTGTGCAATACCTTTGGAACTTTCCAACTACGTCAACTAGGGGTCACAAGTTGGGTTGCAAGTCGACAACCTTACAACACTCTCACCTACAAAACTCCTAGAGTACAAGGAAAGGAACAACCAGTATCGCAAGAATGAAACCAAAATGGTTCATATCAAGTTCACCAAAAACCATTGCACAAAAGACCCTAGGTCACGGAGGGTCAAAACACAAGAGGTTGCCCTAACTAACCTCAGTTAAGTGTATGTTTTAGGGTGTGAGGATGAGAATGATGAGGATTTCTTGGTCCTACGATCACTCTGCAATCCTAAGTTTCAAGGTGGGGCTAGGTGAGTCAATTTTTAGGTCCAATTCTACGCCTTAGGGAGCTCTCTACCCGAGGACATTAGGGCTAACTTCATACGATAACGCGACACGCTGACATCTTAGAAATGCACTGTAGTCCATACTGTTGGATTATAAAAGAGACAATGTTGGACTTGTCAAAATGAATAAAAACTCAGCTTAATGACTTCTAAGAGAACAAAATAACACTATGAAATATGATAAGTACAAGCAAAGGTGATAGAGTAGATATACCAAAGCTAAGGTGACGAAGACAATCTCATAGAAGACCCTATTCACTAGATAGCTCCTCGAAATGCACCCACCTACACACAGCGAGAAATAGAATGTTGGGGTGTGGTTGTATAGGGGTTTGCCTTAGTCAAACCCCCATTTAAGTGTTCCCACCTCCATAGACAACCAAAGGAAGGAAGATAAAGAAGTGACAAAAACACAAGCACTACAAAAAACAGTATTATGCTACTCAACCAAATGATAGAGGAGAGGAGAGGGAAGCTTACCACCTCCACCAAGAGCACTTAAGGCTACTTGGAGGAGAAATGAGAGGAACTCAAGCCTCTACTACAATGGTGTGGTCCCAAACTTGCTCTATCGACGTGATGGAGTGTGATATTGTTGCTATCGAATGCTTGGAATGCTTGGGAGTGAGCTTGTGAGAGTGAGAGTATGAGAGCCAAGTTTGTTCAAGATTTCTTCCAACCTCCAAATGCAACTTCAAAGATTGATTATAAGGAATGATAAAGAAAGTGGTCATATTCAGGTTGGTCGGTCGAAGGAGGTGTTACAACTTCCCTGCCAATGGGAAGATTAATGCCTCTGCTGGCTTAGTCGCAGGAATCTGCCAAGGACGTAAGTGTGTTGCGCAAATGTTTGCACGCTGCACAGACATCCTCAATAGAAACACCTCCACTGGCACACAAAACATGCACCAAGTGGATTTCCATCAACAAGCTTGAGTGAATTTAAGCCTCCAACTTAGGTTTTCTAAAGTGTATAGAGGCAAGAAAAAGGGGAATTGCACCTAGGGTGCAAATTCACTCTTATACAACAACATTGATTGCATTAATCTTCTTTTTGATGAAGGTGATCCTTCTTCAGTTGTCGTGAGGGAACGCTTTGGCCCTCTTGATCATTTTCTACATGATCATTCCTCACAATTTGACATGAGTGTGGATTATTTTGGATAACATTTGGAGGGTGCTTCTTTATCTTAAGAGAAGGTATGTTTTTCTTTGGATTATGTTCTACAATTGTTTCTAGGAGATTCTAGATTGTCTTGTTTTGTAGTGTGGCCTAGAACACTTGTTTGAAGTTTGATAGATTTCAATATCGACATAGAGACACTTGTGCATACTTTAGAGACATTAAATATTATCTATATTCCATCATCTTCCTTTCAAGATTGGAAATACATCTTGCATACCATCTTGGTTTTTGTTTCTTCCTAAAGGGAGGAATGT
Organism: Sequoia sempervirens; assembly: GCA_007258455.2. NCBI lineage: Eukaryota > Viridiplantae > Streptophyta > Pinopsida > Cupressales > Cupressaceae > Sequoia > Sequoia sempervirens. Next base: position 202,450 of record VDFB02014224.1, read on the forward strand.
TGTTTAACAATCTTGGATCTTCTTCTGCATTCAATGTCAAGCATCTACCACCATTGTAAGAGACTTTACATTGAGGGGGGATGCATGATCTCTCTTCTTCTCTCTTATGGGGTGGTATTTTTCTTTGCATGGGGTTTTATCCTTCTCATTTTTCATTGAGAGCATTTTTTCATCTCTCTTTTGGGGAGGAGTTTTTTCCCTTTGGGTTTTCTCCTTTTCTCCATTTGTGAGAGATTGCATTTGTATATGGGTACCTAACATGGCCTCATAGTCGAGACCCATCCTTGCATATTTGCATCATTTGCATAATAATATACTACTCCCTAAGTTGCACTTAAGGGGATTTTGGTGTAAATAAGTGTTTTACCTAACTAGTTCATTAGTGGGTCTTATTTACATGTTAAGTTTACTTAGGTCCTAGGAGGGAATATTGCTAGGTGTTAGTTGTCATTATATCTTATCTTATCTCTTGACTTTTAATACTTGTGTCCTAAGTCATTTAATATTAGGTGTCTCATGACATAGGATTAAGACACTTGTCATGATGTTGTCTAATCCTATGTCTCACCTTGGCTATATAACCAAGTGGTATCATGTGTAAATCAACATTCGTAATATTGATCAATCATATAATCATAACCTATCATTTGCTTCCTTTGATGGAATAGCATTATTCTCTCATAATTGATCTCTCTTGTACTTTCACCCATGAAGTTCCTAGATCTTGGGCGACTATGATCTTCAACCAAATCAAGTACATGGTGTAGAGTATTGTATGCCAACTCTTACAAAGTGTATTAGCTTTCATATTCCTTTTTCCCTTCATATATTATGTTTGAAATTCATAAGTCTACAACTTACCCATTTTTGTTGGTGATCATTCCATTTTTTTGGTTCTAAAAGGAACCTCAAATTATTGTGATTAGTCTTCACAACAAATTTCCCACAAACTACATATTGGGTGATCCCATAATAGTGGTTTACAATTTTTGGCCAAACTCGACACTGAAATTATTATTTTTAAATAAATCTTCACATTCAGGCACCTATAGTAGCTAAACAGTGAGGAATTTGAAGATGATGCAAACTAGAGTCTCCTTAAATTTTGTTTGTAGATTCTAAAAATATTTTTTTCAAAATTTTTGGAATCAGATTACACTTCTTTTTCCATCTCCCACGAAAAGAGGCTTTTTTTCAGAAAACAACATTTTTAAAAAGTGACACACACTTAATGCATAACTTTTTTTTCATGAAGGATAAAAATCTAATTCTTTCGAATTTAGATTTGTAACTTCAATATCTAGTGCTTCCACTTGGTTAGATAGTTTTTTATTGAAATTTTTTGGAATCAGATTACACTTCTTTTTCCATCTCCCACGAAAAGAGGCTTTTTTCAAAAAACAACATTTTTAAAAAGTGACACACTTAACGCATAACTTTTTTTTCACGAAGGATAAAAATCTAATTCTTTCGAATTTAGATTTGTCACTTCAATATCTAGTGCTTCCACTTGGTTAGATAGTTTTTTATTGAATATTTTTTCTTTAATCAATTTTTGAAGTCAAACCAATTACAATTTAGACATAGTGCAACCGTATAACACATAAATTTTTTTATATATATTGAAATTCTTTTTTTTTTGTCGGATGACTTCAATATCTGGTGCACTCATATTTTTCAATTTTTTTTTTATAATCTGCTATTTTTCCATGTGTAGAACAAAGACCTTCATTTTCGATGAAAAACCTATGTTTAATAAAACTAAAAAAACAAATACATAATGAAAGCAAAACATATTAAAATTATATTCGTTGGATAGCTCATTCTGAGGACTACCTGATTCTAGTTGGGTTTATGAAGAATCCTCCATTTTCATCTTCAAACTAACCTTTGAAGCGTAAAAAATTAGGTTTTATTTGTGTCTAAGGGGGAGAATTAGGGTTTTGGGGGACCAAACCACCCTAGTTACATGTATTTTGATTGCTTTTAAGGCGGCAAAAACATTGAATGGGTTTGCTCGAACCCATTTTTGGTTCGTGTGAACCTTCAAGTTCGTACGAACCCCCATAATCAAATTTTTTTCCATGGTGTCATTTTTTCTCAATTTTCCTTCCTCCATCAAATTGTAAACCACTATTGTGGCTTCACCCTATTGTCTAAAATTCTCCAATGCATGCATGATTTTCAACATTTCCTTGTCATATATGAAGCACCCCTTCTCTAAATTGCTCTTTTTCTCTCTCTCAAAAGCTATTGGATGTCCCTTTTTGCTTAGGAAAAACCTAATACCCTCTCTAGAAGCATCACATTAAACAATAAAGGGTAATGAAAAATTAATAATGGAAAGTACTAGGCATGAACTCATTACTTCATTTAGCTTGCCATTTTTTTTAGCAACCTTATACCATACATAGGATCCCTTTTTAGTCAAAATAGTTAAGGGGGTAACCAATTGAGAGAATCCCTTCAAAAATATCCTATAATAATAACACAATCCAAGAAATCCTTTTAGCTAAGTTAGATTGGTCGATAGAGGTTAGTCACTTGAGGATCACTTATATCTTCTATTAATCCACTTGAACACCCTTGGAACTTATGATATGACCCAAGTATAGAATTTCATTTAATCTAAACTTGCATTTAGACAACTTAGCATAGAAGGATTAATACTAAAAAAATCCTAGAACTATGTCTAGGTGTTCCAAGTGTTCTTTCCAAGTCTTGCAATCGATCAATATGTCATCAAAGAAAATCAAAACAAATTTTATGAGTTGTTTAGTAAATACCCAGTTCATGCATGATTGAAATTTAGCTAGAGCATTGTTAATTCCAAAAGGCATAACCAAAAACTCAAAAATTCCCATAAAGACACTAAAAGGTTATCTTCTCGATGTCTTTCTCCCTCGTGTAGATTTGATGGTGTCTTGATCTCATATCAATCTTGGACAAGTGCACAAATATATGTAATTCATCTAAGAGTTCATCTATCCTTAGAATAAGATATATGTTCTTGATGGTCTTCTTATTCAAGGCCCTATAGTCATCATCATCATCAGTCCATCTTTCTTGTTCACAATAACTATTGAAGATGCAAATGGATTGAAGCCAAGTCTTATGAATCCCATGTCAAAAAGTTCTTTGATCACATGTTTAGCCTCTTCTTCCATTTCTATAACATGTTGAAATCCTCTATCCTATGGTACCCTTGAGGGCAAGTCATTGAAGACCACACAATGTCTATCTAGAATTTTTTGGATATCATCATGAGGAGTATTAGACTTCATTGGAAGAATCAAATAATTTGTTGCCCATATTACTTGGCCTCTACAAAAGATTCTCTTTATCCTTTTGGTTGTCACCACTTGTGGAGCTCCATTTGAGATCCCTCTAAGGATATTCTTCTTTCCCTCTATAATGAATTTAAGTTTCATAGTTTGGTAGTTCTACATATACTATCCTAGAGAGTGCAACCATTGTACTCCCAAGACTATATCAATATCTTCCAAACCAATCACATAAAATTCATCACATAACTTATGACCTCCTGGGGTGATATTAAGTTTCTTGATTATTCATTTACACAACATGATGAATCCATCAACTATTGCAAACTTGAAACATTCAAATTATTTTTCCTTCAATCCTCTCCTCATCACCAAAGCTTCATTGATAAAGTTGTGAGTGGCCCCACTGTTAATGAGAATAGTCACCCTTTGTCTTGTAAGCACTCCATGCACCTTTAAGGGAAGATATTTTGGGGCTATAGAGAGAAGCAAGTGTGCTTTCCCTTGTGGCTACATGTTCCTTAGCAGTATGATTGAAAAAGTCTTCAAATACCTCTGGTTCATCTTTTGAGTCATTATTTGACACCACTTTTGTGTAGTGTAGACCTTTACCCAAGCATCAGTGACCAGGATTCCACGACTCTCCAGCAGAGAAACATAGCTTCTTCCTCTTGATTTCATTCTTAGTCTCATTCATCTTGCTCATTGCTAGGGGTGAGGGTTGAGGGGTGCTCATAAAGGGAGGCTTTTGTTGTGGCATTGATGGTGCATCTCTTAGAATAAGATTTTGCTTTGGTCATTGAATCACCCAAACTCAAAGTTCTTTTGATGGCTTCTTGCAGTGAATTTGAATCAAATGCCCTTACCAAACCCTTGAGCAATTTAGAGAGGCCTTCTACAAAAATAACTATGATTCTCCTATTAGTCACATCTAGAATCATCATTGATAGCCTTTGAAGTTCTACCACATAGTTCTCAATTGTACCATCTTGCCTCAATTGTGCTAGTTTCTTGAAGTAAATCTTGGGATCATTCCTTTCAAACCTCTCCATCAACATTTGAATGAATTTTTCTAGGTTTGTGATTGAGCTATAGTACCACCATTTGTGAGCTAGACCCTTTAGGTGTAAAGTGACAAACTTAATGGCTTCATCTTCAAACATGGGGTTCAAGGAGAGATGTATCTAACTTTTGCAACCAAGCCTTCATTGGACAACCACTTGATCCATGATATATGGGTATATTGATCCTCCCCAAGCAATGTTGAATGCCTTTGTAGGGCTGATCCTCATATCTTCATCTCCCTTATCCATTTCTTTGAAACTTATAGTATTTTGTGAAGGTCATCTCATGATGGACGACTGAGTATAGGGCATTGCATTTGGAATTATACCTCACCACTTCATCTTCTTATACTTTCTCCTAGGGTTTTATGTCCTGTATTTCCAGGAATTTGGCTCTAAATTATGGGGCAGGTTAATTGAAACCTTATCATTTGAATTACTTCCTTTTGTGCCATTACTTTGTAGAAATTTGGTGTGGCAAGCTAAGTTTTGTATTAATTGCACAAACATTTGAATGATTTGTTGTTGATTGATCATGAAAGCTTTGAAGTCATCTTTCATATCAATCATTTTCTTCTTACCTCTACCCTCAATTCTATTGTTGTCTTCTTGTGAGGCTGCCTTTGACATTTTCCTCTCTTTCTAAAGCTCTTAGATATCTTTGACTCAGTTGTATACAATAGAATAACCCAATAGGTTGGCAAGACTATTGCTTTGATAGCATTGCCATGTCACTTTCTAGATTTTCAATAAAAGCAAAAGTTTGGCCACAAATAACAATATCCACCAAATAACATAAACGCAAACTTCACCAAAATATATCCAAACATCAAAATTATTTATACTCAAATAATACAATGATTCAAACTCCATCAATATATTATATTGATGACAATGGACTATTATGATAATCAATACAATAACAACGAGAACAATTGCATATTTGAAAACGACAATGTTCACTCTAGATTTGCTTACAATTCCTTGATGCTCCATTGTAACTCCTTAAGTGAGAATGCTCCCTAAGAACCAAAGGGTTTTTATCCTTTGAGTTCGACAACCAATGGGGTTTCATCCATTGATCACAATCTCCTATGGGTTTTCGTCCACAGATGGTTGAACACAAAGTGCTCAGAAATACATAATATCACATTACATATTACAATTAAAGTATTTCCTAGATTTATATGGAATCCCATGATTAAACAAGTCAACCAAGCATCAAAATGGCACTAAAGCCCAATTTTGAATCCACACACTACCATAGGTTGACCCTATGGGCCTTTTGACTCTTTCATTGCCCCTAACAGGTCGGCCTCACAACCCTTGCATCTTTCCTCACCGTCTTGCATGCCATCGTTTTGTCCACCAAACCACACACTATTGTTGTTGGTTAGCCTTGGCTTGGTCGACATCTGTTCACACCCCTGAGCACATTCAAGGCATTTGTTGAGCGACATCACCGATCCCTGACTCTGGCACATGTCACAATGTCCCCAACCCCCGATCTTGACACGTGTCAGGCAATGTCCTTGACTCTCAGCCTTCGATTTGTAAAAGGGACACAACATTCACCAAACCTTTTATTAACATAGCCACATCTCAAATATAAATTATAATGATTACACTTTATTTTATTTTTTTCAATTAGAAAATATTTTCATTTGAAAATGATAACTAAAGGGAGATCAAATTCCACTACTCCCCATCTCATCCATCACAAATCTACAAACATGAACTTACAACTCTTAATTTTTTTTTTAAATATCGAATAAAGGAAAATACAAGAATAAAGCTACTACTAGGTAGTTGAAAGAAATATGTACGAGGTAGTCAATGAATGACTAAAAGAAAGATACAAATCATTTCACAAATTGACAAACTCTTTGATTTTGACCCAAAGTGTTCATAGTTTGAAACTAAATAGCTTGTTCTTTAATTAGCTAAAACTTATCCATGGCATAAACATTCTTCTTGCTTAAAATCTGAATTTGCAAAAACTAATAGTCACTTGAAAAAGATGTCAGAGTAAAGCTATAAAGTAGCAATTGCCTAATAACAACTACTAAAAAACACAACATTACATCTCATTTTCCAAATGTAGTTTAACATGACTTGTCTAATAAAATTAACAATCATATTATTATACATACTAAAACCAGAAATAACCTCTTTCCAATTTAAATCATGATTAAAAAAAAAGTGAGAAGTTCCTAAAATAAGAATCCATTACTTCTTAACAAAAGTGCAATCCTAGAAAATATACTTCATATTTTCAACACAACGGAGAGGACAAATAGCTGGCTGGACATTCTCTAATTTAATTTTTAACACCTATTCAATTTTTTCCCGCCATATACTAACGTCTTAATCTTTACATGAACTAATCCTTTCTTCTACAATTAAAACACATAAACCGATTTATATATTTGGTCTTCAATTTAACTTTCTTGTGTTCGGATTGTGTAGAGCTATGTCTGTGTTTAAGCAGATGCATTACATTCTTCATTGAAAATCTTTCATTCATTCATCCTTGAGAGTATCCCCAGATTGGGACAATAACATTCTAAAAAACGCAATTACTAAAAGCCCACGGTTAAGATATGGACAGAGAGAGCGTATTGGAAGCAATTTATGAAGCCGATTCTTCAGGCAATGAGAGTTTTCTCTCAGACGTCGAAATGGCGGATGCTTCTGAAGATGATCGCATCGAGGATGGAAAGCTTAAGAGTTCTGGGGGATTTGATTTTCAGGAAAATTTACCAGTTGTTCATCCAGGTGTTCATCTTAACCTTTTCTTTCTTTTGTTGAGTTAGGTATTTATCAACTCTATTTATATGCTATATCTTTATTTCTTGGTAAATCTTGGGCGAAGTTATGGGCAGCCTTTAATGCAGAGTGGGTTCATTTTGAACTGTATTTTTACAATTTGTAAACCTGGATCATGCCGAAGTTTACCTGTTTATGTTTACACCACAATCAGGCCAGGTGCCTTTATAGGCTGCCTTTTCTCTTTTTCATTTTCTTGCATAATCGAAGGCTTTATATGCGAGTGAGGTAAGTTCAGATCAAATTTTGTAAACTTGGGTTATGCCCTAGATACTTGCTATTGCTCCACAACCTGGTCACATAACTACCGTGAGTCATGGGCTGCCTTGTTGCAGTGATTTTATTTGAACTCGGGTCAGACTTTTACGTGCTACTGTTACATGATATTCCCTTGGACTACACTACTTTCAATTTCTTTAAAAAAAGTATGAATGCTATTTTTTTTTTGGAACTATTGGTTGAATTAATGAGTTCTTTTAAAGTGGCGTGGATCAAGCTTGGACCATGTTCTGAAAACTTGTAAATGTGTGTTGCACTCAAATGTGTAAGGGGATTTAAATTGGGTCACGCTCTTGTGTTACCATTATATATCATTCCTTTGGACTATATTAATTTTGATTTCTTTGAAAAACAGTTACGAATGTTTCTATCCATTTTTATTTTGTTGAGTATTGGTTAAATTAATGGTCTGCTTTTAAGGTGGAGTGAATTAAGCTTGGACCATGTTCTCAAAATGGACCATGTTCTCAAAACTTGAGAATGTTGTTGTACACAAATGTACCTAATAAACCAGGGTCATGTTGAACTGTACTCCTTAATTTTTAAGTCATGGCCTTGCCATGTCCCTCTTAGAGTTACAAGTTAGTGTTGCATTGAAGAAGATTAGAGTTTGGGGCACACTATCAGTCAGTGGTCCCATGTAGTTTTTCCTGCAAGTGCTGCTGAGAAATTTTTAAAGACCATCTGCTATGGGCTTCCTAGATAAATTGATTCTAAGAATGGGACATGACACTTTGCTTAATTGATCTGTGATCGGTAGCACAAACAAACATAAAAAAGGGTGCAGGAATTCAAAGCAAAGACTTCAAACAACTAAACCAGGATGCCATGCCAATAATTTTGAAGCTTGAGATAGGCACACAATAAGAAAATTAGAACAGGGGCAAGGATTAGGATGTACGGTATACTTGAGATAGCTTGATAGAGAAAGAATGAAACCCTAATTTGAGTTTGCTCGAATATATTATCATTGCTAGGGCAATAGAATGTTGAAGAAAGCAATGAAGAATTGTATGATTCGGTGTCAACACATACCTTGAAGCAATCTATGCTTGAATCAAAACACTAATACCAAGGTTCTGAAGCACAAGTCTTTGGGCATTGAAATTCTTCTACCCCATGCAATGTATATGTATTGACAAAATTTGTGGAAAAGATAGAAAGGTCGATCATTGAAAACAGAATCATCCAAGATTAGATTAAATGGTTTATACTATTATAGAAATATGCTTTAAGTTTATATAGAAGTTTCTTTCCTTTGATTGCCATTTTACATGGAAAGATATCCTCACATCTCATATATTCGCTGAACTGCAGGTGCTTTTTATCTGAAGCATCTCCGTAAGGTAAAAGTTTAAGGATGTATCATAAAAAAAATCTTGGGTAAAGGTAGTATTGAGCTGCATTTAGAATTCTATAGAGCTGATTCTCTTACTTAGTGTAGATAATATACCAACGGGAAGCAATTGTTGTGGTATGCCATCATATACTACTATGGTCTCATAGGCTCTATCCATAGCATTATAGATACAATTCATAGATTGTTTATCTCCATTTACCAAGTGAAGGGCTTTAAACCAATGGCTCTAATTATTTTATCATTTATGGATATTTTCTCCCAAAAATTTCATACATATAATCAACAATTTTGACACCATTTGTTTTTCTACCATGAATTAAACATGTCCATCCTTGGTTGACAAGCCTTTTTCATAATTTTCCTCTGGATTGTAATAGCTTGCAAGAAAATGATATTTGTGGCAAAGAAAGTGATAGCAGGCTGAATAAGTCATTTTTTTGTATTTCTCTTAATGAAGCTGAGGCCCTGTGCATGTTTTTACAATTCCATAACTCGTTTAGTCCACTCATTATTTTGAAACCTTTCTAACAGTAGATCTATACAATTTTTTGCACTAGGAGATCAAAAAATAGGGGTGTACATGCCCATTAAACTTTTTCAGGTGCCCATATGATTAGAATCATTCTTTGTGATTATCTGAAAAAGATTAGTTGTTAGAGGTTGATGTGCCCATGCCCCTCAAAATGCATGAAGGATACTAGTCATCCATGGTTTTGCCATAATTTTAGTATATATACATGCACCATTAGCCATCTTTGTGTGTAGTAAGAATTCAAGGTTAGGAAGACTAAGTTTATCTCCAATCATGACTCTCCATAATTATGTTTATATTCTGTTTTTTATATGGGTATTAATTGGAATCCAAGTTTGAGAAATTGAGAGTGAAATATGATGTTGTTGATGGAGCTGTATTTCTTGCCCCAAACCAAGGAGATGATGCCTCCCCCATTTTTTTCTACATTTTTCTCTTTGTTCAAAAATTTCAGCAATGGCATTCCAGTTGGCATCCTTTTAATTTGTTGCATAAAAAAAACACTACATGTTACATCTTTCTTCCATCTCCTTGGTGATATTTCAACCCGTTGATCCCCACATTCCTTTGTTTTCCTTGAAAATGCATCTCACCCACCCCTCTGCACTTTGCAGCCCCTTGCAATGATTCCATCCTGTATTCCATCCTGTATCTTTTGCTTTGTCTTGCACCATTTCTGGAAGAAAATATGGAGGCCTTTTTGGTTATTTAGTTGTTTTAATGTGATGTTTGTGTAAAACGAAAGATAGAATCGAGCCCCTGTTGAGAATCTTAGAAAATACAACTTTATGGCCATGTGAAGTCCTAAAACATCTTCCAGCTGTCACTAAAGCGTCAGTTGCTGTTGGGTACAACGAAACAAGAGAAACCCTTCTCACCTCGTAAAAATATGAAGAAGTGGACATCCGACAGATCCTTCTAATACCAACAAAAAATTTCTGGTGGCAATGGCCACTTTATGCCTTCGTTGCCTTCCAAAAATGTCCTTCAGTTGAGAGAAATTTTCAGAATGAATTTCATTTTGCCTCATTTACATTCTTGACTCCAGGTAGTCTTAGTGGGTCTTGGGTTACAGAGCAACTTTGCTTGTTTTTCATACTGACTGATCTCAGAATCGAGTCTCAGTGAGTCTGGGCCAAGTTCTCTCTCTCTCATATTATCATCTTCTATTTCATTTTTAAGTTTTAATTTGCAAAGCTTTCCATTTTTTATCTATGTTCCACATGAACTGTTTTATTTCCACTCTACTTAATATGATCATCTTTCTCTCTCTCTCTCTCATATTATCATCGTCCATTTCATCTTTAAGTTTTAATTTGCAAAGCTTTCCATTTTTTATGTATGTTCCACATGAACTGTTTAATTTCCACTCTACTTAAAATGATCATTTTAACAGGTATTCAATTAAGTGTCACCACTGAAGTGGAATAAGTTTCATTTTGTTTTGTTAATGTACTTGACTCGGGGAGTCTAGCCAAACTTTTTTACTTTCATAATATCATATTTCACTTTTTCCATAAGAATGTTTTGGATAAGTAGCGGATGACATGTATGAGATTGGAAACGGCATGGTATTCAAAGACTGACCTTAAGTGTAATGAATAAATTTTCAAAATAAATTGTGTCCACCAAAAGCAGAAGTCTCCATCTCTGGAACTTTCATCATCTGCTTCCTTTGCTTTAAGGCGCAAATATGGTTTGTTCTTTTTTAGATTGGAAAATAGCCCATTCTTTAAACATGGTGAGGGCTAACCATTGGTGAAGATTAATTCTGAGGTGTCTCTTCTCTCAAATTCACCCTGGATATATTTTGGGGATTTGGCCTGGGGCTTTGCTATGAAAGCTCCATTGATTTACTGCTTAAGCTCTTCCCAAGATGCTAGTCTGGTCTGTTACATATTTGTCTTCTGCCTAGAAACTTTTGTTTTTCTCTTCGTCTCTTTGTGAGTCTTTAAAGTAATTAGTTAGACATAGAGAAAGGTGTATTAGAGTTAAATACTAACTAGATTTACATTTTTGCATCTTTTTAATATGAATTTAGTTTTTGAGAAATGCATGTTCTATTACTTCATGGAACAAAGAGTTAGATCAGCTAACAAGAGGGTTACAAAGATAATTTCCCTTAAAAAAAGTAATGCAGAAACTGGAGTCTGTTGCCCTTAAGGCCATTATTCCACATTCCAAACAAGCGCTTGAGTTCAGCCTTGAAAAGCAGACCAAGTCCTGCTTGAAAAACCTCAACAGGAAGAACCCTCAAAAATGGTATAACCTTGCACCTTGACCTCTACTCGAATCAAATATTAACCAACTATATTGTGTGCCACAAAAGTTTGCAGCTGTCCTTGGTCCAAGAGTCCATTTAGTCCCAAGATTTACGTCTGCATTCTAGTTCAAGGCAAGGATAGCAATGATTTTTGTTGTATTAAACATTTGATGGTTCATTATTTGCAAGATGACGATGTTTTCATTTTCTTGAAATTCTTATTCTTGATATCTTAGGAATCTTTTGCTTTATCTATTTGCAGGGAACAATTTAGAGAAAGCCATAAGCAGTTCAGTTTATGTTAATAATGGCAGACCTCACAAGAAGAAAAAGTGCAGGAAAAACAGGAACAATACCAATACCATTGGCAACATTAACAGGTTCTTAAACTCTTTTTACAAAAGTCTCTTCTTTGTGCAATTATATACTAATGATGATGGTATTGTGTAGTCAAGAATCTGAAGTAACTTGATTGGTTAATTGATGGTGGTTTAACAGGTTTGTTATCGACACATGTTGGCGGCTAAAAGAGCCAAAGTCCTATCTTATTTGGGAAGCAATTAGGAAACTTGGCGTTTCTGTTGTAAAAGATTTTGTAGAGGAGGTAATACATTTCTGAGTTGAATTTCATTTTCGTAAGATCTCTTTTTCTTGACTGTATGATCAGTGCATCATGCATGTTGATTAAACTTAGGTTATTAGTATTTGCCATTTTCTATAGACAAGACACAGCTTTTTGTCACATTTCCTTTGATCTTTATCAATCAATGTTTGAGTGCTTTATATATATTGGGCGAGAATGCATATCAACAAAACTACCTCTAATTTTGTACTTTTGATATGTTATGCACCCTGCAGAAGTGAGAGAATGAGGGAAAAATTTACTTTAACCAGAGAATAATTAGTTTTGTCTTTTGCAACATTTTTTTCTTTCTTTTGTCTGATTCCAGCTTTCTCAAGTGGAGAATTTGTCTCTTACTCTGTGATATACTGAGTAGCCAATGTCAAATGTGTTGTTTAGTCAGAACATCCATACAGAGTAAAACAAAATGAGAATGCTTATAAAAGGTATAATGTTCTGCTGTTGGGAAGGTGCATCCACCTCAATGTACATATATCTCTTTGCATTTTTTTATTTTATGATTTTGGACGTTGTGATGACACCTAGAATGGTTGAAGAATGTTTTGTGATAGATGATGGAGGAGGCACATTAAACTGTCACAAGGAGAACACTTTCAAGCTTCTAAGCTCCACCATGCAAGTCAATTGCTCTTACCCGGGGGTGATTTGGTACTTGTTTATTATGAGGAAGACAATGTTTATTTTGTCAGGTGGATTTCACGTGAATTTAGTTGGGTGGATTTAACACGGGATAGTATTGGAATTAATTCTACTTGTGAATCTCTGTTTATTCCCAGTATTTTTGGAAATGGGATTGCTTTTCCTCCAATAATTTTGTCATTATATAGCTAGTGTGTGTGGCTTTTTCCCTGAAATTATTAACTAGGGGCTCAACTTTTTTTTTTCCACACACTCTGGTCTATTGTATGTTATTCACTTGGAGTCTTAGAAGTCAGGCCACTAGTTTAAAATGGATTCTCCATGTCAAAGTGTATAAATTTATCAAAAATGGAGAGGGCAACTTCCAAAATGCTTCTTTTCCATTACTGTCCTATAGTAGTATGTCACAAGTTTCAAACTGGTATACTTGATTCTCTGATTCTCTCTTTTTCATTTAGAGATATGATTTTTTAATAATTTTTCGTGTTTTGATATGGAATTTTTGAGTTCAGTCATGTAGAACAACCCTTGACAATGGAAAAAGGGTTCCCTCCTCCTAGATGTCATGAAGGACACTATACCAACACACAATACTTGATTGTAGCCTTAACTTCATTCTAAGCCTTACATGATATTGTTTGAAGCTTTCCAAGTCCCAACCTAATGCTTAAAAAATTAAAATATTCTCTACGATAAACATGTGCCTTCATTTTCCCTGTGGTCAAAGTATGGACAATATGTGATGGCACTGCAGGAATCACAAATTACAGCTGTATATGCCTCAACAGATGTTTTCTTTCAATGCACATGTTGTAATAAAAAATATATGCAGTGGTGTACATCAAGAGTCAAAGGAGCCAAAAGGTTATTAAGGAAGTGGTATTGTTAATGTTCAAAAGATTGTCCCTGATTGTCTTGCTACAGGGCAGTTTATCACTTCATGTCAGACATGTTTCATCAACACTAGCATTGTCAATCTACAGTACTGAATCCATCCAACATCAACCTTCTCACAATCACAATAATAGTTTCTTGGCTCCCTTTGGAGTCTGAAGCAAATAAGTTATGTGTTTTCACTCTCCGGGATTATTTCCATACCACCAACCTAGAAGTAAATTCTCTACATCTGCTGATGCCATCTTATACTGATTTGAGACCAGGGTATAGCACTGACGGCTTCCAAATCCTCCAAACTGTGCTTGACAAATAGTTAGGGTTTTTACTTTGTCATTATTGTGGAAGATTTAGGAGGTCATTTAGATTTGACAGGTCCTATTGGAAGCTCAAAATACTTTTGATCATGAGTACAAGGTAAAGCTTAAGGCTTTTGAAAAAATTACAAATACATCAATCCTCTATTGCAAGCACGAGTGTCTTATTGCAAGCCATAATGCTTTGAAAACTTATTTTGTAATGTCCCAAATTTAAATTGAGAAGGGGCCGACCTGTTTCTGAAATAGTGTTTGTTAACACTAAATTATTAAATTAATAAACTAATAAATAAATTTGCTATGGCCGACCCATTTGGTGTTGGCGCCAATTTGATACTAATTAAATTTGAATTTTAATATTTCTTTGTGGCCGACCTCCTTGGGTTTGGCATATCAATTGGTATTTATATGCAGTGCCTTCATATTTTTGGCATCATGAATTTGGATATCTATATTTGGCCAAGAATCGCAGGGACGTAGTCACATGGTGTTGGCTCTCGGGTTTGGTGCGTAGCTCTCAACCTTGGGGAATTCGTGTTTTGTGCATCATTGCCTACATCGTGCTCATAGGTTTATCAGTGGCTTGCAGAACAACATTACTTAGGCGCTAAAGGGAAGTGAAGACATTCGATCAGGCCAAGCCTCAAGGCTCTGGCTGGAGCATTTCATTGAATCCTTTGTCGAGTAGACGCCTAGTGGTGATCCAACACAGCAAGCGACTTACACAAAAGCCACATACATCCATTTGCTCGCTGCGATCTTCCCAATCTGCATCATTCATGTCGGCACCACTACAAAAGGGTGAACGACTTCTGAAGTGTTGATTGAGCTATCAACTATCGCTCGGGTTCTAGTTCTTAGACTCATTTACAATTGTAATGCGAATTGAATTTAATATATAAATGTTCATCTTGCCATTCCTGTTGTCATTTAATTTTTGGAGCAACTTTGAATCTTCCATGTGATCGATGATTCCATTACTCTGAATAGTAACTGGAGATTAATATTTTCAATCGAATTCAATACAAAATTTTTGAATTTGCAGTGTTAAGATATTAAATCGTAACTCAGGAACATTTCAGTGGTATCAGATCCTCAAATCTTGCCAGCTTGAGGGTATTTTTATGCAGTTGAGTCAAAGAGATCAGTGCGCCATTGAGAGGGAAAGAAAGAAAGCAACGCTGAAGTCTTCCGAAATAGGAGACAGAGGTAAGAAGATGGGAGACAAAGATGATCAGTTTGAGAATTTCTTAAAAAAGATGGCCCAGGTGCAGGAGCAAATGGCCAAGCAGCAAGAGCAAATGATCCAGATGATACAATTAATGATGCAGTTCATGAATGACAAGAACAACAATTGCAGATCAGCTTCCAACAATGGCCCGACAGGCAATCATTCCAACAATTTTGAGACTTAGAGTAATAAAGTTATGCACCCCACACAACCCACATTTCTACCCAAGCACGGACCAAATAATGGAGGTGAGGAACAAAGTCTAGCAGAAGGAGATATCAACGCAAGTATGGAAGCTTATATGCAGATTGATCCTGAGATAAGACATTGGTTTCCATTCATCCAATTTCACAATATAAAAAATGGATCGAAGGGAAGCCAAGTTACTTACCACCCCAACAGGGATCTGCAACATAGGGTGAGTAAGTTGACACTTCCAACATTTGATGGTTTGGGGAAGGTGATTGCACAAGCATGGATATAGAAGTTGGATACATATTTTTCTCTCAGTCCCATGACTGAAGAAGAAGGTATTAAATTTGCCATTCTACATTTGGAGGGTTTAGCTCACGAGTGGTGGCACCATGGCATTGTGACCCAGGGGTTTGGACAAGTATCTACATATGCAGATTTCACACATAAGCTGACAAAAAGATTTGATAGGAAAGATCCTAAAGTGTACTTCTAGGAGTTAACAAGACTCAAGCAAACAACACCATGGACGATTATGTTTTAGAATTACAAAGGTTTGCGGTGATGGTATCTGATGTTTCAGACAAGAGGCTCATGTTCTTTTTCATCGAAGGCCTATCAGAGTCCTTTCGTGGCTTGGTGAGAGCTTTGGAGCCAGCAACATTGAAGGAAGCTATTCAGAGGGCTTTGAGTCTTGAAGATTCCACCAAGAAAGGGAAGACCATTGTCAAGAGTACATCGGCAGGGCAGCCAAAGAAGCCTTTCATTAAGGCTAATCCACCACCCAGGGGTCCTCCTCTAGGACCACATGACATGTCAAGGAATGAACTCCGTAAGAAGGGTTTTTGCTACTATTGCAAAGAAAGGTGGAACGAATGTCATAGATGCCAAGGGAGGGGTCAAGTTTACTACATTGAAGTGGTTTCCAATGATGAAGTAGAAATTGAAGAAGGGAGCAACGAGGAGGTCACTAATGAGGGAGAACAAGAGGTCGTGATAGAAGGAGGCGCCACGGGAGGTACTCTTGTCTCACTTTTAGGGGCACCATGATACCATTCCCTCTATGTTCGAGGAGTTCTCCGAGGGAAAAGAGTGACAGTGCTATTTGATAGTGGAGCTACTTATAATTTCATTGATACAAAGATAGTTGCCAAGTTGCGTTTAGGGACAAAAGACTTTGAAGGGTTTGATGTGGCATTTGTTGGAGGAAACATCCATTCTTGCACTAGACGGATTCAAAAAAATGGAGCCGATCTTAGGAGGGCACAAGATGAGGGATGATTTCTATGTTGTGGACATCAGTGACATACATGGTTTTAGGGGTTTAGTGGCTTCACTCATTAGGAGAGTACACCACCAACTACCAAACTATGGAACTGAAATTCAAGCATGATGGTAAAGAATTTGTTCTCAAGGCCCTCTCTCGGAACGGTCCTATGGTGGTTTCAACAAAAAGGATGGAAAGGTCTTTTCGTAGAGATGAAGTAGCATGGGCAGCAAAGTGCTTGATCACTCACACTAGTCCACCGAAAGAAGAAAGATCTTTTCCCATTGACATTTAGGCCATTTTAAACAAAAAGTGCAAGGTGTTCTGTGAGATTCCATCGGGGTTGCCGTCAGATAGGGGGTTTCAACATGTGATAGAGCTTGAAGAAGGAGCCAAACTAGTCATCACTACTCCCTATCGTAATTCGAGGGTGTGCAAGGAAGAGATCGAGAAGGCCATTAAGGAGTTGTTGAATATGGGGCACATTTGGCCAAGCTCGAGTCCTTTTGCTTCATCAGTGGTGTTGGTCAAAAAGAAGGATGGGATACTCAAGATGTGCATCAATTATAAAGCTCTCAACAAGAAGACAATTAAGAACTGCTACCCTATTCCCAAGATTGATGAATTGATAGATGAACTACATGGAGCGGTGTACTCCAATATTGATCTACGTTCAGGATATCATCAAATTAGAGTCAGGGATGATGATGTGCATTAGACAGCTTTCAGGTGTCATTATGGGCATTATGAGTTTTTGGTGATGCCGTTTGGGTTAACCAATGCCCCTGCTACATTCTAGTCTTATATGAATCAGGTATTCATTCTTCAATTGAAGAAATTTGTGTTGGTTTTCTTTGATGATATCTTGATTTACAGTAGACTTGGGAAGATCATTTGAGACATATAGAGGAGGTGCTTGACATTCTTGAGAATTCGTTTTATGCTAAGATGTCAAAATGTGAGTTTGGGATGACTGAGATTTTGTACTTAGGTCATAAGATTAGTGCTCATGGGGTTAGTGTTGATGAGGAGAAGATCAAGGCTATTTAGGAATGGGTTAGACCCAAAAATTTGACACATTTGAGAGGATTCGTGGGTCTTTGCAGCTACTACAGAAGATTTGTAAAGGGCTTCTCCTAGCTTGCAGCACCCTTGACCAACCTGACTAAGAAAGGAGCTTTCTATTGGAGTCCCACAACACAACAGGCATTCGATAAACTCAAGGAGGTAATGAGCTCGTGTCTTGTTTTGGCTATTCCAGATTTCTTATCCCCTTTTGTTCTTGAATGTGACGCTTCAGGGGAAGGTATTGGAGCGGTATTGATGCAAAATAAGCATCCTATAGCATATGAGAGTAGGAAACTCACCAATTCAGAGAAGGCTTCTCCATCTATGATAAGGAGATGTTGGCTATCATGCATGCCCTTGCAAAGTTTAGACAGTACTTGGGTTGTGGGAAATTTGTGGTGAAGACGGATCATAACAGCTTGAAGTACTTCCTCAATCAGCGTGATTTGAATGATAGACAACAAAAATGGGTAAGCAAACTTCAAGCCTATGATTTCAATATTGAATATGTGAAGGGCAAGAACAATGTGGTAGCATATGCGCTCTTTAGGAAGCCTTATCTTTGTGCCATGACTGACATATTTGCTGATTGGAGGGTAGGCATTATAGCTGAGTACGTTAAAGACTCATTTGCTAGTGAGATTTTGGAAGGAAAAGTGGCTAATGACAGGTATAGGGTGGTTGAAGAACTCATCCTCTACAAAGATCGGGTCTATCTTGTACCTCACTCCAAGGTCAAGAACAAGATTATTAAAGCTTGCCATGATGCTCCTCTTGCAGGTCATCTAGGATTCTACAAGACATACAAGCAAGGGAATGTTTTGCATGGAAGGGATTGAAAAATGACATATTGCAGCATGTGAAAAAATGCTTGGTGTGTCAACAAAATAAAACAAAGCATATTTTACCAACAGGGTTGCTGCAACCTTTACCCATCCCAAATCAGAAATGGGAGAGCATTTCAATGGATTTCATCACTGGACTCTTGAGGGTGCAAGGTAAAGATTGTATTTATGTTGTGGTGGATAGGGTCACTAAATATGCTCATTTCTATGCCATTACTTTAGAGTCCAAGGCTCCTCAAGTTGCAGATCTGGTTTTTAGAGAAGTTTTTAGACTCCATGGATTGCCAAGAAACATTGTGAGTGATAGGGATAGCAAGTTTCTCAGCTTGTTTTGGCAAGAACTCTTTTGTTTGGCTCACACCAAGTTAACCCCCAACACTAGCTATCACCCCCAAACTAATGGACAAATGAAGATTGTGAACAAATGGATTGAAGGGTACTTGAGAAACTATGTGATAGGACAAAAATCAGCTTGGGTGAAATGGCTACATCTAGGAGAGTGTTGCTACAACACCACACATCACATGTCCATTGGGATGAATCCTTTCAAAGCACTCTATGGCTATGAGGCTACTTCTTTCATGAATCTGATTCTAGTAGACAGTAGAGTTCCGAGTGCTAGAGACATGGTGCAACAGAATGTGGACATCATGAACTCCTTGAAGGAAAATTTGCAGCGTGCCCAAAATCAACAGAAGTTATATGCAGATCAGCGAAGGACTGAGAGGGTCTTGAAGTTGACGACATGGTGTATTTGATATTGCAGCCATACAGGCAGTCATCTCTTAAGGGGAATGGAGCGGAAAAGTTGAAACCAAGATTCTAGAGGCCATTCAGGATCACAAGGAAGATTGGGGAGGTTGCATACGAGCTCGAGCTGCCTCCAGGGAGCAAAGTTCAAACATTTTTCATGTGTCATGTTTGAAGAAGGTGTTGGGGTAGCAGATCACGCCATCAATGGAGTTGCCACCCCTTGATGACGAAGGCAAACTAATTCTCGAGCTTGAAATGGTGCTGGACGTAAGAGAGATACGTCTGAGGAACAAGGTCATTTTGAAATATTTGGTAAAATGGAAGAATTTGCTTGCCGAAGATGCTACTTGGGAAGGAGTGGAGATCTTTGAGCATCCTAACTTGAGGTTGCTTGAGGACAAGCAACAATCTGGCTGAGGGGATTGGTAATGTCCCGAATTTAAATTGAGAAGGGGTCATCTTGTTTCTGAAAGTGTTTGTTAACATTAAATTATTAAATAAATAAACTAATAAATAAATTTGTTGTGGCCGACCCATTTGGTGTTGGTGCCAATTTGATACTAATTAAATTTGAATTTTAATATTTCTTTGTGGCCGACCTCCTTGGGTTTGGCATATCAATTGGTATTTATATGCAGTGCCTTCATGTTTTTGGCATCATGAATTTGGATATCTCTATTTGGGCAAGAATCATAGGGACGTAGTCACCTGGCATTGGCTCCCGGCTTTGGTGCGTAGCTCTCAACCCTGGGGAATTCGTGTTTTGTGCATCATTGCCTACATCGTGCAGTGGCTTGCAGAACAACATCACTCAGGAGCTGAAGGGAAGCAAAGACATCCGATCAGGCTGAGCCTCAAGGCTCTGGTTGGAGCATTTCATTGAATCCTCTGTCGAGCAGAGGCCTAGTAGCGATCCAACATAGCAAGTGACTTACACAATAGCCACATACATCCATTTGCTCGCCGCGATCTTCCCAATCCGCATCATTCACAGCTAATGCAACATCCAGAAGTGGCGGCACCACTGCAAAAGGACAAATAGCTTCTGAAGTGTCGATCGAGCTATCAACTATTGCTCGGGTTCTAGTTCTTAGACTCATTTACAATTGTAATGTGAATTGAATTCAATATATAAATGTTCATCTTGCTGTTCCTGCTGTCATTTAATTTTTGGAGCAACTTTGAATCTTCCATGTGATCAATGATTCCATTACTCTGAATAGTAACTAGAGATTAATATTTTAAATTGAATTGAATATAGAATTTTTGAATTTGCAGTGTTAAGATATTAAATCGTAACTTAGGAACATTTCATATTTTAGGAAGAGGAAAATTTCTACCATTCAAAGCAACTTTGTTTAGATGAGTACAAGAGAAATTGAGAATCATCCCATTTGTAGTGAAGGCCAAGTTGTTATAATGCTGGTGAGGAATGTAAAAAGGAGGAAATTCTACTTTGCAAAGTTGCTGTTCATCATAGATAATAACTAGCAATAAAAATACAAATACAAAGGGCAAGATTGACCCAACAAGTTGGGTCCTATCTCCATGCAATCATTTGAGGTTTCAAGGACAGCAGATCTCATTTCCAGAAATAGGTGTATTCCTTCATTTATTTCGTCTTTAAAATTCTGCCCCAATATGCCTACCCCTCTCTTCCTAGTGTTAGCATTTTAATTATTCTTTTTGGGATAACTCAAACCGGAACATGATGTGAGGAAATCCTCTCTTTGAATTTGCAGGGGAAACAACTTGATCTAATATATTCTTAAAATCAAGCTCACTACTTATGCACACTATACAATTTATCATCTGCGGTTTTTCATGAAGGCAAAATTACTTGAAAGCAAACTCATTTATCCTTTTGATCTCAGAATTTAGAGCACAAGACTTGAAAGTTATTTATCTCACCATGCGAATTTTTTTTTTATGCAGCTAAACAATAACATGAATTGGAAATAAATGCTTTCCACTGGTTAAAGTAAAGACTAACAGATTAACATCAGCAACAAGAATAACATAAAGAAAGAAGCACTTTACTAACAATAGGAGATGGAATGAAAGACTGAAAACAAGCAACTACTTAGAAGCATGCAAATCTTACTTCAAAGAACAAAGGCAAGTGCTACATAAAGTTAAATACAAATCCTTTTATGGCTTACTTATCAATTTCTCACATCCACAACACAATGATTGAACTTCAGAGTTTGAATGAAAACTTCATAGCATAAGTTTGGTGTCAACTCTTGTTACAAATTATGTGCTCAAAACATTTATTTATAAGATCTCAAGAGGTAGCTTTTAGGGATAAAACAATAATAAACTATTCTCATGTAAGGGTTTCTTTAAAGCAATCCCATCCTCATCTACAGAAAAGAGAAAATAAAACAACTTTTAAAGCAATCTAATCTTAACATAATTAATAAAATAAATCCCTAATAATAGGTTCACATCCATCTCCTTTGAAAAATAGAAACTTTTGCCCCTTGTGTTATTTTTAAAAATCTGAAATAACTTTGACTTATAAATTTGACTGGATCTTTCTAATCTTGGGGAATTTTTTCTTGGAGCCAATAAAACTTGTCGAACACTCATTGCCAATTTGGACAGTTGAGAATTTAAACTTTGTATCAGCACCTCTTCGATCTTGGTCACCATGATGAATTTTCATTATTTTTGTCAACCTTGAACCATAACAACACTCAATCATTCCTTAGGGTTTGGACAAAAACTGCAGCACAAGTGTCATCTTGAATCTTCTAGTCCAATTGAATGCTAAACCTATTGATTTCTTTGATACAATGAAAAACCCTAAACCACCATGATTCCGGAACTTGTAAAATGGTCATGAAATTGTCATATTTGTGGTTTGGAGAGGCTGAAATCCTTGTCAAATTTGACTTATATACCTGCAACAATGAAGGGAAGAAGGACCTTGTTTCATCTACAACTGATATAGCCTGAAAACGACTCTTCCATGGACAATATTGCAAGTTTTTGGATTGATTTTCATTTCATTTCTGACTGAAAAATAGGGCAGAGATCAGGGTTCACAGTGCTAAGGTGAAAACACTCTTTTTATGTCATGTTATAAGTGCTAAAACTTGTCATCCAACTTGAGTGCCACTTCCTAGTGGCATCAAAATGCACCAAAGAGTCTTAAAGCCTGGCTTGGGCCAAGGAAAAACATGTTTTATTTGTGTTTTTCAACTTAAACTTTGGCTGGGCACTGGTCTGCCACTTATTTGAACATGAGTACAACTTTTAGGTGGCTCAGCCACTTGAAAAGTGCACTTGGCTGATGTCCTTGCTTTAGGCGGAAATTTGTAACACATTTGGTCAGTTTTTTAAGACATGAGCATGTTTCTTGTTTGGCATAGCTACTTGGGAATAATGCCTAAGACTGATTTTATGACCCTCTTTCAGCTAGGCAGAATTTTGTAGCCCTTTGTCGTCTACCATCTCCTTCGCACGCTTTCACATTCGTTTTGCCTTTTCTATGGTGCTTCCATCTTCAAATAGCACCTAACTTTTATGTTTTACATGTCCTTGACTTGGGCATGAATCACTAACTGTTCTGCCACCTGTTGGTTGCCGTTTCATAATGATTTTACCACTTCTCTGATGGCAGGATTTGGAAATGGTTTTGCCAACACAAGATATCACCCAAGTCCTATGTCTTTCCTTTTATCTGCTAGGTACTGATCATATATGTCTCTGCGACATTGAGTGCAGTTTTCCTATGGCATATCCATTCTAATTTGGCACTGAAAGATACCAAGTGCAGATTGCATACAACAGCAGTAAATGATAACAGAGATTGACTTTTGCACTCAGATCTCGTTAGATACCAAACACAGCAATAATGGCAGATCACAGAAAGATAACTGGAAAATACTAAATTCCAGATTTATTCCCAGCGAAAGTAAATTGTGATAATTGATAGATACAGCAACAATGAATGTTCAACACAGAATGAGATACTTCCAGATGTGAAGATGCTAAATGCAGATTATTTCACAGTAACAGTAACTGAAAACTCAGAATGCTTCACAATCTAGACCCCTTCCCTGAGAATTATATAGTGTGAGGTTCAATAGACAACACCAAAGTCGAATTGCAATCCCAGATGTGTAATATGATAGTATCCGCATATGACATGAATCTGATATACAAATCACTGCCATGAGTAGTTCTCACTCCACACGAAACTGTCAACAAGATACCTCCACACGAAACTGTCAACAAGATACCTCAGAGTGATATCAGAATAGGAATGAAGCTGCGGATCTATGAGGACTCTGTGATAAGGATTGGTGTGCCCGGCTGCTGATGGTGTCGATGTGAATCGATATTCGGTGCCCTTACAGTGGTGCCACTCCCGACTGAGACCCTTGATCACTCCCTGTGTGATGGTAATGCTCGCTTTCCAGGGTCCATGTGTCCTCACATGGGATCACGGGGTAGCCTGCGGGGGTGGCACAAGCCAAAGGCTCTGCCACCAAATTTTGAATATCGCTTAACCCAGCTGTTGTCCAGTTTCTGTTGCCCATGCCTGTAAATGCAGAAGCACGAATTAGGAATTGGAATGGTGATTGCAGAGTGAAGGAGATCACAGTCACAAGGTGAGGATTTCGTCCCATCTTGGAGCGAATCTGTGGAGGTTCCCACCTCCACCAGACTCTTGAGACCATTTGTCCAATCGTGATCCACAAATCCAGCTAAAGTACTCCAATATATACCACATATAGGTGTCCCAACTAGGTCGGTTCAGAATAGGATCTAATTATTAAATTTAAATACTAATTTTATTATTTAATATTATTTAAATATATTTATTTTAGTGTTGAAAAACACTATATTTCCTGCCAAAATGCAAAACTAGGGCTGGGAAGGATCGGGGACATGACAGGTGCTTCTTGCCAACTTCTAAGCTTGAATTTCTTCTTTCAATGCTGGCATGCTTTCATAAC
The DNA here is from genome assembly GCA_007258455.2 of Sequoia sempervirens. NCBI lineage: Eukaryota > Viridiplantae > Streptophyta > Pinopsida > Cupressales > Cupressaceae > Sequoia > Sequoia sempervirens. Next base: position 226,883 of record VDFB02014224.1, read on the forward strand.
CTCTTTGCCACCCTAGGTGGCACTAGGTGCCATTTCCTTGTGGCAATGCCACCTAGATTGTGGGCTAACCTAAGACTTGTCCTTGCCATTTTCTACTAGGCAGAGATTCAGAAGGCAATTGCTACCTCTAAAATATTTGGTGAAGTTTTCTCATGGCATTTCTGTACTGTTATGGGTACGTGGGTATGGTAAGCTGGTACGGTGATTTTTTAGGAGGGTCTGGGTATGTTCTGGGCATGCCCACAAAAAAAAACACCAATATATACATATTTGCAGCCTGTTAAGTTCAGAACACCATATACCATGCATATGCTAAACAAAATTAGCTTAAATATTACAAATTTGAATGCAAATATACCGATATCAATTTGTCAAACTTGAATGTCATGATAGATATTCATTCTTCGTAAATATTATGAATAAATGAACTTTTTTTGAATAAATTAAATTTTGAAATAAAAAAAGTAAATCATACAAAAATAATACAGTCAAATCCAGCAGTATGAAACGATAAATAGCTATCTCATGGCTGTTTGTTGAGGCTGGTTTGAGCAGCAACAGGGTGGAAACGTATTGCTATCAGCTATGTTGACCAAGCAGCAAAGGGTGGATTTTTTTCTGAGATGTTGAAGCAGCAGAAGGTGGACTTTGTTCTGAAATATCGAAGCAGCAGAGGGTGGTGTTTCTTTGCTGTTCATTGCTTTTCCTTTAGCATTCACAGATCTTTCCTTGTTTCTGCGGCTTATCAAAGTCACAAAGTGAGTGAAATCACGCTATTTAGGGATTTTTTGGGGCTAGTAAGTAAAAAAATTCAGTGAAATCTTCACCTGCACCTGGAGGCTTTCAAATTGCTACGGGTTTGGAATAGTGAAGGTTGCTTGCTGGTTTCCATAATGGAAAAATACATTGCAATCTCAAGAGGAACAATTACTGAAGCTAAGGGTTACCTTCCTGGTCACGTCTTTTGTTTGTCTGCTATGTTTAAAGTTTTATGTTAAGTCTGATTTTGTAACAGCAAGATGTGAAAACTAGCTTAGAACAGCTTTCTCTTGCAATACGACCTCTATATTGTTGTCTCTTTTTGGCACCCTTATGATGCTGTTTGTAATCTTTGACAAGCTTTATGCTTGACCAGGGAATTTCGTAAATCTCTTACATATTTTAGCATATATACCTTCTTTTCACAAAAAGACTATCAAAAGAAGGCTGCATGAACAGCCGTTCTTGGTAATCAATTGCTGTAATTAGTGATTGATTGAGATGTTAGAATGCAGACAATATTCTTAATCTGTACACAATAAAGAACCTTATCCTATTGCATGAAATTGGAATACAACAACATACAGTAAAAGATTTTCACAATTCTTAAGATGTGTTATGATTCAATGCAATAGCATTTGCTTTTTTCCCAAGTTACCGATTCGCCACTCCCAGCCTCTGGATACGATTCGATTTGTACCAGATTCACAATTCAGGTACGGTACGATACAAATTCGGGCAGGGTATGAAATCTGGTCTGTGGATTCGCCTTGGATTCAATTCGATACTGTGATTCGACCAGGATACGCCAAGAAGAATCCATGACGAATCCACAATGAATCCAGCATTTTTTTGCATTTTTTAATTTTTTTTGACTAATAATTGACTTATAAATAATTAAATAATTACCTGACATATTGCTGTTATGACAGAATATTACCAGTGAGCAAATAAAGGTCAGATCTGAGTTGTTTACTTCACAGTTTGCATCACATTTATCTAAATAAACTTCTATATTTATCAGCAAAGCATATGAATGAAATGTCCTGTGATTAATGTCAACATTGTTCTGTTTCCACTATTTGTCATATTTATTTTCAGTATCTATATGTGTATGAGTTTCACTTTGCAACAAATCTGCAAAAAAAGAAACCAAAACATCTCAGTTCACCAACATTCAAATTTGAAACAAATACTGGTGCAAACAAAGGTACCATTCAAACTCAAAGTATACAACTGTGTGATAAAATATTTATCCTTAAACTTGGAGGAAGAGGTGAACTTTGAATCAGATTTAGCAAGGGACCTTACACCATGGTCCTGGGATAGAGCCCATTTGTGTATTAAACCATGGTACCCGAAGTTCAACACTATCATATAATCCTTTTCAACTTTCCCTGCTTGGGTGTGTCTTCTGAGTCTCCCTTTCCAACTATGGAGTTCTTCCAACCTAGCCTCCATTGTTTTAACTCCATTTGGAAATTTATTCCAAGACCCAGAGTATTGAGTTATTCTTCCAATTCATATTTGTTCACATTTTGGTGGAATTAGGTACATCCAAACAGTTGCCAGAAAATTTTGGTCTGAAGGTTGGTGACAGTAAGTGGAATAATCTTTTGGATCATGAAGGGATCACTATTAGATGTTGAGCTTGCTCTGATACTGGACACTTAAAAAAGCATGCCCTCAAGCCAAGCCTGATGCTAGATGGAAACCTCCTCCTAAGCAAGCTGCATTCACCAAGGTGTATTCTGAACTTAATTACTGCTGCAAATATGTATATATTTCTGATTTTTAAACATTTTTTGTATTGCCGTATCCAAAACGTACTCAACCCCAATTTTTTTTTTTCCAAACCCCGTACCGGATTCTCGTACCTGTACCCGAATCCAAAAACGAATTGGTAACTTAGCTTTTTTCAATAATTTGCCAGAGTTTTTTGTGTTATGATTCAAGGTAATAGAATTTGCTTTTTCTATGGTATTCTGTCACGTTTCCTTTTAAACTGTTTTTTAAATGCATATTTTAAACATGTGTTTCATCGAATTGGCTCTTCCCGCTATATCTCTATATCCTAAGAATTTAAAAGATGCATGAAAACTGAAATGTTACACCGTTAACTTTTTGCCAAGGCATCAGCTTTTGTACGGAATGTTCCATACAGTGGACCTCAGATATTGAAACCTTGTGATATATCTGTAAAATATGAAAAATGGAATGGTAAGTTATTGCCTAAAATAATAAAAATTCGAGTATGAAGTGCACTAACTCTATTAACCATCATAGCAGCGTCAAAATAATATTTAGTGCCATATTATTTTTTTGATTTCTATAATACCAAAAATTACTGTTCTTTTAACAGTAATAGTAGAAATATAAAAATTCTATTAGACGAGGAATTTAAATAGATGAAAAACATGATGGTAAATACTATTATTTAATAGTAATAGTAGAAATATGACAAATCTATTAACTGAGGAATTAGAAAAGATGAAACTATGATGCTAATTCAATAGGATTGATCGGTTTTGATAACCTTAGTTTGATTCAGTCGGTGTTACTTTGTTCATCTTGAAAAAGTATTCTTTTAAACGGTGGCATGGCTAAACTGATATCTCTTTATTGACCTCATAAGAACATTATACTGAAGAATTATGATCCATGATCTCGTACAATTAATTTAAGGAGCAATAACATGGCCTTCTCATTGATTTTTTTTAAGAAAGTCCAGTTCTTGACATAAAACCTTCCTTTTGTAACTGATATCCTTGAATTGAATGTGTATTTTTGCAGGTGTTTACTATTGAGTGTCGTGGAGGACAAATGACAGCTGACGGTAAGCGTCACCGTACACCTGGAGGCATCCTCTGGAATATCTTGAAATTGCAAGAGCCGGAAGCGTATAAGGAAATAATGCTGAAAGGCAAGGACTTTGAGGTATGTTGGTAGATTTGAAAAGAAGAAAGTTGCAAGCTATTGCAAATAAAATGTGTTTTTGATTTAATCTAGAAAGTCGCTTTCCACGCTAGTCTGGCTTTCTACAGCAGAAACAAATTATAAGGGCAACCTTTCTGAAACGTTTTTTAATTGTTCAGTCCCTTGGCTCTTACAAAGGCTTCTGTAAAGAGCCTTTGGCTTCTTTAAGGCAATTTGTATCTGTACATTGCAAAAGAGACAGTAGGCTTGAAATCAAAGTATTCCTTATCGTACAAGTATTTGTGGGTTTGAAGGCACATTGTATTTATAAATTGCAAAATGGAAAATAGGCTTGATTATTCTGGAGTCTTTCGGGATTCTGGGTCATCTGATTTGCTGGATAAATTTTTATATTGAAAAGATCTGTGAAGGTTTATATTTTCGACTTGTTTAGAGGATAGAAAGGTTTGGGTGTTTGTTTGTAGATGAATGCCTTATTGTCAATTGACAATCATTTACGTGCTACTTTTCTTATGCCGCAGAAGGAACTCAGAAAAGAAAACAGTAAACGGTACGGCCGAGAAGCAGACGGGCAACCAAATAGCAAAAGATATAGAATGGGTTCAGATAATCTGGGCAGAAATGGTGGAGATCAAATCACCGAGAGTATCCATAGGCAGTTCGCTGAACCATGCAAGGACACGCAGTCTGAGAATGTTCTGCAAGAAAAATCTTTGCAAGATCCTATGGTTAAGGCGTGGGTGGATGGCATAAGAACAAGTAACATGACCCGTGGAAATGGATGCAGGGATGACAATCGTCCACGGACCATACTTTCAGAGAAGGTGAAATTACCTGTCAAAGATAGGATCCGCGTACCTGTGGGTTATGATGATTTAGTTGATCGAACACAATGAAGTTACGAAACTGGACAATGGGCATTGTAGAAAGCTATATTATGATAGTTGCATTTAGTGATGAGAATTTTTTGAGGTGGCCCATGAAATATTTTTTGTGCTTCAACTGCTGTTGCCTATTACTTTCCAATAATTTTTTTCAGCATCCACTTCCTGGGTTTTCAGGAAAATGCTGGAGGGCATAAAATGTTCTGGTTTAAAGTGTCCATTTATATTTACTAAAATTTTGAAGCACGGATGTACAACTAGAGTTCAGAGGAGTGTAAATTGCATATTTATGGATAATAAGAAATACATGGAGGGAAAATGATGCGTTTAATGAAATTCGGGTAATATGAACATCTTTGGCAGCTTTTAATGGTCAATAAAAAGTCTTTTTTTTTATACTACAGGGTGTCTCTGGGATCCAGCCAAGTGGTCCAGCAGTCAAAAAAGTCGTTTTTCTTTGGGAATTTTAGGGGAGAGGTCAATAATGGAGTGGGGTCTAATACTGGGATAGAAGTAGTCCTCACTCGGTCTTATAATGGAGCACCTTAATATTCAATTGTAAAACACTTTTTATCCATTAAGTACACAAACTAACAAATCATGTGATGCCACATCAGTGCACCAATAAAACATGACTTAGTGCACCACTATTGGTCTCACTTTTTTTTTTGGGCTTTTTTGGATACCTCAACAAAAAGCATGCTGACGTGGCATCATAATTGATGATGTGGCCCTAAAACGAAATGTAGCACGTAAGTTGCCAAATAAACTGTTGTACAAAATTGGGAGTGATTTGAAATTTCCACAGGATTTTGAGAGATGCGAAGTTAGGGTGCACTAAGTCATATGATAAGGTTGCCCTTTTGCACGAAGTTAGGGTGCACTAAGTCATGAAATTTCCACTTATTTTCCTTTTCCTTTTTTCAATGTGTGATTAGGTTCCCTTTTCTATATGTTTTCGGTGATGAGGCTATATTTATGTTTTTTTGATTCGTTAGGTTATATTTATGTATTAATTAGCGTGTAAGATGATTATATTGTAAATAAAAATTGACAATTAATCTTATTTTTATTTTATTTTATTCACATATTTTAAGATTATGGATTCATGTGTTAAATATATCATTTGTTATCTTATTTCAAATTCATTGATATGGAATTGATCTAGATCAATTATATGTAGATTTGAACCTTAAACATTAAATTTAGTTGGTGTGATGCTTCCCTCCCTTATTAATCATACTAGTCAACTAAATCATGAATTATTTCTAATTGCATGTTTGACTAGTGTATTTAAGGATTGGCCATAATCTTTTGAATCATTTAAAAATGATCAAGTATAATCTAGGGAGCATTAAGGATTAAAATGAATCTAGTAGGTATTATCACATTAAAGCATTACATCTTTATCTTAGGAACATATTGTATGCTTACCTATTGTCTTTAGTTTTGCTTCATTGTCATTGAATTGGTCCGTCTAGGAGTTTTGTTGAGAACATAGTTCTTGCATTAGTAAGAATATAATAGAAAATATGTTATGAATACTTGAGAATAATAAACCACTTTGAGGGGGCAAACTTTAAAAAAAATCTCCAAGAGGAACACAATTTACAATATGATGATCATAAACTAACAAGTAGTTCATATATGCTAGTGTCTTGGATGCTATTCAAGTCGATTTAATTATTTATATAAGATTATATTAGTGATCATATGTGTAGACACTAAAAATATAACTCTTAACAACAATATTAATTGATTGTCATCTCATTAATTAATCTTCAAACACATTAATTTATTGCATCAATTATCACATTATATATTATTTATTAATCATTAATCACTTATCCATTTATCACATCATTATTAATATTTATTTAATAATCCCAATTACCTATTTAATGAAATAATATTTAGTGTGAACAAATTATCCATTTAATAATTTAACTTAATGTTAAATAATTATATTCACTTTCAAATAATTTCCATTTTTACTCATTAGTTAACTCCTCTTTTCTCTTCAACCAACTCCATCATTATTAATCAATTATCTTAATCTTCATTGAGAAATTCAATCTTTAGTTCTTAATTAATTTTGTGTGATTTTAAAATCTTCATTTTCATTCTTTAACTTAGTCCCTAAATGGAAACTTATTGTTTACAATTATCCATCAATTGAATTGAAAAGTCAAGTATTATCTTCTCATTAGTTTGAAATGACATTTTTCACTTTTCAAATGAGTTACTCCACATTAATGCAGTTAATTGAAGTCTTCATTCTTATCTCCATCTCCTAATTGATTTTTTTTGAAAAATCCATAAATAAGATCATTCTTTCATAAATTTCATCTCATATCTTATGCAAGTTACTTTGTCAAATGAATCATCAACTAAATCAACATTACGTTGTTGAGTTGTATCCACATCCAATTAAGAAGAAATCAACACTTTCTTGAAGATCCCTGAATAGAATTTAAATTTAATTTCTTTGTTTATGTTTTCAAATCGAATACAAACATTCTGATTTAGCTATATTATCTACAAGTTTTATTTTAGAAGTAACAAGATTATTTAAGAGACTTGAAAATTGTTTCTTGATTGATTTCTTATATGCTAATTTACATCTTTTTGTTGTATATACATTTCTAATGTCCACGTATATCTCTGCTAATAAAACTACCATATTCTCGTTAAAACAATGCTGTATTTGTCAAAACCGTGGGGTTTTATTGATAAAACCGCCTGTTTCACTGCAAAATCGCATTGTATTGGTAAAAAATATGTTTAAAATATCCATATACTATCGAAACCGACTTTATGTTGTTCAAAAGCGCGTAGTTTCTTAGAAAAATTATTTATTTTATTCTACTTTAGCAACTTTGTCATGTGTTGGCATGTGTTGTTGGTTAGGCATGTGCTTAAAAATTAGATACTTATAATGTAACTCAAGAAATAAATTTAGGTATTGGAGCATACCAATTCTCATGAGAATATTGGATTTAGTTTCTTTAAAATTTAAGTTCAAATTATAATCTATATTTGAGTTGGTTTAGTGGTGGAGAACTTCTACTCTTTAAAGAGAGGTCACAAGTTCAAATCTTGTAAGGGGGTAGGGTATGTACGCCTCAAGTTAGGTGCCCTTGCATATTGGGAGTATGAGGTGGTCTCATATACTTTAAGCCATTTATAGACCCAAGAATAGATTGCTTTGTATCGTGGACAATAAAAGGGCCTTTGCTTTCCTTTCAACATTGTCACACCTTTACAAAAGCATGCCTCTTCTCATGTATACACCTATAGTACTTATGTAATTTTTTAAAAAAATGTGCTTTGTATAGGCATGTTAATGGCCTCAAGTGCACACTGCTATTTGGGGGAATTATAAAACTAGTATACTTTTTCATTATGAGGTACACATTAGCTACTAGGTGTGCACCATTAGTTTGCCATTTTTAAAATCTACAACCTCCTTATACAAGCACATCTCATTAATTATAGATGCACTTTTAGTCTATAGTTGTCACGTCCTCCTATTCTTTTGTATTAGAGTGCCATGACTTCTTGGCATGTCGCAATACATTACAACAATTTTCTTAAAATTTTCACTTTGTTGTGATATGTGTTTAGCTACATTGCATGCATTGATACATTATGAAACATTCTTTAAAAAATCCTTCCTTGGAATTCCTTTGTATTAGTGTGCCATTATTCTCTTACATGTGCTTCTTTATGTTAGTAATATTGAACCCCTTGTAGAAGCACACAAATAGCTCCAAATGAATGCATTCTTTTTATGAGTTTGCACCTAAACTCCTTGAAAGCATCTCAATCCATTAGCAAGATGACTCAATTTTTATGATCCTATGAGGGTAGAAAAAGAACCAACAAGATAATGCATAACAATGAAGATTTTGAAATATGTTAAGGATAACTAAATGAAAATTTTAGTTTAAAATTTTGACAGAATAATTTTTTTTTGTATGGACACAACAAAGAAATAAAAAAGAATGATCATTGTTTATGTTTTTCATATAATATTCAAAGTTAATAATAGTATATGAAACAAAGGTTAATAAAATAGATATGCTTATCATTTATTAAATCTACTTCATTTAGTTTGTATAGGTAGACTTAATATAAATTAGCTTACTTTCTTATTTGCATTAATTTATAATTTAACATGAGGTGGTAGGCACAAGTGGCTATGCACTTAGGGTTAGACCTAGTTTCCCTTATTTTTTGTCATAAGGTCTAGTTGACATATATACCATCCTTATGCATAACCCTTTTGTGATTGAGTATCTCACGACAGTTGGATTATTTAGTTTGTGAGTGATTCAACACGTGTCTCATTCATGTATATGTTTCCTTTTTATAAATTGAGGTGATGATTCATTTTTACCTATGTGTGTCTTAACATATCTTCTATACATGAAGAAGTTCTAGCAGTTAGTCTTATAATGTGTTATTGATGCAGGAGCATCCTTGGTTCTTGGCAATCTTGCATCAACCAAAAATATTTTCTTTCAGTTTTGTTCTTGTTTCTGTTTTTGCTCTGTTCATATTGGTGGATTCATCATTTTTGCTCACTAGACCCTGCAGATCTTTGTGTACATTGTGGACATGTTCATTTTCCTTGTTCCAAGATTTGAGTGTGATTGGATCTTTTTCCGACAAGTTATCGCTTTCAGAATTTCATGGCAGTTTCTTGAACTGGCACCAGAATAGTTTTCAATCCTAATGGTTAATTTGATCATTGTGGATCATCTCCGTGACTTGCAGATCTCGATGGTGTGGCTCTAGGTGTTCTGTGGAGTGTCCCCAACCTTCCTTATAGGTCCACACTTTATTCTATGCACCTGTTGATGGAGTAATTCAAATTTGAGGCCAACCTATTCATGCACACATTACATTTTCTTTCCTTGGATAATGTGATGATCCTTGGCCGATGCAGATATTTCCAAAATCACAGATATAGTATAAATCTTGTAATCGATCATTAGAAGAGTAGTAATCAAGAGTAATCAAGAAGTAGTTGATTGAGTAGATTAAGATTGATCCGAATTGTAAGAGTTCAACTCGCATATAGGAGCATATTGGAATGTTGTAATATTGAACATGTTATATCAAGCCTGTGAGCTGAATTTGTAAGCTCGAATGTTGCCAGCCGAATATAATTGAGATTTCTATTAATGAGAATATTTGCATCTGCATTTTCCTCCATATTCTATGTTGCTTCATTGTGTGACTCTTGCTGTATGGTCCAGATTGTTCTCCTCGAGGACCCTCCTACCATGGCTGCACTAGATTGGTATCAGAGCGAGATTCGTTCCTTGCAAGATCGTTAGAGTTTGTGAAGTCTTGTTGAAGATTTGTTGTAGGGTGGTGAATTGAGGATTTGACTTGTAGTTGTAGATGACTTGTGTAAAGATGGCGGGAAGAAGAAATGGTAGAGGAAATGGAGCATGTGGAAATGAAAACCCTGCTTTAATGGAGATGTTGAGAGGAATTGCTGCTAGATTAGATGCAGTTGAAACGGCCTAGAGAAGAGGTCGACTAGTTGATGATGTGAGTGATGAAGAGGTACAAGTACAGGGGGAAGAGGAAGAGAAGAGCAACCTAGTCTTGATCAAGGAAAAGAGAGGTTCATAAGAGCCCTAACTAGAGTGAATACAAAACCGCATTTCAATCCACCAGATTATAATGGTAAGTTGGATTTGAAAGAATTTCTTGATTGGATAATAGAGATGGAAAATTATTTTGAATTTGAAGGTACCACTGAAGATAAGAAGGTGAATTTTTCTTATACAAAGTTGAGAGGACATGCATCCCTTTGGTGGGAACATTTGCAAACAGATAGGCAAAGAAGAGGAAAAGAGAAGATAAAATCATGGGATTGGATGGTGAATAAGTTGAAGACAAAGTTCATGCCTGCAGACTATCTGATTAGTTTGTTTCGAAAATTGCAAAACCTGAAGCAAAAAGATTCAAGTGTGACAGAGTATAGTTCTATAAGTTGAATATCAGATTTGGACATTTGGAGGATGAGATTGAGCAAGTAGCTTGGTATGTGAATGGTTTGAGGTCATCTATATAGGATGAGATCAGTTTGATTAAGTTGCAGAGTGTGGAAGAGGCATATCAGTGTGCCCTAAAGGGAGAATAGAAGTTAAATAAAAGACATGAGCAGAGATAGAGAGGAAGAGGTGGAAGATTTCAAAGAGGAAGCACTTTTATTGGAGGAGGAAGAGGCTCTTTTACAGATCAAAATAAGGATAAGGAGGTCAGTAAGAATGATAATTCATATCATAGAGATGATGGAAACTCTTATAGAAGAGGAGGATATGGTGGTTACCAGAATGAAGGTTATAGAAAGGATGATAAAGAGGAAAGAGTATTCAGGGGAACTTGTTTTAAATGTGGCGGAGAAGGACAGAGAATTTGAATGTAATCAGGGAGAGACAAGCAAAAAGATAGAGAACAATAGGAGAACAACCTTTGCTAAGGAAGATCATGTCGGATCATCTAATAAACTGGAAGATGGACAAGTGTTGGTGAATAGGGTATTGTTACAAAATGAAGTAGAGAAGGAACCATTGCAGAGAAAGAATTTGTTTCAAACTAGATGCAAGGTAGCTGGTAAATGTTGCAAAGTGATTGTTGACAGTGGAAGTTCTGAGAACTTGGTTTCTAAAGAGATGGTGACTAAATTGAGGTTGGAAAGGTTGAAACACCCGAAGCCCTATTAGATAGCTTGGATTCAAGATGAGCATAAGATACTGGTAAGTGAACAATGTTTGGTGAAATTGAAGATAAGAAATTATCATGATGAAGTTTTGTGTGATATTATGCCTATGGATGTATGCCATGTTTTGTTGGGAAGGCCTTGGCAGTATGATAGACAGGCTATACATGATGGAAAGAAGAACATATATACTAGTGTTGCTAATGGAATGAAGCAGACTTTGTTGCCATTGGAAAATGTTCCTACAGTTTAGGTTTGTACAAGTACTAGAGTTTGTTTGGTTGATGGAAGAGGATTCCTGGATAGGTTGAGACATGAGAACATATGCTATTCCTTGGTGCCTAAGAAGACTGAAGATTTGGAAGAACAACCAAAAGAGATAAAGGAATTGCTGACAGAGTATGAAGAGATCATTTCAGATAATGTACTTGATGGATTACCACCTGTGAGGAGTATTAGTCATTGCATGGATATGATTCTTGGAGCTAGTTTGCCTAATAAAGTAGCACATTGGATGACACCGATAGAGAATGAAGAGTTGAATAGAAAAATGCAAGAACTGTTGAAGACGAGTTTGATCAGAGAAAGCTTAAGTCCATGTGCAATACCTACTGTGCTAGCACCTAAGAAATATGGAGAATGGAGGATGCGTACAGATTCTAGAGCCATAAACAAGATCATGGTGAAGTATAGATTTCCTTTGCCCTAGATGGATGACATCATGGATTGCTTGAGTGGAGCTAAATATTTTACCAAGATAGACTTGAAGAGTAGATATCACTAGATCCAAATTAAAGGAGGAGATGAGTGGAAAACAACATTCAAGACAAACAAAGGATTGTATGAGTCGTTGGTGATGCCTTTTGGATTGAAAAATGCACTGAGTACTTTCATGAGGCTGATGAATGAGGTATTGAAGAAATTCTTGGGTAAATTTGTGATTGTTTACTTGGATGACATCTTGATTTTCAATAAGAGTAGAGAAGAACATTTGTTGCAATCAGACAAGTTTTGCAGAGGTTGAGAGAAGAGTAGTCGCTGATAAACATTAAGAAGTGTAGTTTCATGAAGGAGGAGTTGGTATATCTGGGATTTGTAATCTCTATGGATGGATTGAAGATGGATCTTGAGAAGGTGAAAGCAATTGTTGAGTGGCCTACACCAGATAGTATTGGAGAGGTAAGATCATTTCATGGATTGGCTAGTTTCTACTGAAATTTCATTAGGAATTTCAGTTCTATTTGTAGTCCTATGACAAAAACAATGAGAGGAGAGAGGAAGGATTTTAGATGGATGTCTGGAGCATATCGGAGTTTTGAGTTGTTGAAGCAGAAGGTGACTTAGTAGCCTGTGTTGGATTTACCAGATTTCAATAAGGTATTTCAAGTAGACTGTGATGCAAGAGGAAATGCAATTGGAGCAGTGTTGTGTCAAGAAGGGAGACCCGTAGCTTACTTTAGTGAGAAATTGAATAATGCTAGGAGAAGATATTCAATGTATGATCAAGAATTTTATGCCATAGTTCAAGCCTTGAAGAAGTGAAGACATTATTTGTTTCCTAAGGAGTTTGTGTTGTTTACGGATCATCAAGCATTGCAATATTTGAACAGTCAAGGTAAGTTGAATCAAAGACACATGAGATGGGTGGAGTTCTTGCAGAGTTATACTTTTTTTTTGAAGCATAGGAGTGGAAAGTCAAATAGAGTTGCTGATGCTTTGAGTAGGAGAAGGAATTTACTGATAGAGATGAGAGTAGAAGTATTAGGCTTTCATGAATTGAAGAATTTGTATGAGGAAGACCCGAATTTTGTAGAACCTTGGAGAACTTGCAAAGAACCAGTTTCAGAGGATAGAAGTCAGTGGTTGGATTATTTCATTCAAGAGGATATGTTGTTAAGAGGTAATCAGTTGTGTATACCCTGGAGTTCAATGAGGGATAACTTAGTGAAAGAGAAGCATAGTGGAGGAATGTCAAGACACTTTGGAATTGATAAGACAATAGCACTGGTAAGTGATAATTACTTTTGGCTGCAAATTCATAAGGATGTTAGGAAATTTGTGCAGAGTTACAAAGTTTGTCAAGTTGTGAAAGAGAGTAGTCAAAATGTTGGAATGTATAACCCTTTGACAGTTTCAGAGAGACCTTGGGAGGATATCAACATGGATTTCATACTTAGTTTGCTGAAGACCCAAAGAGGTAATGATTCTGTATTTGTGGTGGTTGATCAATTTTCTAAAATGGCACATTTCATACCTTGTAAGAAGACAAAAAATGCAATACATGTAGCAGACTTGTTTTTTAGAGAAGTGGTTAGATTGCATGGATTACCTAGGAGTATAGTTTCAAATAGGGATACAAAGTTTGTTGGTTACTTTTGGAGAACACTTTGGAAGAAGCTGAAGACAGATTTGAAGTTTAGTTCTACATTTCACCCATAGATAGATGGATAGACAGAGGTAGTAAACAAGAGTTTAGGGAATTTGCTAAGATGTTTGGTTGGAGAGAATATTGGAAGTTGGGATTTAGTCCTTCCACAAGTAGAGTCTGCTTACAATAATTTAGTAAACAGGAGTATATGAAAGACAAATTTTGAAGTTGTTACTAGAGTTCACCCTAAAGGTATATTAGAATTGAGAGATATCAATACGGAAGTTAAATGGAGTGCAAAAGCAGAAGAATTTGCAGAACATATGTGGAAAGTGCATACTCAAGTGAAACAACAGTTGGAAGATATGAACAAGAAGTATAAGGAGAAAGCAAATGAGAAGAGGAGACATAAGGAGTTCAAAGTTGGAGATGAGGTGACGGTGTATTTAAGAAAGGAGAGGTTTCTAGTTGGAACATACAGTAAGTTGAAGATGAGGAAGTTTGGACCCTATAGGATTTTGAGGAAATTTGATTCAGGAAATGCATATGAAGTAGAGTTATCGGATGGCATGGGTATATCACCTATATTCAACATTGCAGACCTATAGCGGTACCATGAAGCAAAATTCAGGGAAGATAGTGAAGTAAGATTGGAAAAAAAGTTTCCTAAGTAGTAGTTAGATGAGATTGAAGAAGTTTTGGATGTTAGAGATGGGAGGAAGACTCGTGGAAGATAGTACAAAGAATATCTTATGAAATGGAAAGATAGACTAGTGGAGGATTCTTCTTGGATTTCTTAGGCTGAGGTAGATTGTCTTGGTTTTCCTTTAGCCCCAACTCACTTTTCATTAACCCCGGATGTCTGATGCAAGAGCATCCTTGGTTCTTGGAAATCTTGCATCAACCAAAAATATTTTCTTTTAGTTTTGTTCTTGTTTCTATTCTTGCTTTGTTCATATTGGTGGATTCATCATCTTTTCTCACTAGACCTTGTGGATCTTTTTGTACATCGTGGACATGTTCATTTTCCTTATTCCAAGATTTGAGCGTGATTGGATCTTTTTCTGGAAAGTTATCGCTTCCAGAATTTCATGGTAGTTTCTTGAACCAACATCGAAATAGTTTTCAAGCCTAATGGTTAATTTGATCGTCGTGGATCATCCCTATGACTTGCGGATCTCGATAATGTGATTTTAAGTGTTCCGTGGAGTGTCCTTGACCTTCCTTATAGCTCCACACTTCATTCTATGCACCTGTTGATGGAGTAATTCAAATTTGATGCCGACCTATTCATGCACACGTTACATTTTCTTTCCTTGGATAATGTGATGATCCTTGGTTGACGTAGATGTTTCCAGAATCACGGATATAGTATAAAGCTTGTAATCAATCATTAGAAGAGTAGTAATCAAGAGTAATCAAGAAGTAGTTGATTGAGTAGATTAAGATTGATCCGAATTGTAAGAGTTCAAATCGCATATAGGAGCATATTTGAATGTTGTAATATTGAACATGTTATATCAGGCCTGTGAGCCAAATCTGTAAGCTTGAATCTTGCTAGTCAAATATAATTGAGATTTCTGTTAATGAGAATATTTGCATCTGCATTTTCCTCCATATTCTATGTTGCTTCATTCTGTGACTCTAGCTGCATAGTCCGAATTGTTCTCCTTGAGGACCCTCCTACCGTGGCTGCGCTAGTTATGAACATATATGCGTCATTTTTTCATAGATTGAGGTGATGACCCCTCTTTACATATGCATGTATCAACATATAAATTATATATATGTAATATTTCCAACATGCACTATTATCATGTGATATGATAATATTAGTGTGATAACATGTATTGCATCATGTACTGGTGGAGCAATTGTTAACATATTTTTTTTTTAGCCTCGTTTTCCTTCATTTTATCCTTAGTAATTTTGGGCACTACACACCCAAATTTATTACTAACTCAAACCACAACACCATAATAGCCTTACATTCTCTTAGGACAAAATGGTCACTATATTGATCTAGAAAATTATAACAAAATTATAGTGAATGCTCTTACTATATTTATGGAAAAATATAAAATTTAAAAACTCCTAATGGATCCATGACTTGCATCTTCACATATCTCTAAAAAATATTTATACTTAGAAGTAACTACACTATTTCATGTAATCTAGAGATGACAATGGTACAATAAAATGCTTTATAAAAAACTAAGGAATGTTTGTTTGAAACATATAGATCATGACCACAACTTACAACCATGAAATCCAAGTGCACCAAATCTCTCCATCGAAACAAATTGTCCATGTCCCAAAAAAATGAAGATAAAGCATCCTCTATTAATATATCAAATAACAATAAAAAATCTCTCTATTTGTATGTTGTAGAAACCTAAAGATAACATCCTCAAAAAATTAAGATAGGTCATCTCTCTACAACTAATAGATTCAACTTACTTCCAAAATTCATGCAACATGTCCACTTGCTATAAGTCCACTATAGTATAGCTAGAAGTCCACATTAGGACTACTACAATTTTTCTACAAGTCCTTTGTTGCAACCTCAATTTTTTTGATTTCTATTTCATGCCTTAGCCAAATCTGGCCATGTTTATATCTAATTTGAAACATTTAGAAGGGGTATTTTTTCTTTGGACATTTAGATAGGACTTGAAACATAAGATTTAGTCGCCTTTTTTAATTTTGTGAATGTTTCTAAGGGGGACAAGTTATTCCCATGCAGGTTTTTATTTTTCATCAAAAAATATGGGTCAGATAGGCTCATCTTCCCTGTTATTGGTGCAGTTCATATTAGTTTTCCGCACCAAGGCAAAAATGTTAAAAAATCATTTAAAGTGTTGTGTTTAGGGATTTCCTTGGGTTAAATGAACTTCCTCTTTCTAGTTTTTGTCTTGTTCATGTAGGTTTTTATACAAGGTGGAGATGGATGCCATTTTCTCGCTGAGGTCTTTTTTACAGAAGAAGTCATGAAACTATCATCGTGAAATGTAGATGGACTTAAATTTCCACATGGGTAGATGGACTTGGATTTTTTGCATGTGTTCTTTTTGTGGATTTTTTGAAGGTAAATGATTTGAGAACTTTTGATTTGGTCTAGATGTGTTTGTGGTTGGTTCATATGGGTTTTTTTGACTAAGGGTGGATGTAGGTAGAAAACCCTCGTCGCCATTTTGGTCATGTTTTAATAGGTTAACTAAGCGTACTATCTAATTTCTCATGAACCAGGCCTTGAGGGCCAATCAACAATTTCTAGGTGTCGACTTGAGGGTGCCCTTGGAGCCACATCAAAACCTAATTTTTGGCTAAGTATTGAATTGTGAAATGAAGGTCTTAATGGGTATTTGGAAATGTGATCTAATACAAGTTTCAACAAAAAAGAACAAGTTATGGAATTGAGAATTTTTCAACTCCATTGGGTCATTTATGGGTCAGATGGGTTCATTTGTACTTGTGGTTCTGATCATTTGAATTGAACTCATTTTGGTGTACTTGTAATTGAATTTTTTGTAGGTACACATGGATGACTTTTTCTCACAAGTGCACTCAAATTTGCAAAATCGACTAAGTTAAATATTTGCAACCTAATGGGGCCTAAACTCTTGCAACTGTATAAATGATGGCATTGTGATGATGCCATCCCATATGAAGGTTTCTTATTCTGCTAATAACATGATGTTGAAATCATTTATGGGAGGTTTTGTGTGATCTAGATAAATGCTCAAAAGTTTCACAAATGCACGTAAGCTTTTTGTAGTGGGTCAATGGTGTTGATTTTTTGTGCAGAGGGCGTAAACATGGGATTGAAGGCATTGCAGGAATTGACATGTGAACCAGACAAAGGTTCAATATGGACTAGTCTGGATGGGATTGAGTTTCTCATGTGTTTGGTTGGAAGGTTAATTTTTTCCAAGGTAAGAATGATGAAGTGAGGGGTCACAAAGTTTTATGGGTGAATTAGACATGATGTCTAGGGTATCTCGAATTGATGAAGTTAGTTTCCTTTTATGTCCCAATTGTGTGAATTTTGGCCTAATGGTGGAGAACTTGTACTCTTAAAAGAGAGGTCACAAGTTCAAATCCTGCAGGGGGTAGGGTATGCACACCTCATATTGTGAAGCATGAGTTAGGTGCCCCTTCATATTGGGAGTACGGGGTAGTCCCATATGCTTAAATCCATTTCTAGACCCAAAAATAGATCACTATGTATCATGGACTATAAAAAGGACCTCTCCTTTCCTTTCCTTTCCTTTTGCAATATCTTGCATTGAGATACTTTTTATGGCATGTGGTTTTTCCTTCTTCTTTGTGACTCAATGAGGGTTGAATCTTCATGATGGTGTCTCTGGCTATTTTCCACTAAAATGATGAAGTGGTTGTTTGAGGGTCTTTAGAATGAGGTTGGATGGCATATAGAACTCATTTTTCAACGATCAGATGAGGGTTGAAATCTTGTAATGGAAAAATGGGTGTGAAAAATTAGTTTTAGCTACCTCCATTAATTCTTATCTACCCTTGTGACTCTTTGGGCTTGTTTCAAGCACTTTTCTTGAGGGTGTTAAAGGAATTTTGGGCACAAATTTGATGGAATGTAAGATGCCCATACCTCATTTATGTTTTTCATAGACTTTTCAACACCCTTTTATAAATTTTAAAAGAATTCATTTGATCCCTCAAAAGGTAAATCAAAAGTATCTTTTTATCAACATTTTGATAGGTGTAGAGGAGACTCCATTATAGGTATGGTTTAATACTAGCGATTTTCTATCCAAGGGGGTTTAATCAAACCCTCTTCAATTAAAATCCGTTAAATGGAACCTTTCAAGGCTTAAATAATTATATTTTTTAAAAATATGTGATTTCAACAAAAATCAAGATGCCCCAGAAAGTGTAACCTATTATTGTGGCAGTACCCTTGACCTTAGTCCAATCATTATCACATTGTGAGGAATCCATAGTAACATGCTCTGCGATTTCTAGGAGGGTCTTCCCCCCAGTTCACCTAATTTGGATAAACCATCGCCCATTGTGCTTGGGAAACTCAAAGGAGTATGAAAAACAAGGGCTTGAAGTCTTCACTACCTTTGGAGTGAATTGTAGAAGTTGCATCCTTTGCAAACGAGACCAATGTACAATCCCTACGAGGGGGAGAAAATATTTCCTTTAGGAAGTTGTTAGGTGGATTGGGTGGGATGATATAGTGTTGAGATGCAATCCCAATCCACTGAGTTGGTTTGCTCCAGTTCAGATTCCCCAAATCATGTTGCAAATAACATTTAGAGGAAACATTTCCTATTGAGAAGCATTTCCTACACTTGAAAGCATTTTTTTTGTAATCAATTGGTTGCCTCCTACTTCTATTTCCCACCTTCAACAAAATCTCGGCGGGGAGGCCGTTGGCTAGATCCATTTTGATGCAGATGTGCACATGTTGAATTTTGATAATTGATGGTTTCCTTGGAAGAACAGTGGTACTTTCCAAGGTTGTTTCTAATATCCCTCAAGCAATCTAATTCCTAGAATTGAATGGGAAGATACAAAACCCTTGCCCAAAAAAATGCAGTGTTGAAAGTTTTTGTATGTGGATCGAAATTAGGGAACCAAGGTTTCATTCATATCCTTGGAAGATCCATGGATCATTTTCCAACACCAGTTCCTTGTCTTCCTAAGAATCGAACTCTAAAATCAAGAACCCCTTTGCATAGGGGTAGATGCCAATTTCACTTTCTAGGAACTCTTGCCATTTTTTTGATACCCAAGCATGCAAATCACATAGCTTTGACCACATCTTCATAAATTGATAGATTAGAGCATGGTCTCAAAAAAACCCTCCCTATCCAATGCCAAACTATCCAAGTAGACTTACGACTCTTAGAGGAGGGGTAGATAGGGAAGTGTGAACACATTTTTGTGGCACTAATTACAGCGGCAACACCATACCAGGCTGGATGAGAAATCCCATCTACAGTTGAGTCATTCGATCTGTGCCCTAACCACCATTTTTTTATCGCACGCCCATACTGCAGATTAGACACCCTAACACTAAAGCCCTTCAAAACATTGGAAAATTCTTGAGCCCTACTACCGGAGGGAGACTCCACGCAATCGCCAGAAAAGCCATCCAAATGAAAATTTGAAGTTACAAAACCTACACATAGAAGAAAGGAGAGCTCGTGGTTTATAGAAGAGCGGGGCAAAAACCCATCATCCAACCATTTTATAGGATTGGATGATTTAGGGCATGACTTCCTATCACTAGTCGAGATAGGAGAGGCATTTCTACAAGCATTAGATTGCTTGCATGATCACGCATCCTTAGACAGTGCCATACCATCCTTTGCAAAATCGTAGACGCCATTGTCCTTTGAAACCTGAATGGAGGAAAGCACAATTGAGTGAGGCATGGAAAATCACAATTTGGGTTTTTGTAAGAGTTTTTACATCTATTTAAAACTAGTTATTAAAGGATATGTTGAAAGATTCATGTTTTATTTCATTTAAAAAAAAAAAAAATTTAGAATCTACACATAAATTTCCACAAATCACTAGTTCACATCATCTTCAAATTCTTAAACGGTTTATCTACTATAGGTCTCAGAAGGTAAAGATTCAGTTAAAAATGTTGATATAGACGTCCATCTTGGCTAAAAAGTGAGGCACAATATTGTGATTTCACCCTTTACCAGGTTTGACACCCCAGACACTTGGAAAATTATCAAACCTTAGGGATTTGGGGCTCAAATTTCAGATCACCAACATCCTCAATATGAAAGCTATGATTCTAAGATATTTTTCATTGAGAGACATCAATCTACATGTATTTTTTACAACCTAGTTATCATCCATTTACAACCAATTGATTTAAATGCTAATAATGTCACTATCAAAACTATCATAGTAAATTGTCTAGATTTTCCATGACAACACATAAATGCACCATATAATATATATTACATCATCCATTTACAAACAATTGACTGAAATCCCAATAATTTCATTGAGAAAAAAGGAAGTCTAGATTATATGCGAAAATAAAAATATGCACCATGTAAGACATACAAGAGTAAAAAAATCTATAATATGGAGCCAAATAATGATTTTTTAGTTATAATTATTCTCACCTCGATCTCCATCTTCAATGTCAAAAGGTTCTATATCTACAACTACTATCTGTAGATCTTAGTCAACCAAGGAGATCCTCTATCCTGATTAACATCTCTTTAGTATTATACATGTATCATGTCACTATGAGAAAAATACCACTCACCATATTAATTTTGATGGTCCTTATGTTACATGCAACTCAAGTAGAATGAAGATCACTCTACTTCTCCTAAAAAGTTAATTAATCCCAATAATCAATCAACTCCAAGGATTTGTGTGCCAAGTCATGACAATGTTGGAGTAGCTTTGAGGTCTACTTGATTTATTTTTCCAAGGGGCCTAAATTAACAATTCATGCATATAGTGTTAATTTTTTTTAAACAATTGATAAATATTTTAGGATCTTAAATAAGTTGATTATGATCTAATTGTAATATATCATACTATAAAAAATAAAATGATAGAGTTTAGTGGAGTAAACACAAAAGTAAATAACCCATGATGCACTTAGTTTCAACCTTAATTCTATTTTTTTATTAGAATACATATAACCTACAATGTAGTGATCAATATTCCACCTTATCATAGACACTATACATGCAAGATTCTATGGATTTTGACAAAAATATTAGAGAAAAACTAATAAAACTACCATATTACATGTGTAAATTTTACACACTAATCTAATTTAAAATTTCACCAAATACTTCAACTTAACTAGCATAAAACATAAGACACATCACCACCAAGGAAGACACAAGAAGTAGGCATGATCTTTATTGATTTGTAATTTGTAGATTACAACTTTCAAAAAATTAAAAATATAGTCCTTAACTTCTCTCAAATATCTCAAACCTTCACAATGATTTTGAAAACCTCTTAAATACCTAACCTTGGGTGCCCAAAACTACACTTACAAGATAAATTCAACCTAGATCCTAAATTGATCCTTGGGCCCAAAGTTTACAAGTTACAAATTTATTTTTTCAAAAACAAGGCCTCAAAATTAAATCACATTTATTATTTTGGCCTAAGAGAACCATTAAAACTAAGCATAATTAATAAATGAGTGGTTTATTACATCATTAAATAATAAGAATAAAGAGAAAGAACATGAGAACCTAGCTCATCATTATCCTATTGCAAGCCTAAACTAGCCCAAATCTTATCATACACTTAGCCATGGAATTTTTTACCCCTTTTGCATTTATCCACTATAGGAACTCTTGGATATGCACATGATTGAGGTTAGTGTCTCCAATACCTTGGTAGGGGGAGAAAATGTTTGAATCAAAATGATAGCCTTTGTAATTGTAAGGAAGCTAAGGTGGCAAAACAACTTCCTACACTAATCTTGAGAGGAGAATAATGCAAAAATTTTACAGATCTTTTCAGTTACAAAAACTTAAATAGAAATAAACATAAATATCATGCATACAAGAACACAGTGATTTATGTAGGGAAAACCCTTTCGAGAGAAAAACCCTAAATTCCAAAAGCCGTCCAATATATTATTCAAAAATATCAAAGATTATAATATACCTGTAGAGCAAGCTTCTCATAGGAGTATCACCAACTAGAGATCTAGAGGCAACACGACTGCTATCAAACTCTCAGAATACATCACAATACATAGCTGTAATACTATGCTCTCATAAAATAGGGTTGCCTTCTAGGGTAAGTCAAGCTAATAAAATACTAGCCCTTAGATTTAAGACCTAATGATGAATAGTCCTATAACAACCCCGGTGTTCTACTCTGTAAAATTTCAAAGTTTTCACCTCAAGTGAATGATCCATGATACCATAACATAGCAATAAATTTTTTTCTTTTCCAAAATGTAGATTACATGCACATTTGAAACTAACACTATTCTAAACTTCCATTGAATTTCATTGTAATTTCACAAATCTTTCCATAACATAGATTTCATATTGAATAAACTCAAGTTTATCATTCAAGAATACATCCTTCCATATAAATGGGTACAAGATACATACATAGCTCTTCTGAGCTTCATTTGGCAATAGATATACAAATTGGTCCTGATGTCGCCGCATTGGTGCATACATTCTAGATGTCTCCATTCCCTTGTGCATACACTCTAGTTGTCCCCAATACTGGAAGAAACATCTACAAACCTTGGTCGCCAACTGATGAGGAGAAGCATCAATCAAGCACTTTTCCGCCAACTACAGACTCAAATACGGTCCCCCGCACATCTACCACATACGGTAAGATGGACCTACCCTTTGACGAAGAGATTAGTTGGTAAAACCACATAACAAATAGCCTATCTGAGGTTAGTATTTTTTCCTACATAGCTAGAACCTAATCATACGATAGATACACCTACGAGTATGAAAATATCAAACTAGAATGCATAAAAGGAACATAGTGAATTGACAGTGTAACCATTGAAAAATTACACTACTTTGGCCAAAGTATTCTCACCTAGTACTTCGAGTGACAATCATCCTATTCACATACACTACCATAGCTCAGTTTGGATTATACCATTCATATACTATGCTTAGGTAATTTCCTTCCATAGGTAATCATTAACCTTAGAAATAACCTATTCCCCTTTTCCCAAAACACAATGGTATCTCTACCAATAAAGCATAAGTTACCCTCCAATGGATATTCTAATCCTAGGTATAACATATGAGCTTTTCTAGTCTACAAATTAACTTTGCATAAACAACTTAACAAGCTATTCCCTTCAATAGACAACCTAGTCCTAGGAATAACTTTATAATTTAAAGTATAGCTACATAAGCTTCATCTTATCATAAAATAAATATTCATAAATAATTGACCCCATTTAGGAATATATCTTGAAAATAAGTGATTCTCATCAAGAGTATAATCTCATTAATAAATGACCTCAATCAAAGAGCAATCATATCAATAAATGATTCTATTTGAGAATGTAATTTCCTTAGTAAAAAGGGTTAAAAAAAGAGTAGAACCCTGTCAATAATATGACTTCACATCAAGAGTATAAAGAAACCAATCAAGTAGCAACTCAAACTCAATAGGTAATTCCTCCTATGGCTTCAGTCAAATAGTAATTCAAAAACTCAAGTGATCAACTTAACCACATAGGTGAGTCTCAATCTTGGTATGCCCTAATCTCAGATATAATCAATAACCAATAATTAGTCTGATTGTGTAGGTTAATCTCAACCTATGTGCTTTAAACAAATCTCAACTACATAACCCATCCAAGTAGGGTATTCTCAACATATTGATTCCCATGGGTAATCAAGTAAATATTCCAACCTAGTATGTAATTCTTAACCTAGGGTTTCAATCATTAATCAAATATACTTCTCGACCCAAATAGGTTACTCTCAACCTAGGGTTTCATTCAATAGTAAGTAATGATCAAGTGATCATTCAAGTATAGATTAGCAATATGACGTCTCATCTTATCATATCTTTCATACTATCACTGTTATTGTTTTGTTGGACCTTATAATCCTAAAGTTTTCTAGCATTATAAGCTAACACTGTTAAGTCACTTCATGATATTGATACATTTCACTTTATACATGTAGTGTAAACTATCTATGTATAGAAATATCATCATCTGAATTCCCATATAGGGTATATAAGAGTATTAAATCACTCCCTTAAGCTATTAAGATTTCATCAAATCTAGTA
The DNA here is from genome assembly GCA_007258455.2 of Sequoia sempervirens. Classification (NCBI taxonomy): domain Eukaryota; kingdom Viridiplantae; phylum Streptophyta; class Pinopsida; order Cupressales; family Cupressaceae; genus Sequoia; species Sequoia sempervirens. The sequence goes on from VDFB02014224.1 coordinate 251,373, forward strand.
TATAATACTATTAATGACATCCACTCCTTAATATGGAGTATGTAAAAACACCCATAAGGAAATCATATTAATAAGACTCTTTTCCTTTTCAATAAGAAAATAGATTATTACTCTTTTTCAAGCAATCAAATGCAATTCCAAATAAAACATACAAGACATTCAATCTTTCAAAAAAATAAATAAACATAAAGAGAATAGAATCTCGTGCCTGTTAATTGCTTAAATCCAATTGACTCACTGGTTCTTAAGCTTGCCCCCTATTAAAATCAACTTAGCAACAAATCCCTTTTAATTCCTCCCACTAATGTTTCCTCACAAAATACGTCTCAGAAAAATAAAAACTTCACAAATTAAATACAACATAATGGAGAAGTGTAATAATCTTCCGTAGAAGTGTATGCAAGTGAGGCAAGAGTGCCTTTTATTTATACCCAAAAACCAACATCTACAAGCTAGAAACAAGGCCAAAAAATTGAAACTTCTCAACTCAACTCAATCAACTCAGCTTGATAATAAAAAGGTGGAAAATTCTTACCTTAATACTTATCCAAACAAGACAATAGGTGGATGCTTTGCTTGCCAACAACATGTTGACTGATTCATTGATGAGGGCTACACCACCCAAACCCCACACAAAACGCAAAAACAAATAACACATAAAATGCAAGATAGAAAACAACCCACTTCAATTATTTTTTGAAAATGAAAGTACAAATTCAAAAATTATAAGCTATATAGCCCCATGGGATTGATTCATTACATCCAAATCAACTTTGAAAATAAAATCTATTATTCGGAGCCGCAATTTGCACTAATGGAGCCACCTTCTACAACCTCTACTTAACCCTTTTATTTTACCCAATAACAACATTGGAATGTTCTAGAAAGTGTAACTTTCCCTTTTGTTTTGGTGCCAAAATTCCTGCCATTTGATTTCTTGCCTAGGAAGATATTTTAATGAAATTCACTTTTTAGTGGGGCAGCTTCATGGGGCCATAAATTTTGATTTGGGTATCCAATTTTCTATTATAATATATCGTTGGAAAGCTCTCAAAGAAATCTACAACATCAAAATTATTAGAGATTTTTTCATCCACTTTTTGAGCTATTTTGAGGCTTCTAAGGTTTTCATATTTGAATTTGAAGCTGCATTGGAGAAATTTCTCAAGACAAAAACTTTAATATCTCCCAAATAGTATAGGGTATTGAGAGGATTCTTTCCCCATCGAAAATGTTTTTCATTTTTACTCCTTGGGGTAAATTTTTAGGTCCATATGAACCCATTTAGGTTGACTTACTAAAAATAGTAAGTGACCATTTTTCACCTTTTCTGACTTTTGGCTGTCTTACACCCCTTAAGTGCCATCATGGGACTCAAAATAACTAAAGAAAATAAAGAAAAAACATTTTTTAGGTGATGCAAGATTGCCCCTACACCACTAGATGCTCCTGCATCAGACACCTAGGGTAATTTAAAAAGTGACATTTGCCACTTCTCAGGAGTTAGAGGGGAACCAAGATGGTTAACCTCAACCTCAGATAACCATGATGAATCTTCAACAGGCCTTCCTCTCCATTTCACCAAGTAATTTTCATATTACCTGTTTCTTGTGCTTATTCCCACACGACTATCCAAAATTTCTTCTATCTCCTCCTTTTTTGAAGTAGGTGCTGGAATATTCCATTGTGTTTCTATTATTTCTTCATCAATTCCTCCTTCATGATATTCTGATAAATTTGAAATGTTAAACATAGGTGAAATATGAATTTCATCAGGAAACTCTACCTCATATGCATTTCTTGAATCATGCTTCTTCAGGATCTTGCATGGTCCAAACTTCTTCATCTTTAACTTGTATGTACCAAATGGAAACCTCTCCTTTCACAAATTCACCATGACTTCATCTCTTGCTTGGAACTCCTTATACCTCCTTTTTTAATTTTCCTTAGCTTTATATTGTGAGTTCATCTTATCGATATGTTTCTTCACCTCTTCATGCAAATTATTTAGGTGTTCAACAAAATCTTCAACCTCAACACTGCTCTTCTCCCCATTATCCATCTTTCTCACTTCTGAAGCAGTTCTTGGTCTACTCCGATACACAATATGGAATGGTGATTTACCAGTGCTCCTGCTAACAAAATTGTAAGAAAATTCTGCTTGTGGTATAATCAAATCCCATTCCTTGGGCTTAACTCTTACTAAGCATCTTAGCAGGTTACCCAAACTCCTATTCACCACCTCTATTTGTTCATCATTATGTGGATGGTGTGTAGAATTGAACTTCAAATCTATCTTCAAATTCCTCCATAATGTCCTCCATAAATAAACAAAAAAATTGGTATCTCTATCTGAAACTATACTCTTCAGTAGATCACATAGTCTCACCACCTCTCTAAACAGAACTCTGCAACATAAACAACATCACTGGTCCTATGAAATAGAATGAAATGTCCCATCTTTGAAAATCTATCCACCATCACAAATATGGAATCATTCCCTCTCTGTGTCCTTGGCAAGCCAAGAACAAAATCCATGTTAATGTCCTCTCATGGCCTCTCAGGTACAAATAATGGTTGATACAATCCAATATTTTGACTTGTTCCCTTTACCATATGAAATTCTCTACAACTCTGCACAAACTTCTTCATATCTTGTTAAAACTATGACCAATAATAATTCTCACTAACAAGAGCAATGTTCTTATCTCGACCGAAATGCCTAGCCAATCCTCCACTATGCTTATGTAATGTCCCCATTTTGTCCATTAGCTCTTCATTTGGTTTTAGCTTATTTCCAGAAATCTGTAGGCTTGTCTGAGGTAAAATCAGGGTTTCCTTCTTTGGAGGCTTTTTGGCATTTCTCAGAATTTACTATTTTTAGTAAGTTCTAATTTTGGCAGTGGTCCAGTTGGCAGCTCTTCAGTAAGTTTTCCATTTCAATTGGAGTAGTTGAATATTGTTGAATTTGGCTATTGAGGTGTAAAAGGGAGAAATGAGTTATTCTAAGTCATTAATGTTATATTTCATATTTGGGCCCCTTGGCCTAGTTTAATGACTTGAAGTTGTTTTAAAAGGTGGTCATAAAGGGTAGACGCCTCATGGAGGGAATAATTGATATTTTATATTGTTTTAATATGCCTTGGGTTTTGGACACCATATTAAGGGAGAATTAAATATTTTGAAAAGTAAAATATTTCAAAAAGGAGCTTTTGGTGTCTCTTTCTTGGAGGAGTTATGGAATTTGAAAAGTCACTTTCAATTCTATAAAAGAGATAGTTTTCTCCAGCATTAATCATCTATTGTTAATTGCTAAAGTTATGCTGTCAAAAAAACATTGTGATTATTTCTTCGAGGGATGCTTACCTCCTAGATTCCAATCAATTTCGTGTTTGAGAGACAACACCTAATTGGTTTTTATTGCTGCTTCTCATTCAAACTAGCAAATGGAGTTCAATTGTTGAATATTTTGGAGTTATTCTCAGTTTTGGTGTTGCTGATATTGCTACAGCTGAATTTTTTTTTATTAACAACTTTTTAAGCAAATTATATATCATTTTGGGTATGTTTGCAAAGTGTTTCTAGACCCAAGGCGACCCCTTCCACAAGAGATTGGAATTTATTTCCAAGTCTTTGATTTTATATTGCTAAATCACCTTCTTAAGAGCCATACCATTTGGAGAGCATTGGGAATTGTGCCATAAATTAATGGATGACTTTTGAGGCTGTTTCATCTTTTCATGGGTGCCTATCCTCTAGAGGTTCATTGCATGCCATTTCATGCCATTCAGAGGTATTTTGGTGAAGTTATGAGTGTTTAATTGTTCTTATAGTTGCTGGTTATTCATTTCCAGAATTGCAGATTTATATCATACTCGTTAGTTTTTGATATAATGCTGGTTTTAGCTTCATTTTTATATCATTATTGTATTGTAAGAGTTAGAGGAAGTGTTACTCTAACCATTGATTGATTTGGAATCATATCTTTCTTATTTACAGCTATTTAATTCATTGTAAAGCTGATTAGTAGTACTAACAACTATTTATTTTATTTGCTGCAATTAGTTTAAATTTCATACTCCCACGATTGAGTAGTTGAGTTTAAATAATCATCTTTCTTTAATTGTAAGTTTCCCCCCACTAAATAAGTGGTTGTGTGGACTGTATTCCCCCCATGTTAATAAGTGGAAGTGAGGATTTAAATGGCTGGCTTGCCGCCTTTAATAATATAATAATCTTACCCACTGAATAAGTGGAGTATCCCCACTGCTTGTGGATTCCTGTATCATCAGATGAATTATAATTTCAGTTCAGTATATTCCTAACGATCCTCTGACCATATGCTATCACCTCGCCCATGTTGGGATGTTGGTGAACATTCTTGGTTAGAGTTACTTTCCATGCTGATTTGCATTTGGGGCTAATGCTAATCAGTGATTGGTTGCTGATTTGTGTGTTAAATTTTGGGAAAAAATTAAGGCGAATATCTCAGCTTCTCCTTGATTAGATTCTCTCTCATAGAACTCCTTGGAATGCACAATTAGCTTCTTCTAAACAAAATATCATCTTGGATTAAGAAATCCAACCATCTTGTCCTATCCAATGTAATAAGTTCCAAACAAGCCTTCCAAGCTTTTGCAAAGTTTGGATCTTCAAGATACAAACTCTTGAGTTCATTGAACCCAACAACCTCTATATTCATCTCTATCAATTTTTTTTCCTTCTACTCAAGGCATCTACAACTTTGTTTGACCTTCCACTCCTATGCTTAAAAAAAAAATTATAACTACAAAAAATCAACCCATTTAAAGTTCCTTTGATTCAACTTTCCTTGACTATTAAGATACTGTAAAGCTTGATGATTAGTATATAAAATAAATTCTTTTGGAAACAAATAGTGTCTCCATTTCTTTAAAGCTTGAACTAGAGCATAAAAACCCTGATCATAGACAAAATATTTCTTCTTAGCATCATTCAACTTCTCACTAAAATAGGCAACATGCTTACCTTCTTGACTCAAAACAAATCTTATGGCACTACCACTAGCATCACAATTTACCTAAAAGACCTTATTGAAATTCAAAAGTTCCAAAATAGGTTGCTTTGTGACTTTCTTCTTCAACATATCAAAAATATTTGTTGCTCCTATAGTCCATTTAAAATCCTTTCTATCCCCTTTCATTGCTTCAATTAGAGGTACACAAATACTACTAAAATTCTTAATAAATTTTTTGTAAAAACTTGCTAGACCATGAAATGATCTTACCTCTGTAACACTCCTCGAGGTAGGCCATTCAATGATAGATCTCACCTTCTATGGATCCATTTTAAGACCCTTTGTCGAGACAAAAAATCTTAGATACACCAACTCCCTCTTCACAAAACTGCATTTCTTCAAATTAATCAACAACTTCTCCTCTCTTATCTTCTCAAAAACTATTTGGATATGCATCAGGTGCTCCTTCAATTTCTTATTGAAAATCAAAATATCATCCAAATAAACAATAAAAAAATTTCTTAAAATTTCTTTCAATACCTCATTCATAAGCTGCATAAATGTGCTCAGTGCATTGGTTAGCCCAAAAGGCATGACTAACCACTCATATAATCCCTCCTTGGTTTTGAAGGTTATCTTCCATTAATCTCCTTCTCTAATCTAGATTTGGTGATAGCCACTCTTAAAATCTATGTTTGTGAAGTACTCAACTCCACTCAAAGAATCCATAATGTCATCCATTCTCGATAAGGGAAATTGATACTTGATGGTGATCTTATTGATGGCTCTAGAATATGTTCATATTCTCCATTCACCATATTTCTTTGGTGCTAGTACTATAGGTACTACACATGGACTCAAACGCTGTCTAATCAATCCCTTCCGTAAAAAATCTTGCACTTGTCTATTCAACTCTTCACTCTCTATTGGAGTCATACAATGAGCTACCTTACTCAACAAATTGGCTCTAGGAATCAGGTCCATCTAATGACTAATCTTTCTTACTGGAGGCAAACCTTCAGGTATGTTATTAGAAAAAATATTTTGAAGCTCATAAAACACATCTGAAACCTCTACAGGTACCTCATTAGTATCTTCTTTATCAACTCTAGGGATCAATGCAAAACACATATGATTATGCCTCATACCTTCTAGGAACTTTCTTCCATCAACCAAACAAATTATTAGATTATTGCATACTTTTCTTTTTCCTCCCTCATGGGTTTCAACTTATGACGAATGCCATCCTTTTTCTAGGAATAAGTGTTAGCATGTCCATCATGCATCGCTTGCTGACCAAAATGCCACAGTTTTCCTAACAACATATGACAAACATCCATAGGAATAATATCACACAATGCCTCATCATGGTAATTTCCAATCTTGAACTTTACCAGACATTGTTCATTTACCAAAGCTTTATGGTCCTTCTATAACCAAGCAATCCAGTATGGATTCAAATTCCTTCTTCTCTCCAAGCGTAACTTACTAACCATCTCTTCTGAAACAAGGTTATCAGTAATACCTCCATCAATAATAACATTACAAGCTTTACCTTCACACTTACATCTGGTACAAAACAAATTCTTCTTTTGAGTTGATTCTTTCTCCTCATTTAGCAAGGCTCTTCTAGTAAGAAGAACCTCTCCTCTTTTTGCATCCTCAGAATGTGAAGACTCGACATCTTCATCTACATGTGCAACTTGTGCATTACCCTTAGGTCTTCTATTTTTCCTTCCTTGATGTTGAGGACACTCATAAGCTCTATGTCCTTCTTCTTTGCATTGGAAACAAGTTCCACGAAAGCCTCTTCTTCCCATTCCTTGTCTAGATCTTCCAAACTATGTAGGGTATTGAGATGATTCTTTCGTCATTAGAAATGTTTTTTAGTTTTGCTACTTGAGGTAAATTTTTAGGTCCATACGATCTCGTTTAGGCCAACTTACTAAAAATAGCAAGTGATCGTTTTTCACCTTTTCTGACTTCTAACTGTCTTACACCCCTTAAGTGCCACCATGGGACTCAAAACAACTAAAGAAAATAAGAATTTTTTTTTGGGTGATACAAGATTGCCCCTACACCACTGGATGCTTCTGCATCATTCATATTGCACATGTTCTAATCTAGAAGTCGACTTACAGGCTCAAGAGACTTCTAATGCATCACAAAGTTCATAATATGGCACTAGCAATTCACCATATTTCCTATTTTCTAACTTGCTATTTAACAGAGGAATAAGTCAATACTCATTTGGTTGCATTTCACTTTGCTGACTTGGTCTTAGCCAAAGCATTTGACACATAACTTATGAAGAGTCAACCTCCCTTTTTATAATGCTGGTTTATCATTAAATCAACATGTTACTTTGTATACTGCACAACACTTTACATTATGCTTTATAAACTATGTACATTTAGCACATTATATGCATTCCTATTATCCTTTGTGTTGCGTATGATTCCCAAACTAATAATCTACTTTAAAGGTAATGCTTGCACTTGTTTTGCATTGATGGTATTGCTATTTTCTTAATGCATTATATGCATGCAACATTAATAGCATGATGTTGGCTCTTATATGAGCCATGTTTTACCTTTAAACATTTCAAATGTTTATAATATATTTATATATGGAGGCTAACTGTCTAATACTCTTAAGGTTGATATGCTATGTTAATAATATTGTGCTATAAAATGATGCGCTCAAACATATACAATATGCTTATGAAAGTATTTTATACACTTCACATAATAATATGTATATTTCAACATAGTATAATATATATATATATCTATAAATATAAATATAAATATAAGTAATTATATATATGTGTATTTATAAATAAGTATATTCACTTACATGAATGTAGTGATATACTTATACATTAATATATGTATATTTTAATATACTAGTAACATTATTTTAATATCCTTTGACACCTATATGTACCTTTATTGACGTATATATAAGAAGTGCATACACGTATATATGTTTATGTCGCATTTATCCATTTGGTACTCCATGTATATGTGTTATCAAAGACATGACCATATATATGTTTATACATTCCAGGTACATACTTCATTGATTATCACAAGTAAGAACACATAAAAAGGAACATATACTCAAAACAAATATGCAATCACATATATTTATATCCTTGTCGACATGCATATACATTAAGTGTATACATATACACACATATATATAATTGATTCCCTGTGTATGTATACTCATAAGTATTTCTACTTACATATGCACTTTCTTATGCTCTCATGCACAAATCAATATATATACCTATATACATGTTTACAATTAATGTACATACAAATCGACAAAAAGCTCAAAGAATCAAAGATTCATTCTCAATAACTTGTTCGTACAATCAAAGAAATCAGAGAAATTGCTCAATCATTTCAACCTATCCTCAAAGGTTACTTGGTTTCCACTGACCCAACTCAACTAGACTAACTAGGGTGTGAGTGAGTGTAACCTTGGTTAAGTTTCATTAAGGGTGTCCCTGCAACTAGCTTAGTACAACACCAAGGTAGTTAGACGTTCATAGTAAATCCATTTACATCATAACACATTTGCATCAACAAAGCATTCCACTAATTGAAAAAATATTCATTCTTTTTAAATCAATAACATTTTATTGCATATTCACATATTTCATTTACCTAACAAACATATTAAGTCACAATTTACATTATCAACATTTTCACTCATAATGGTAAAAGTAACTTGGTAACCATGAAATAGGATGTAACAGGTCTAGATTTACAATAATAAAATACAAATGAAAATTTCCTTTCGGGGGCACTACCCCTAAGCCCCCACTAGGGCGCGCTACCCTTAGGCCCCCAATTGAGGGGGATTGTTCCCCTGGTCCCCTCGCAAGGGGAGAAAAACCCCCCACACCCCTTGTCGTAGACATATCAACAATACTTTATATAATTGTAAGGTTGAGACACATTTTCCCAACAATAATCATACTTCATCTCTTTCTATGATATTTTCTCTCCTTGCACATGTATTGCCAAGCACACATGGAGCCATTAGATTATTTAATGGTAACCACTTCTATCTTGTCATAGGATATAAGAAATATACGTGCATAAATTAAGCATCTTGTAAAAATTTATGCAATAAAAGAAATTTGACTAAAATGACATGTAGTGAATAGATAAGTTTCAACAAGGTCATTAGAGTTACAACATCAAGTCTACCATCAACTAATTATAAAGATCTTGATATAAAACTATTAGGGACTTGGGGTTATATATCCCATCACAATTATTTCTTAGAGTATTAGAGATCTCAAAAATATGATGCCTAATAGCATAACATAAAATATATCATTAAACCTAAGATGTCCAAATTTTCCTAAAGGATAACATATTGAAAAAATTAACTCATGAATGCAAGTTAATAAATTAGTATAAAACATCAAGGTTTTAGGGTCAAGGATACCTCCTAAAAAACCCAAACGAAAACCAATATGAAAACAATGGCATCTCCAAGTTTAAAAAGATATGAAAGGAAAAAGGGGTAATGCTAATAAGATTGTTTCAACTCATGATCTTGATAGGTAACATAGCATAAAGTAGTTGGGAATTGAACTTCAAGGATATTGAAAATCAAGTACATACTTTAAGACGCAACCAAACTTGTGATCTTGATAGATAACATAATGTAAATTTATCAAAGATCAAAATTTGAGGAAAACATTAAAAAAGTATCCAAATATGAGGATGGTCAAAACATCAACTTTGAAAGAAATATTGAAATAAACTCTAATTATGGGGGTTAGGTTTTGGGTATCTAGAATAATCCATGCCAAAATGGGATGGTCAAGGAAAACTCTATAAATCTAATGTGAAGCATCAGATCTTATAGAATCATGATGCCATCTTGACATCATTGAGAAAAAATGACTCCAAACTTTGAAAAACCTAAAAAATAGATTTATTAAATGGGAAAAATAAGAAATATAATTAAGGTGCATGAACTAAACTAGGAAATACAGTTAGAATGTGAAAACAAATAAAAATAATAAAAAAACAAACACAAAAACCCTGTGCAAGGGCTTTGATGTATAAAAAATATTAAATGCACAAAACATGAACCCAAATAGTAAGAAAGAAAAACAAAGAAAGGAAATGAAATCTAAAATTTCATTAATGAACAAGGGAGGAAAACCTACCTATTTAGTGGCATGAATAAATAGTAGCACTGCAATAATACAAACACAATAAATAACATGCAAAATGAGCACACAACGTAGTAGCACATGCTTAAGCACTAAAAGTCTCCCAAATACAAGAAAGAATCAATGAGGATACAAGAAAATGGTGAATACACACTAGATCTCAAGGACACAAAAAGGGAAGAAAAGTGACCAAATGATAGGGAAAATGAGAACAAAATCCAAATGACATGTACAAGAAAATTTTCATATTTGTATATCCAATGAGGTAGGTTGAGGTGACATCACATCTCATGCCAAGTTATGGAGTTTCAAGGATGCCTTTATTATCACATGCAGGGTAACCAACTTTGAAATTTTGACTAGGGTGATAGATCAAACCTTTGACAACTTTGGCATACAAGAAAAGGTTATGGTTTTATAGATTCCTTTACCATCACATGACAATGATAAATTTGTTTGACAAGAGGCAAAATATACAAACTAAACATGATGAAAATTCCAAACCCAAAACCAAACATAAAAAAAAAGAAATAAAAAAAGAAAAAAGAGTTCCTCATTTTATTAAGGAAAAATAGGTTGTGAGTGTGCAAGGAAAAATAAATGGTAACCGAGTAAGAAAAATGCTCCCAAAATTTTTAATACCATGCACTCTTCCAAAACCTAACACCTCTAGTTCTAATTCATCAAAATGAATAAAATAAAATAGATCCACAAAAGAAAGAAAACATCACAAGGTACCCATTAATGAATGAATAATGTGTGCATTTGATTCAATCCTTCAAGAGTGTAGCTCATATCACATTGAGGTGAAATAGAAAATAAACTATATGGGTCTAGTTACATCTTCAACTAATTAGGGATATCTTAGATTACATCATGTAATTAAGGAGGGAATTGGTCTATTGCCAACTATGCGTCTATAACGTTGATAGCTTGTTATCTTTTAATCTACTCAAAGTAGAGTTCTAATACTCGATAAGAATTCATATCCTTGGTAGAGATTGCTTGAGTCACCCAAATATTTGAGTTTTTATGAGTTATTTCATTCATCCCTTTGATTTTTTCTCTTCTCTTTTTCTGTTTTCTCTTTGTTTGAATATTTTACAAGTTTAATCTATCTCAACTCATAGGAAATGAAGCCTATTTTTGGTTGGGAGTCACAATGGTCATTGCAAAAGACTGTAAACTTAAAAAAAATCACTTGAGGTAGACTAATAACACTTGAACCTAACCAAACCATCTCTTCAATAATGCAATTTAAAAAAAAATAATCTAAGATAACATTTATTTTCTTTTTCTAGGTTTGGCACATTCAATAGTTTGGTCTCACCTTTGTTACCTATCTCTAAGAAATCCTTCATAAATTTTAAGCTTGGTATTATTGATTTCAAAAGGAACACTTGGTTAAGACCATAAATCAATTGATAAGGGGATGTACCCAATGAGGCCTTAACCCTAGTTCTATCAACCCACAAAGTGTATTGAACAATTAGGTGTGCTAGTTTTTAGGATTCTTTTCCAACAAAGTTTTAATAACATTAAGTAAATTTATATTAGTAGAGTTAGTGACACCATTTCTTTGTGGTTAATAATTGGAAAAAAATTTAAAATGATTTTATGCTGAAAAGTCCATTTTAGAGAATTACCCAAGGAAAAGGAAAGACCATCATCACATATGAAAGAAAAATGCATTCCAAACCTAGTCATAATATGATATTTAACCTTGATGACTACTTCAATAGTGCAGTTCTTACATGCTATTGATTTAGTCCACCTTGTGTAGTAATTTTTTTTTATCACAGTAAATTTATGTCCTAAAAAGAGTTGGGGTTAATCATACTAATGAAATCCAAGCTTCATTTGGAAAAGGTATGTACCTCATAAATAGTAGGCAAAGACACAACTATATTTCTCTCTCCATGTGTAATGGTCTGGAAAATGTGAAATTTTCTCACATGTTGATGCACATAATGTAATAGGCGAGGCTAGTAATATCCTACTTTAAGAATCTAATGAGTTGTTGCATCACTAGAACCATGTCCTATTATGAACAAGTTGTCATGAAATTTTGATAAACCTTGAATTTCTTCTACTTTATTTAGGCATATCAAGCATATGCCTTTAAGATTATTTTTGTAGAGAACACTAGCTTGGATCATGTAATTTCTTTTATTAATTTTAATTTATATCTACTATGTTGTGTTTAACTTCTTAGGACACCATTTTTATAATAAATAATAAACCACATCTCTATGCTAGTCATAATTTGTAGTAGTATCCACTATGTATTTTTGGTAAAATAACTATGCATCTATCTCAATTGAGGACTTGGAAAGGCCTTGTCCTTTGAAAATCCTTATAGGTTGTATTTATAGATCAAATTATTGCAAGATTTCCATCCATTTCCCTCTCCAAATAATATAATATTTGAAGTATAGAAAAATGTACTTAGAATATAATGTTTGGAATTTTTAACAACTCTTACTATTGAATATGCTTATTTCTCTATGTTAGGTACTTCATTTGTACATTCATAAAAGTGAAACTCATGAAGGAATTATCCTTTCATCTCAAGTTTCATTATTTTGTGTTAACAAAGTAGCACATGATTTTTATGAAGCAAAATAATAAATATAAAAGGGTTTTATATAATAAGGACTAATTAGAATAGGATTCTAAGCAAAGGCTTGATTGGCCTCAATGTTTACTCAATATTTGAGTCTATCTTAAGCATGTCATTCAAAGGCTAAATAATCTCAACAAAAGCTTTGATGATTTTTTTAATAAAATTAATATTACCAAAGAAAGACTTAAGTTATTTTTTACTTCTTGGTAAATAAAACTTAAAAATTTCATCACTTATATTGAGATAAATGGATATTCCCTCCTCAAAATTCACATGACCTAATAAATTTCCCATAGTTACTCCAAAGATGCACTTCTCAAGATAAACAAATTCTAGACTCTTAAACCTTTGAAAGCTATTACTTAAATTAGAAATCCCCTCCGTCCTTAGAAAAGAAAATCAAATAATCTTGTAGACACCTAGATTTGTTCACTTACTACACTCCACTATACCCTATTCTAACCATTAAATAAATAATAATAATTTATTTAATTAGCTAAATGATTCTTTATATTCATCCCTTAGCCTTCATTAAATACATTATTTTATTTAATTAAGTATTACCTTATCCCCCTAATCCTTCAAATAAATCAATTAACTAATGCCTAATTAATTAATTAATTAATTTAGGCTAATTAATCTCCATTATCATTTCCTCCAATATTTAAATCCACATCAACCTTAATCCTTTTAAATTTAATCCTTACCATTAAATCCATCTATATGGATCAAAATATAAACTTTTAATCACTTGGAAAGTGCCCCTACCACCCTCATGCTCACACATGTGTGAGCATGCAAATGTCACTTTATAGCAACCCTAACTCTTAGACTTTTCCCTTTCACGAGACACCCTATTGCTTACACATGGAGTGCTCACACATGTGTGATCACACCTAGCTCTTGCAACTCCATTAATTTTGTCACTTTTCACAAGGCTAAGTCTTCAATCCCTTTCTTATATTCTTCAAATCCTATGAATCCATTAGACAATACATCTTGGCTCTTGCTTTTCCACATGGAAAATGTATACATTGGAGGCTTCCCTTTCATTTCATCATCGAATATTATGCTATATTATGTTGTCCATTTGATCGCCTACCTTCACACTATCATCATGCAATTTTATTAATCTATTAATCAAATCCCAATAATATGCTTCTAGTTTACTAAGAAAGCACATTCTGCCCATCAACACATCAAAAAGAGCACATCAAGTGGAGCCATTATGTGCACTCTATTTTTTCTCAATCAAAGGAGAATGAGAAAAAACAAGAAATTCCATTATTATATTAGAATATTTATGTTCTTATTCTTGTTTATCTCCTTATCTTCACATCCATATAAATAATAATGCATTTACCAACCAAACCTTTGAAGGTGATATCCATAGCCCTCTAAAATGTAGCTTTGATGTTGATCAAGCCAAAAGCCATCATTTTGTATGTAAATGCACCCTATTTGGTAATTTTCAATCTATCCTCACATGTTTCCATTACTTGATTATAGCCACAATAACCATCCAAAAAGGACATAATCTATGCAACTTTCATAGTTTATATAATCTCATTGATGAAGACAATGGGTAATTATATTTCTCAAAGGCCTTGTCGAGGCTTCTAAAATCCACAAATAACTTGATCTCGTTGTTATTCTTTCAAATATACATAATATTAGCTATCAAGTGGAATTCCTAACTAAAAAAACTATCTTGGTGGCTAATAATTTATGTTCTTTGTATATTAGTGTAGTGTCCTAAAATTGCAACCTGTGGAAATTTCACACTTTCACATTTTCCCCCCCGTATTTATGGAACCTATCTGCATTTATGATAAGGACCTTATGAGTTTTAATTTCATGATTCTAACTCCATAAGGGGAAATGATGAAGCGTCAATAGTCCACCACCTCATTTATGATAAAGTTGTGAGTTGGACATCTATGTGGCACATGGATGTCTATGCAACATGCTAGCGTCCCCAAGATTTATGAGTTTAAATGAGGAATATCGAGAAAATATTCCTATGAGATGTGTCATTGTGGTAAAATCTCGAGTGTAACGACTCTTCTCACCCATACAACTTCACAAAACCCTCTTTTTCACTCTCATTTGAAACAATTCTCACTTTCTCACTCCAACTTGCTCTCTCCCTTCTGATCTTCTCTTCTACATCACGATTCTACAATGAAGCTCTGTTGAATCGGTGTCTTAGTAATAACCAAATCTCTATTTCAAGTTTGTAACATCACATCTATCAAGCCGAGAGGGAGCCACAAACTATTGGTAGCACTCTCTTCCCTTCTTGTTTATTTTCTAGCATACTTATTATGTCTATTTCGTGATATGGGTTCTCCTCCATTGTAGGGTTCACTTTTATCACCCATTGCGTCTACTTTACTTTGTGTATTTTATACTCTCTCTATCTATCTAGATGTTTGTGGAGGTGGAAACACCAAAATGGGGGTTTGACTAAGGCAAGCCCCAAAACAACCCCAACATTTTTCCTCATTTTCCTTGTGTGTAGGTTGCTCATGTGAAGCTTTGTGGGAGGCATCAAAATGTATGACCTTCTGTGATTTTACATATTTCTCTCCTTGTCATTTAGCTTCATTCCTACTTTCTATTAAATTAATTAGAATAACCAAACCTCAAGGTCTAAATAGTTAGTAGATTCTTTGAGTTATGTGTAAGGATTTGGTTTTCTATCTGTATGAGACACAAACACATCCTTGAGATGCACACTATTTTCCTACTCTCATGCTAACATCCTTTAATCGAGACCTTATCCTCTTGTCCCAAATATCTATAATCCACTCTTTCAATTCTTGAAGTTTCTTATCTACGAGCATTCTAGAAACTCTCTATTATGTATGTTTTTGTAATATTTTTCATCTTGAACCCCCATCACTTGAGTCTGTGCCATTGAGGTGATTAAGGGAAATTTTCTCCCTTTAGACCCTATTCATCTTGGAACTTGGGAGTAACAAATCCTCTCCACATTTTGGTGAACTCGACGTGACCGTGAATCATGTTAGATCTTTTTCTACAAGGTTTTAGTGATTTTGATAATGATTTTTCTAAGGAAGAGTTCAATATGCTAGGTGATGCCCTGGATGTTTTCTTAGAGAAATATTCTCTTATTCGTAGATATCCTGAACAAAATTCTTTATCACAATCATCTACTTCCTCTTTGTAAGTTGAAGAGTCCGTTATTGTAGTGATTGTTTGAACATGACTCCTCAAATACCTAAGAGACCTATCATTTATATGACTCTGAATAACCCTTATCTTAAGAGGATTCATTCTATTTGTGGAGTTCTAGTCACTAATGACTCTCCACACATTTACACAAGATTCTTAAAAGCTATGGATTCTTCCTATAATGTCGTAAGACACACATATGACACTAGAAGAAATTACAAAATAATTGAATCAACCTAATTCTCTTCCTACTTCTTTACCACCTTCTCAACCAAGTCTTCTTTCAATACCTAAACCAACAACTAAGGCACCTAGTGATTATGATCTTGTTGATAAAATCCGTGTTACTCTTGCCAAGATCTCATTGTGGGATTTGCTTCAATTTGCTCTGGTTTATCAAGGTATGCTTCAAGAAGCCTTGCAAAAGATCCTCTTGTATTCTTCTGCCACACTGATAGATGTTAATACGTTGATGGCTCATATTCATGTAGATTTTTTGAATATTACGTTCTATCTACAAGAACTCCCACCCTTGAAAGTACATAAGCAAGCAAATCCTCTAATGATTATTGTAAATATTAATAACATCAGTATTAGGCATGCTCTTTTTGACACTATTTAAGCTCTCAACATATCTAGCATTGATCTATTACCTAAGATTAAAATTGATTCTTCTTTAGGTGATTCTTTGTATATTCAGGGATTAGATAATGTTGGTCATCAAGCGCTAGGCATGATAATATTACATTTGAGGTTAGGAACCATTATCGTACCCACCTTATTTTATCTTATGTCTAGTCCTTTACCTTACAAAATTCTATTGGGAAGACCCTAGATTCACGCTTTGGGAGCTGTAACTTCTACCTTGCATTGATGTATAAATTTTATTTATAATAACAAAGTAATTACAATCAAGGATTATCTTGATGCTATACACCTTTGTGAAATGGCAGTTGTTGATTAGGCTTCATTTTCTTCTACTCTTAAAAATTGCATTTTGTCTTTATGTTCTAATGTGTTGACATCCTTGTTAGCAGTGCTTGCTATGAAGCTTGCTCCTGAGATGGATGTCTTGAAAGAAGAGTGTCTCGAAGTGAAGAATCCTAAGTCTACCACTTCTACATCTTTTGAATTAAATGCATGTCTCGGTGATGATTGTAAATCTTTGGATTTTGTGAGTTTTACACTAGGGAGTACAAACTTGAACCTATCCACATAGATCTTCCAATAGTTTCATATACCTTTGTCAAGAAAGCTCATTGTCCTCCCGTTGAGGAAAAAAATCAATCTCTTGTCAAGGAAGTGATTGTACCACTACTAAGGAAGATGATCATGCTTATGTTAAGGAGGCTAATGTTTGTAGTCTCATCAAGAAGGATGA
Organism: Sequoia sempervirens; assembly: GCA_007258455.2. NCBI lineage: Eukaryota > Viridiplantae > Streptophyta > Pinopsida > Cupressales > Cupressaceae > Sequoia > Sequoia sempervirens. Next base: position 268,789 of record VDFB02014224.1, read on the forward strand.
TTGTGATATCCTAGATGAGTATGATACTGTAGACACTTAAAATAAACCTAATTGATACTATGCATTTGATTATGATAAATTAACACCATTTATTCCTAAATCACTTCAAATTCATCAATTAATTAAATAATCAACATTATTTAGTTAAAATTCAACAAATTCAACTATTAATCAAATAATTAAATTTATTGATTAATTCTTCTAATTGATATTCATCATATTTAATTAAATCAACTCATTTAATTAAATTCCCCTAAATCCTCTCATTTGATTAAATCAATCAAAACAAATGTCACAATCTCCTAAATCATTCCAATTAATTAATTCTGAATTAATTAATCCTAAATCACTTTCTAATCATCATTAATAAATCCTTCAAATTTTAACTCCTCAAGAGTTAAATCAACCCATGGTCAACTAACCAAGTTGCACATGAAAATAATTTTTATTAATTATCTAATTCCTCTATTTTCCCTCACAAAGGCATACTCCAAAGAATATTGCTCTCAACCACCTCTCATTCAATTTCCCTCCAAAGGTTTTCAAAAACATCTCACATCTTCAATAACCCCTCTTAAAAGTGCAATAAATTCTCTTACATCCTCTCAAATCTCAACTAATTTCATTCAATCCCTCTTACAACCTTTCAAATCGTCAACCAATTTCATTTACTTCTCTTCCATCCTCCTCCACTTACACATTTCCAAAAATGTGCTCCACCTTCCTCCAATAGAATTGTGACACTTGGTACATTCTCATTGGCTTCCATTTTATACCACATTCATCAAATCCTCTCATTATTCAACCCTTGGCCCCTATAAATAGAGACATCCTTTTCATAACATGGATCCACAACTTCAAGCATTATCACTATAGACATTACAATTCATAGCAATCCATCACTTTCATCATTTTTAGTCAAGTTATGACCATTTGGAGTCATTTTCATACTTGGATCATCAAAAATTACCAAAGCATATCAAATGGATTGGGAAAGGGATTCTTTCCATATCAAAGGAGCACCACTCCCCCTATGGGATGGAGGTTTAGCTAGTTCTATTTATATTGCATGCTATCTCTTGTTAGTTTGTTATTATTTTCATGTTTTCTCTTGAATTTAGTTAAAGAATCTCATAGGGAGTGTATATTTGGTTTTCTAACATGTTTAACACTTGTTTGTTGATCCTTGTTAGTTGATTGCAGGTTTGACACTAGAAGGAGGGCTAACCATTTAAAATTTTGCAATTTTGGCTTGAAAATCATGTTTTTGTAGGTTCTACAAAGCGACGTCACCTTTGACATTACCAGAGCATTACTTTTGCAAATATAGTGTCACCTTTGTAAATAGAGCCACTTTTGTCATCATAGAGTCGCCTTTGAGGTCCCTGGTTTAGCGTAGAGCGTCGCCTTTGTTTTTTCATCAGAGTGTTACTTTTGCAAATACAGTGTCACCTTTGTAATGATACAAAGTTTCTTTTGAAATATAGCGCAACCTTTGTAAATAGGGTCACCTTTGTTTTCTTGCTTTTGCATCCCATCTTAAATTAGCCATATCTTGGTCTTTTTCAAAGCTTTTTTTTTGAAATGGGGTAGTATTTCATAAGCTATGCAATGGTGTAGGTGTTTCTTAATATTTGTAGGGTTAAAATTTTCAATTTTTCACCTAAAGTCAAATCACATTGTAACTTGGTCTAAGTTTTAAGGTTTTTATGCTTAGTCATTTATCTAACCCTCATATCTTCTTGTTTCTTGATTTCATCTAATATTTGGAGCATGGAGCATTGAAGTGAAAGAAAAGGCATTTGATATTCATTGTAATAGTGTTTTTAAACACTCATGGGAAAATAACCCATCATATGTTATTTTCGTTTCATGCTTTAGGACTACCAGTTTTCAATTGGGCTCTAAAATTAACCATTACAATCTTGCTTTCAAAGTTGGCTTAAAAATTTAACCTACAAACTTACTAGAAATTGTTATATGGGATAAAATTGAACAAGGAAAATTCACACTTATCTTTTGGTGCTTTAAAATGAATCCATATTTACTTTGGGTTTAAAAGGAACGCGTGCCTTCATTATTTTGTTTTTTTTGCAATTTGTGTCATTTGATGTGTATGCTCTTCTCTCACACCTCTCGGCGATCTTGAGAATAAAAATCATTCAAGTGACATTGATTGTCTAAAATTACCCACACATTTCAATTTGGAGCTAAAATTGAACAATCATGCGAGTGTGAAGGAAAGGTATTGCATGAGTTCCCTCCTAGTGCAATCTAGCCGATCAAACTAGAAAATTGTTTATCTTTAGAGGGCCTATCTTGGTGGGAAAAATTACTCACCCCAAGGGAACGACTCAAGCGGTAATGGGATAAAGCCAAGCTCTTCCAATTGCTATATAAAAATGTGTTGTGATGAAAGTCATTAACAACAGGTGTGGATGTGTCATACCAACAAGTGTCACCCATAGTATCCATGTGATACGTAAAAATTCTTCCTTAGGGAAAGGATTGGGAGTCCTCTTAATTATCCATAATCTTGAGCTAATCTTACCGCATGTATGGCCACCTTGAATAGAAGTCCTTACTACAACCCATTTATGTAAAGGCCAAAATCCTTACTATTTGTTGGTGTAAGAATGATAATTTTGAAGCCACCCCACATTTGTACTATTCAAAGTAGAAACAAAATAAATCCTCAAGGTATTTGGATCTATAGGATTTTGAGATTTGGTGGTCTTGAGAAGTGTGTGCCATGGAGGGGAGCCAGTGTCACCAAATCTCTAACTATTCACTTTGTTTAAGTGTTTGGAGAAATCCAAGTGGGGACTCAAAAAATATTGTAATTTCTAGCCTAGGGTTGTGCAATTTGTGCTCGTCATTCAAACACATTGCTTGGATCTCAAACTTGGAAACAAAAATTAAACAAGTCATCAAAATTTCAAACCCTTTGGAAAGAGAAAATATCCCTGAAGAGTCCAATTATCACTACTTGTCCCTAGGGATTTTATCCTTAGAGGCTTCTAAATATTTGGGCCCATATCTCAATTTGTTCTCTCCAAAGTCAACCTAGGGAAACTATGGCCTTGACTCTTTTATTTTCACATAATGGACCTTGTGGAATGGAAAGGAGTTAAGATATAGACATTTAGTTTGAAATTTAAACAAGACAAGTAGATGTGGTAAAAGCAATTCATTAACCAAGATTAAATCAATTGAACCCCACACATGTGCTTGTTTATCTTTTGTCATATGGTCTTCCAAGAAAACATTGATCTTTTGGTTTGAACTACTCATAGGGTAAAGCATGTTCTTCACTACCTTGGTCTTGTAAACAAGTCCTTAGATTAGGTTCATTTAGGATCAAATCAAACATTTCATCCATCCCAAACATTTATCATCTCCATCCCACAAACAAATTTTAGAAATTTGGAAATACATCTATGCTATACTTTTGGTAAATCCTTAGATCAAAATCAAAATCAAAATCATCTTGTTTAGTTAGGTGTGTGGGAATGAATCCTTTCTCAGACACTTCGTTAAATTAGCACCCCTTTTGGACAAGTTCATCCTAAGATCACATCTAATATCTTGGGATCTACAAGTTCATTATCCAAATCAAACCAATCAAAATCAAATCCTAAAGTCTAGCATTGATCCAAAGTTCCTAAAAGTTCAACACCTATATACTCACCCTTATATCTTTCATCTCATCATTGGTCCTAAATTCCTTAGCGGTCAACAGGTCAAAACACAAGAAAAACATGGAATATAAACTTGGTTCATACATCATGAGTGATATAAGTCAACCAAACTATCAAATCCTTACAATACCTATTGATTATCAAAAATCACATTTATACAATCCATACATGGGATCGTTATCTCCTATAAACCTCAATAGTACAAAAAATGTGAGTATCTCCAATCTAAATTTTGGAACACCTTTCCCTATGGTAGATTTAAATCAAAGTCAAAACTTACAAATCTATTAACCAAATGATCAATACATGAGTCTTAAAAAAAACAACATTATCCCATCAAATCAATGCATGCCAAATGTGAATATACCAAATACAAGCTTACCAAACACGAATGTATCAAATAAAAACTTGGTGAACTATGGGATAGATATGTTTACAAATCATATCAATGTTGTTCAAAGTCCAAATAATATGTTAACAATTCCATGTATTGGTCCAAGTCAAGGTAATACCATGCAAAATCAAGGTTACCTAAATCAAAGGGATGTGATTCCCAACCACAACAATGTTCCAATTCAACCTATAATGAAAAATCTAAACATCATCCCAAATCATAGCATTGTACAAAATCAATTTGTGAATGATCCTATGCAAATACCACAAGTGTATATTTCAAATATGCTTGACCAGAAACCAAATCCACCACACCAAGGGTATCAAAATCAAAATCAAGATCAAATTATGTGAAATCAAATTGCTATACTTAAGAAAATTTGTTGATTCATATCACCAAGAGACATATCCACCCCAAAATCTACACACTCCCACATTGGTTAAACCATGTCATCAAAACATTGAGTTGTTTTCACAACCTCCTCAAGAATATCCCCAATGGCAAGAGGCTGGATATCAAGATTAATAATGATCCCAACCACCACATCTCCAAAATCAATCATTGCAAGGTCAATTTCAAAAATTAAAAATCTCACAAGGTAATAGACGTGAATACAATCCTTTGGGAGAGCCAATTAAATCCACATAACACAAGCTAGTTAATGCAAAACTCATCACTCTTCCAAAAGTAAGTGCTTTCAACTCTATCATAAAATTCCATTGGAATAAGGGTAGATATTATTATGAGTATCATAGAGACAATTGTCATAAAACATCAAATTGTATTCCACTCAAAAATATCATTAAAGACCTTCTTGATCAAGAAATAATAACTGTTGATGATAATGATCAAGATTCAACCACTAGTGATAACAGTGACAATCTCTCCACCACAATTGTTGAAAAAAAGGATCAATATCTATCCATCAATGGGCATCTTGAAGATATTTCTACCCAATCCAATGATCAAATCAACATGCATCAAGAGTCACTTTTCAATCATGATCAAAATTCACCAATAATATCCAACAATGATCTATTTCAAGGAGTGTTAAAATTGTTTGATCTTATTGACATAATCCAAGATCCATCCACCAATGATCATGTTGAAAATGTCTCCACATCACCTAATGAGTTAGAGGACATATCTCAATAATTTATTCCAAAGCACGATCAACATCTTTCACCAAAGTCTAGAAATGGTCCTTTCCAAGACATATTGACATCCTTTGACCTCATGACTACAAATATTGAAGAAATCCTCAACTCAACACTTGATCTAAATTCACTTAAAGATCAAGAGGATATTGAGCCACTTCTCATGCCTAATGAAGATATCATAACCCTTTGTAAGAAATCCATCCTTTAAAATGGACCCATGTCAAGAATTTGATCCAAAGCATGTTGTAGGAAATTCCAAAATCATTCAAGATCAAGAATTCGTATCCCCAAGATACTACAATGATCTAATGGACACTCTCCAATCTATATAAACTGTTGAAAATGATGATCACATCCATATAACACATAATCCTCCATCTACCCATGAGATGCTTTCTTTTGGATGGACACGTAGATGATCTTCATTCAGAATAGGATTCCTTTAATCATGACATTATTACACAAAAGAGTAGGTTATTGATTCCTATAGTCAAATTGAGTTTTCAACATTTGGATCAGATATATCCCAAATTCAAATTGAGGACATCATGCATGAAGATATCCAATATTATCGACTCAAGGAAACATGTCAGACCAAACAGGATATTCTAGAGACAAAAAAGCAACAAATTGAAATAACATCATCTGCATGCCATTTATCAGAGAATACTTGCTAAATAAGACATATCCAAACAAGTAGAATCAAAGCATGAAGGCACTATTTCCACAATACTGGGGGAAACTTCGTCTTTAGAAAATGTCAACATATAGAGCATGAGGAATCCTTATGATGAAACCAATTCCAATACTACAACTAGCCATGTCACAAATCCTCATCCACCCCTCACCCCATCCACGAATTGGGACCAACATAAAAAGAAAGATTTGAATCAAAGCAAAAATAATGTTATCAAAGCAAAAGAAGCTAAGAAGCATAATGGACAAATCAAACACAAATGGATACCAAAAAATACAAAGAAAGATTATCTCTATCAAACTCCATCAGTTAAAGAAACTATGGGGAAAAGTAAAAAAGGGAAAAGTATCCATCAAAGATGTCCACAAAGGAAACAACAAGCTTCTCAAGCAACATAAAAATTATATCAAGTAGTTGGTCCTAATTCCAAGCACACTTTCGTATCCACCCATCATTGCTCATCTTCCCAAGTTTGGAGAGTTAAAGGTTCCAAACTAACAACCAATCCATATTCTATTCCTAAACACACTCCATCATCTGTTTTACCATGCATGATATCCAATTCTCATATTCACCATGTATTGGCAATGACCCATCATCACAAGGATTTAGAAGGCATTCTATTGTAATGTGCGCACAAAGACAAAGTTAACTTTGGTATCAAAAAAGTAGACCAGGAATCGCAAAAGTTGTATTCAAGGGCATGTATCTTGGAAAATCAACTTCTTCAAGTAGGTTATCGATGGCACATTATGACAGAAGGATCTACATCGACATCACTAGGTTGTTTCTGGATTCGATTGTGTAAGCTTTTTTGAATCCAGAAACAACTATTCATATTCTTATGAATTGTGGAAATCTAATAACATTGATCACTAGGTTGTTCAACATGAGCTTAAAATATTTCATAAAAAAATCCCAAAAAAATCCCAAAAAAATAGTAAAGATAAAAATCATCCTCTAGTGAAAACCACTATGGTGGTGCTTTGGACAGGTATCGTGATGAAAACTTGGCAAACAGGTGTCATGTGTAGAATTGAGCATCTATGCATGCTAATTTAGGTGAAAGAATCTTATCTCATCCATAATAAATTCAAAATTTATTCCATCTTATCCATGATCAATCCATTCATCCATGAACCATTTATCCAATCCATTTTCATCCATCTACATCCATCTTCCAAACTATCTTGATCTTGATGAAATTTTGGTGTACACTTTACACTTGCTTATGGTAAAAATATTGACATGAGTCATTTTCATTAATCCTATCCTACCTAGCATTATCTGAGCCATGAAGCACTATCTAAATGAGCATCCCCTGTTTGAACACCTTTTCTTCTCACCAGATAATCCTTGGTATCCTTTGCATACTTACCATATCCATCCATCCATACATCTATCCAAGCATCCACCCATGACATTGCATACATTACTAGACACTGGGGGAAGATATGTACATCTTGCTTCAAGAATAAATCTTGATCTATATCTTCCAACTTATGTGATGATCCAAACATTGGAAAAACATAAAATCAAATTGGTCAAAGTATTTGTCAGTAAGAATCCAAATCACTAGCCCATGGCACATTTTTATGAGAAGATGTTCCTTATCAAGCTTTATCTTTCATTGAACATCAATCCAAACAATCAATATTAGTCACATCTAATTTATACTTCAGCGTCACATCAAATCATTGAAATAAATTTTGTTCCAAACTGAGCTTCATAGTCTTGATCAATCAAATCCAATCAATCCATCATCATCTTGGGATATCTTTCCCAATGGTTGTGTTGCTTAATACTATCCTTGCATTGTTGCGTATCCTCAACAATGTTGTCATCATCAATCCATCAATCAGATTAATCAACCCTAGCTTGTTTTTTAACAAGATCCCAAATAGATCACCGATATCATCACACATATCCATATCCAAACTATCAAAATCATGTGAAAATCCAAAAACATTCAAAATCATATCAAAATCCCAAAACATGTCAAATTTCAAAAACGTCAAAAAATGGTTATCAGAACTACGTCGTCTCTGAGCTTAAACATAGGAAAGGCTAATCTTTGATCAACCCTCGAGACACAAAAACATTTAAATAACCTAAAAATCTAAAAAACAACCACATAACATTTGAAAAAAATAAAAAAATCCAAATATTTTAAAAAAAATCTATCCATCTCATTTCACTTCACCTGCAATAATCAATTATCCATAATAAATGAATTGTCACCTTCATCCTTTGGAAAAAAAAATAGAAACAACGACAAAAATCAGCAAAAGCAAACTTTAAACACAAAATCAAAATCGAAACAACAAAATTTTAGATGCAAAATCAAACTCTTGATCATTCTCAAACATGTGAATCAAACCTTATATCAATGGCCTTTTCAAACAACCTATCAACTTGCCACCATCTACTAACATGTCCGAGGATGCATCCTTCCTACAATGGGCATTATCTTTGGCAATCACTTTGGATACTTATCCTAAACAAAACACATCCCCTTAGCTAGAGGTATGAAGAACATTGACTTGTTTGTTCACTTGATCTTTTCTTTTGATTTACCTTATTGCGCTCATTCCAATGACCTCTCGGTGATTTCTAAACAAAATTATTTAGAAAGAAAGGAATGGGGAATTGATCATTATCTTTCATTTGTTGTGCTTGTTGGATATATTTGTAATCTAACCTTGGCGAATAGTTGCTTTTCTAGGTATGTATGGAATGTGTTTTGTACAACTTGTTGACTATTATATAGATGGGTTTTTCCTTTCCGTGTTTTGGTTTGAGATGTTTGAAACTTCTAAAGTGCCTCCTAGCAAGGTTTCCATATGTCAGGTGTGAACAAGAATACTCCTATCTGTTTGTTGAGTGCAAAGTCCATCACATTGGATACAATGCCATCTTGGTTGTCTATACCTTGATGCATCGTATCTATGTGTTTTATCAAACATAAGGAAAATCGTTCCATTCGTGTCCCAATCCCTAGATAAGAAAATCATCATCGCTCATCACCATATCTAATAAAGTCTTGATGACTCATAAACTTGTTGGACTTCTGAACCAATCTCAAAATCAATGGTTAATCCATCTCATTCTTCCATTCATTAGTCTTATTCTTCTATCTATACTAACATTTCTATCCAAGTATCGAATATGTGTGATATATCACAATATACATGAGGCCACCCATGGCCGATGACTATCTATACATCATCAAATCTATCTACATCAAACATCTAAGATTTCTAGTCCTCTTTTAGCTAAATTGATCTTAAATATTTGTCACAAGATTGACCCTAAAATTGAAATATTTGCCCGATCTCTTGAGGGGGAAATGTAGCAGCGTAATTTCTTCCACTGGGGTAGCAGTGGGGTGAATTTTGATATTGGTAGTGTTATTCTTTGAACTGACATAGCAGGTACCTCACTTCAAAGAGGGGAAAAATATAGACACTTAAAATAAACTTGATTGATACTATGCATCTGATTCTAATATATTAACACCATTTCTTCTTAAAACACTTCAAATTCATCAATTAATTAAATAATAAATATTATATAGTTAAAATTCAACAAATTCAACTATTAATCAAATAATTAAATTTATTGATTAATTCACCCTTCTTCTAACTAATATTTATCATATTTAATTAAATCAACTCATTTAATTAAATCTCCCTAAATCCTTTCATTTGATTAAATCAATCAAATCAAATGTCATAATCTCCTAATCCATTCCAATTAATTAATTTTGAATTAATTAATTCTAAATCACTTTCTAATCATCATTAATCAATCCTCCAGCTTTTAACTCAAGAGTTAAATCAGCCCATGGTCAACTAACTAGGTTGCACATGAAAATAATTTCTATTAATTATCTAATTCCTCTATTTTCCCTCACAAAGATATATTCCAAAAAATATTCCTCTCAACCACCTCTCATTCAATTTCCCTCCAAAGGTTTTCAAAAACATCTCACATCTTCAATAACCCCTCTTACAAGTGCAATAAATTCTCTTACATCCTCTCAAATCTCAACCAATTTCATTCAATTCCTCTTACAACTTTTCAAATCCTCAACCAATTTCATTTACTTCTCTTTCATCCTCCTCCACTCACACATTTTCCAAAATGTGCTCCACCTTCCTCCAATAGAATTGTGTCACTTAGCACATTCTCATTGGCTTCCATTTTATCCCACATTCATAAAATCCTCTCATTCTTCAAACCTTTGCCTCTATAAATAGAGACATCCTTTTCATAATATGGATCCACAACTTCAAGCATTATCACTATAGGAATTTCAACTAATAGCAATCCACCATTTTCATCATTTTTAGTCAAGTTATCACCATTTGGAGTCATTTTCATACTTGGACCATCAACAATCACCAAAGCATATCAAAGGGATTGGGAAAGGGATTCTTTCCACATCAAAGGAGCACCACTCCCCCTATGGGATGGAGGTTTAGCTAGTTCTGTTTAGATTGCATGCTATCTCTTGTTAGTTTGTTATTATTTTCATGTTTTCTCTTGAATTTAGTTAAAGAATCTCATAGGGAGTGTTTATTTGGTTTATAACATGTTTGACACTTGTTTTTTTATCCTTGTTAGTTTATTGTAGGTTTGAAACTCATAGATACCCATTGGTGGAATGATGCTCTCTATGTCGATCCACCTCCTTCTCAAGATTTTCAAATGAGTTACGACCTTGACTTCAAAATAATATCTAAATATAGTTATGGAGGTAAAGGTTGGGGGCGTAATGAACAAGGAATTCAAGTCCCTATAGAATGTATACCTTGGGACTTGGGTTCTCTTTTGAATAGTTTAGGTGAAAACCATGGTAGAGTTTCAACATGATTTCTTACAAACCTCTCAATTTAGTTTACCTTGAATTGATTGAGAATAAAATAGAATCTAATGAAGCTCCCGTAGATGTTTTCTCCTCAAAGTAAGCACTGGAAGAATTCTTAGGTGTTTACTCCCATTTACCTACTTATCACCATAAATGGAGATTCTCATATTGCTTGCATAAACAAGCGTACTTTGGAGAATCCATTTTGAGCATGGATGAGGAGGCTTCTTTATCTAATGTGGATTACAATCTTCCTATTTCACATATTGAAGACCATAAATCCCTCCTTAAAGGGGAAATTACTGATGTTTTCATGGATCCTATAACTCCCTCCTTAAAGGGGACATTACTGATATTTTCATGGATCCTAAATTTTCTGAAAAAGCTGGTGATTAAGATTGGAAAGTGCCTTTCTTCAGAATAATCTAAAAAACATTTTGACTTATTACATTCTCATCCTGATATCTTCACTTGGTCATATGAGGACATGCCTAGTATTGATGAGTCTATAGTGGTTCATAATATCATTCTATGTCCCAATGCTAAGATTTAAAAAAAAAGATCCAAAAGATGAATCCCAAGGTTGCATTGTTAGCTAAGACTAAGACAAAGAAGTTTCTAGAAGTAGGATTTATCTGTCCTATCAAATATTCACCTTAGCTATTGAATATTGTTTCTATTAATGGTTGTATTCACATTTGCATTGAATTTCATGATCTCAATAATTCTTCTCTTTAGGATGATTTCCCATTGCCTAATATTGATATGATTGTGGACTCAACTGCAAGCCATTCCTTTTTATCCTTCATGGATGGCTTCTTAGGCTATAATCATATTTGTATTAACCTAAAAGATCAATATAAGATAGTATTCACTACCCCTTTGGGTAATTTCTATTATTTGGTCATGTTGTTTGGGTTAAAGAATGTAGGAGCAACTTACCAATAGGTGATGACCCATATCTTTCATGACTTTATTCACAAAATTCTCAAAGATTATGTTGATGATATCTTGGCTAAGTCCATAACTCACCAAGATCACATTGAAAATATTCATCTTATTTTTGAAAGGCTTCGACTCTATAAGATGAGACTAAATCCTCTTAAGTGCGTCTTTTGTATTGATGTTGGAATTTTTTTGGGATGTATCTTAATACAAATAAGTTTGCTGCAATTGTTAACATTTCTCCACCTAGAAACATCTCTCAACTACATAGTTTGCAAGGGAATATTTAGGAGATTTTTATATTCATATCTCAGTTGGTTGATCGTACCCTTCCCTTCATGCACTTGTTGGAGAAAGATGTTTGCTTTAGATGGGATGATGAGTGCAAAAACTATTTTGAGTCAATCAAGAGTTATTTAGCCAATCCTCCCATCTTAATGCTGACTATGGGGGATAGACCGTTTTTTCTTTATGTCTCTGCATCACCTCATTCCTTAGAATTTTTTTTAGCTCAACATGATGATGATGGTAAGGAAAGAGTGGTCTACTACATTAGCCATATTCTAGTTGATTATGAAACTTGTTAGTCTACCATGGAGAAATAATTTCAGGCTCTCGTCTTTGCAACACAAAAGCTACAACATTATCTTCTTCATGTTGAAACTCATTTCATTATGATAAGTGATCTTCTAAAGCATTTGTTTACTAGAATCGATCTCTTAGGAAGATTAGAAAAATGGGTAATGGTGCTCTTTGATTTTGACATCAAGTTTATGACTTGGAAAGTGATTAAGGGTCGAGTTGTTGCTAATCAATTGGACCTCAATCTCACTCCTTCCCTAATCTAGATTTATTTCTAGATGAAGACCTATTTGCAACTGACCATAAACCTATGTGGGAGATGTACTTTGATGGATCGAGATGTCAAGCTGGCTTTGAGGTAGGTGTAGTTTTACTCACCCAAAGGAAAGCTAGTTCCTTTATCCTTTTGATTGTAATTTCATTGCACTAACATAGTTGAGTAAAAATCCCTTATCACTAGCTTATGTGCCACAATTGTGTTAAATATTAAAAATATACACATATAATATGATTCTAAACTTATTATAAATCAGATTACAGGAACATATTAAACCAAGTAGATTAAGCTATCTCAATAGAGGGATTTAGCATTAGCCTTGCTCGATCATTTTTATACTTTCACAATAGATAGTATTCCTAGGAGAGAAAATCAAAACATGGATGCAATGACGAGTGCTTCCTCCCTTGTATCTTCAAATGATGGCATAGAAGAATACCACTTCATGGTTTATATTCTTCATTTTCTTGTTGTATTAGATCATCCTAAATCCGATGCTCTAGTGTGTGCCCATCTAGACTTGGAGGAATGCTATTCCCACATTTATAATTATTTGAAGATTAAAAATTTTCTCGATAATGTGACAAAAATATTTGCACTCAAATAAGAAAACTTTCGATCCAATAAATTATATTGTTTGATGTTCTTTAAATTGAAAACATTATAATGGTCTTCTTTGGTGCCTCACTAAAGTGGAAATACCCCTGCCCTTGAAGAAGCCCATTCGAGCTCTAGAGGTGGAAATTTTAGTGGTAAATCCCTGGTGCATAAAATTATTCACATGGGATACTTTTGGCAAAAAATGGAGCAAGAATTCTTTACCTTTTTCGAGAATTATCTGTAATATCAACAACATAGCAATCTTATTTATGCTCTTGATCAAGAGCTTCAAAATCAAACCTCTCCTTGGCCATTCATAAAATGGGGGTTGGATATTATTGGAAAAATATCACCTCTTTCTTCTAAAGGACATATCTTCACCATTAGCACTACTGATTACTTTACGAAGTGGGTTGAAATTATTCCACTTTGATCCGTGAATGTTGAAGCAATCTATTGCTTTCTTCTAAACAATATCATTACTCATTTCGAATTGCTATTTACCCTTGTTCCCTATAATGGTACTCCATATAAGAATAAATAGGTGAAACAATTCTTGGAGAAGTTTCATATTGAACATCTATTTTCTACACCATAATATTCTCAATCTAATGGCCAAACCGAAGCATCTAATAAAAATATTGAGCTCATTCTTTGAAAAACCATAAATAAACATGGTAAAGATTGGCATACTCAACTAACACATGCCTTGTGGGCCTATCACATGAGTGTCCGTACGATGAATGACACAATGTCATATAACCTCATGTATGGTTTCGAGGAAAAAATACATTAAGAGTTGGAAATTCCATCTTTGTGAGTTTGCTGAAAGGATTAATTGATGATGCCACTTACCATGCTAATTGAAAATTGCAGGCCCTCTATCATCTCCAAGCTTATCAATAATCAATTTCTAACCACTATAATCAAGGTGTTCTTTCTATAACTTTTAAGGTAGGTGATCTAGTTCTCTATGATAATTAGAGAAATGAAAATGCATCGCCTGATCAAAAGGGGAAGTTTAGCCCTAATTGGTTACACCCTTACATTATCATCTCTGTATATGGTTTTGGTGCTTATGGACTATTGTCTATGGATGGAACACCTCCAAAATAACTTATTTTCTTGTCCTTCATGGATTGTAGTTCATTATGCTATGACATTCCTTCATTAACACATTATCTTTATATTTTGTGTTATGATGTGAACATGTATGTGTGATTAATTTATTTGATTAGGAATTATCTATACATGTGTTTTATTATGTTGTGTATCCATGCATTAAATTTGATTAAATATTTTGGTTAGGAAATTAGCTCATCATCTTATTTAATTAACATACATCCATGTGTTTTTATTAGATCATGATAGCATCTAATCTAAACATACATCCATAAGTACTGTCCTGTAGAAAAATGTATCCCTTTACATTTTCACACTTGTTTGGGCCCTCCTAGTTACTTTGGACTTAATTGTGCCTTAATTTAGTGTTGTAAAGTGTACCTCTTTATGCTTTCACACTTATTTAGGGCTCCATTAATTAATTGAGCTTAATACTTCCTTAATTGGCGCTTTAATTCATTTACCAAGCCTATTTTATTACATTTTTTGAAGGGGAAACTCGACATTCATTAATTCCTTAACATAACACTTCTCATTGAGAAATGTGTTTCCTAGGTTTAGGGACCTAGGACCCATTCACCCATACATTTTTTCCCCTCTTGATTTGTGTTTGAAGATTTAGGTGGAAGAAATAGTGAATATCCTTTGAAAAGAAAGATTGAAGAAGTTGTCAAAGTTACAAAAAGTTGTCATCTCACATAAACTCATCTACAATTTTTTTTTGATTTTATGAATCTGAAACTTTGGAAAATTGGAAGACTTAGATCTTTAGCAGAGGCTCCCGAATGTTACAGAAAAAACCTAACTTAGGACCCATTCATCCCTAGGCGAATGAGTCCCAGATCAACTTCAGAAACTGACTTTTGGTGAAAGGTACATTTAAATCTACCCTTCTTTGATATGCAATTTGATTGTAGGTTATGTTAGTATTGAATTTAATCTTGCTATTCCAAGTTTTAGATTGAATTTTGGTGTTGATTTTCTATTTTTAGTTTTCCTCCCCAAAGTGTGTTTTGACCATGACCCCCATCCTGACATAAAAGGAAATCTGAAGATTCAAACATTGAGTTGACTCACCTAAGGGTTGTAAGGAAATTATTTGTTTCTAAATCTCATTTCCTAATAAAAATAGAGGAAGATAGGTCCATTTATTATCATATTTGGTGCACCCCATGGGTAAGTGAAAAAATATGGGGGCCAAAAAGGGGGCTTAAGTGGCCACTTTTTTTTTTTTTACTGAAATCAAGAAATATTGACCTTGGCCGTGAAATTGAGGATAGTTACACTCAAAATTTTGAAATGCAACAAAAGAAAGGATTGTAGTGCTCCAAGTATAATTTATAAAATATTAATTTATTTTGAAAATGGTTGAGATTAAGGGGTTCAAAAGAGGGGACCACAAAAATTGGTGCTGTTTTTGTGAGAAAAAGATAACATAGCAACTTTTGTGGGTACCTATCACAATGAACTTTTTTTTAATATTTTTAAAATTGCTTTGGCGAGAAATTAGCTAATAGTATGTATTTCATGCTCAATTTTTTTGATAATTTTTTAATGAATGTTTTATTTTTTACTAATTTTCAAAGTGGACACTTCCTAAAAAAAAGAATTTTGGCTATGCTACTCTAAATTTTGGAAACTAATTGAATTTTTATTTTTTTTAATATGTGTAGAATGGAGTCTAGTTTCTAAAAATGTAATTTATTTGAATTTTTGATGAAAAATTAATTTATAACGAAAAAAACACCAAACACTAGGTTTTTCCAAGAAAAAGATGCAAAAACAAAAGAAATTATAGATCAAAGGGTTAACATTGTCAAAAGGTGAAAAAAATTTACATCGGTAGATAGCTAAGAGAGAGACTAACATTATGCAAGTGTTTAATTTGTTCGACATTGAAACACATGTAATCCTAATGGTGAGCATGAACCCGATTATGTGAAATATTGTAGAATTTTTAAAAAACACATCTTTGGACGTTGGGAAGGCTCTCCAAGCCTTTGAGTTGGTATTCCAAGGAAAATAGAAAGACCAAGGCTTGGGGATGTCCATAGAAAGATATAACACAAGCGCATTATAATGTGCACACATTATTTCTTAGTTTTGCCATGGTTTTTGCATTTGTGTAAGACATGTCTAGTAAGACATAACACGAGCGTGCTATAATGTGTTTGCGTTATGTCTTGCTTTGTGTTAAATGCTACTCTAATGAATGCATGTTTATATATTTGTATGTTTGTATGTATGTATGATTGTATTTCATGCATGTATGTATGCATGTATGCATGCCTATATGTATGCTTGTATGTATGTATGTATGTATGCCTATATGTATGTATGCTTGCATGTATGTAAGATTGTATGCACATGTGTATGTTTACTTATATGTATGTATTTATGTATGTCTTTAGAGGGAGGGAGAATTTTAAGAGAGAGAGAGAGTTGTCTAGGTAGGGTGGGAGGGAGAGACGAGAGAGAGAGAGAGAGAGAGAGAGAGAGAGAGAGAGAGAGAGAGAGAGAGAGAGAGTTGTCTAGGTAGGGTGGGAGGGAGAGACGAGAGAGAGAGAGAGAGAGAGAGAGAGAGAGACTTAAGAATATAGGTAGTGAGAGGGAGTGTGAAAAGAGGATTGGGAGAGAGAGGGAGAGAGAGGGGTGGAGTGAGGAGGGAGAGAGAGAGAGATAGTTACCTAGGTAGGGTGCGGAGGAGGAACACGAGATATATGGAGATGGGGAAGTGATGGAAAGGTAGTGGGAGATAGAGAGAGAGATGGTGAGAGTGGTAGGTTAGTTGAGTGAGAGGTACATAGAAAGAGGGATAGGGTAGGAGAGGGAGGACGGAATAGAGAGAGAGGGTGAGGTTGATGGTATGAGGTTGAGGACCTATAGGGGTTGATGGATCAATTATTGTGTTGAGGTATAGGGTTGAGGGATTAGGGTTGGGGAAGGTATTAGGTTGGGGATGAGGTAGAATATTTAAGTTTAGGGTATGGGTTTGAGGGTATATGGTTGAAGGATTAGGGTTGAGGGGTCCAATGTATGGGTGAAGGTATAGAGGTTGAGGTTTTAGGGTTGAGGTTGAGGATTAAGGGTTGGGGTTGAAGTGAGTTGAGGTTTAATGTATAGGTAGAGGTTTAAGGTTTAAGTTTTAAAAAGGTTCTTGAGGTTGAGGTTGGGTTGAGGTTAGAGGTTGGTGGGGTTGAGATTATGGTTGAGGGTCAAATGTTTAGGGTAGAGGTATAGGGGTTAAGGGATTAGGGTTTAAGGGTTGAGGGTAGAAGGTAGAGGGTAGAGAGTTGAGGGTTTAATGGTTGAGGGATTAAAGGTTGAGGGTTGAGGGTTAGGGATTAGGGTTGAGGGTAGAGGGTTGAGGGTAGATGGTAGAGGGTTCAAGGGTTTAGGGTTTAAGGTTTGAGGGTTTAGGGTTTAGGGTTTAGGGTTGAGTGTTTAAGGGTTTAAGGTTTGAGAGATTAGGGTAGAGAGGCAGGGATGGATGGAGGTAGAAATAGAGGGAGAAGTGAGATAGGGAGGAGAGAAGAGGAGGGAGGGACAAAGATAGATAAGGGTTGAAGATCCAATGTATAGGGTATTGAGTTGAGGGTATAGGGTTGATAGATTATGGTTGAGGGTAGAAGGTTTTAGGGTTTTGGGTTTAAGGATTTAGGGTTGAGGGTTTAGGGTTGAGGGTAGAGGGTTGAGGGTATAGGTTTGAGGTATATGGATGTATAGGGTAGAGGGTATAAGGGTTGAGGTTGAGGATAAAGGGTTGAGGGTTGAGGGTGATTGATGGTTTAATTTATAGGGTTTAAGGGTTGAGGTTGAGAGTTTAAGGTTGAGGATAGAGGTTGAGGTATAGGGTTGATGAATTGGAGGGTCAATGTGTATGGTAAGATATGGGGTTAGGGTTTATGGTTTTAAGGTTTGAGGTTGAGGGTTGAGGATTAGGGTAGAGAGTTTACTTGGTTTAAGGGTTGAGGTATAAGGTTGATTGATTACATTGAGGGTAGAGGTTCAAGGTATGAGGTTGAGGTTGAGTTTAAGGGTTTAGGGTTTATTGTTTAAGGGTTGAGGTATAAGGTTGAGGTATTAAGGTAGAGAGGGAGGGATGGATGGAGAGAGATGGAGAGGAGAGAGTGAGATGAGACAAAGAGAAAATGAGGGAGGGACAAATACAGATGAGGATTTATGATCTAATGTATAGGGAAGATGGTTGAGAATTGAGGGTATAGTGTCAAGGACCTATAGGGTTGATGGTTTGGGGTATTAGGTTGAGGGATTAGGGTTGAGGGTAGAGGGTAGAAGTTTAAAGGTTTAGGGTTTATGGTTTATGGTTGAGGGTAGAGGGTTTAGGGTATAGGTTTGAGGGATTAGGTTTGGCCGGTCCAATGTATAGGGTAGAGGTGAGGGTATTGGGTTGAGGGTGGAGGGCTTAAGGGTTGAGGGTTGATAGTTTAAGGTTGATGGTATAGGGTTGAGGGATTAGAGGTTGAGGGTAGAGGTTTAAGGTAGAGTTTTTAAGGGTTAAGGGTATGAGGAGAGATAGAGGGAGTGAGTGAGTGAGATATAGCCAAGAGAGGGAGAGGGGGTGGAGAGGAGAGAGGAGAGAGAGGGTTTAAGGGTTAAGGGTAGAGGGAGAGAGATAAAAGGATTGAGTGAGAGAGAGAGAGACTTGAGAGAGAGAGGGTTTAAGGGTTTAGGGTAGAGGGGAGAGAGATAGAGGGATTGAGTGAGAGAGAGAGGGAGGGAGTGGGAGAGAGATAGAGGGTTAAGGGTAGAGTGAGAGAGATACCTAAGAGAGGTAGAGGGGGTAGGAGGGAGAGACTTGAGAGAGAGAGGGAAGGAGTGGGAGAGAGATAGAGGGTAAATGGTTTAAGGGTAAGGGGAAGGAGAGAGAGAGAGATTAGGGTTTAGGGTTTAAGGTTTAAGGAATAGTGTATAGGGTTGAGGGATAAGTGATAGACCTAGATGGATAAGAGGGATGGATGGCTAAGGATAGAGAGAGAGAAAAGAAACCTATAAAAAAATTAACTTTCTCGTAATGCAAGCACATTTTGAAGTAGTTGAGATGTAGCTGTTTGTTTCGCAAGACATAACAACACAAGCACATTTTGTCTTGCTCTAAAAATAGTAAAAAACTCAATATACCTGTGATCTCTAGGCCCATATCTTGCATATTCTCCTGGTTCAACATGTGTTATGACAAAAAGAAGCTTTTTGATGCTTTTGTGAAGTGTGCATGCAAGTTTTTTCACATTCCACCACCTTCGCATGAAATAGTAGAGTTTTCATGTTGAAAGGAATATAATATCAATTCAAGTCTCAATTCCATTCAAGAGTGATATACAATTGAAGTTTGGATGGAAAAAATATTTTGAAAAACTCAAATTGTTGAGGAGTTTGAAGAAAGAAGAAGAAAAGGCTACATAATTGGGTAGAACTCCTCCATTCAAATCTCCATTTAGGTATGTGAAGTCTTTACACATTTTATTTATATTTTCTTTCATTCTATTTTTGACTTGCGTTGATTTTGTTATTTTGCATATTCCATGTTCATCATTGTTTGTTTTTCATTATAATCTTAGCTTGCCAATGCACATTTTAAATTACACAATTATTTACACTTGCCAATTACATTTTTAAACCACATCTCCTTGAGACATTTTGTTAAATAATTGACTTACCTTGTGTATGCTTCCACATTTTGTATACACATATATATGAAAAAAATTATAAGTATGTAAAATAATACATTGTTTCTCAATCCTTTTTTATGGACGTGCATACCCCTCTCCAAAGCTTTCATTTTGGTATAGGCATGGGGGATGTTGGAAAATGTAGTGGAATTTGGTTTTACACCTAGAAATTGCATATGGTTGAAAATTTCTAAAGCCTTTTCAACAAATCCATTTTTTGCATATCTTGCAATCATTCTAGTCCATGAGGACATATCTCATTGATATATTTTGTCAAACAGTTCTACCAAGTAGCTGATTGCCTTGTCTATGCTACCAAATTTTCCATACATGTCTACCAAAGCATTTTATCAAACAACATAGACAAGGAAATCATATTTTTGATGAAATTCCTCAAAGAAATGGGGTCTCATGGTGATGTGCATTTTTCAAATAGCAGATTGCATTGTCTATTCTACCAAATTTTCCATACATGTCTCTACAAAATTGGAATATTCTCCTCCCACATTGATAGATCTTTGAATCTATTTTGGTTTTCATCTCTATTTCTAAATTTACCTCATCACTAATGTTGTGATATATTTTAAATATTTCCTTGATTATTCTACCTACAAGGGATTGTAACCCTTCTCTCCACTATTTCAAGACTCTTTATTCAAGGCTAAGTTAGCAACATGGGGAAAGGTGCAACCTATCTTGAAATCATGGCATGCCACAAGACGACATTTCTTTAAGGAATTGGATCCAAAAATTCATGTGAGAATTGAAAAGTGTACATCACCGTGAGACCCCATTTCTATGAGGTATTTTTCAAACCATCCCTACCTTGTCAACCCTACCGCCTTGACAAGGTAGTGAGCTTGTCAAACACTAGCTTGTCAATGTGGTAGGGTTGACAAGGTAGGGGTAGCTTGAAAAATTGCCTCATAGAAATGGGGTCTCATGGTGATGTACATCACTATGAGACCCCATTTCTATGAGGCATTTTTTCAAGTTGCCCCTACCTTTTCAACCCCACCACATTAACAAGCTAGTGAGCTCACTAAATTGTCAAAGGTACCACATTTTGTATACATTTCTATAAAAACATTATTGTCTAAAAATTCACATGCCTTGTCCATGCTTCCATTTTGAGCCTATCTTGCAATCATGGCATGCCAAATGACCACATTTCTTTACGGTATTGGATCCAAAAATTCATGTGAGCATTGACAAGCTAGTGAGCTCACTAGCTTGTCATGGGTACCACATTTTGCATACATTTCTACCAAAAAATTATTGTCAAACAATTCACATGCCTTGTCCATGCTTCCATTTTGAGCCTATCTTGCAATCATGGCATGCCACATGACCACATTTCTTTAAGTCATTCCATCCAAAAATTCATGTGACCTTTCTCTATGCTAGAAATACTCTTCTATAGGATGATTGTAAGTATTTTGTATGAAGCCTTTAATGACATATATTTCATTTGTTTGTATGGATTCATTTTTTAGGAACTAATATTTGTCTCATTATCATGCTACATTTAAAATTATCTGCCATGCTGAGGAAACAAAGAAGGAATAAACCAATAGAGAGAGTACGAAACTAATAAAGAAAATAAAAAAGAATGGATGAGGGAATATTGTCAGAAGAAGAAATTGGATACGATTGAT
This sequence comes from Sequoia sempervirens, assembly GCA_007258455.2. Classification (NCBI taxonomy): domain Eukaryota; kingdom Viridiplantae; phylum Streptophyta; class Pinopsida; order Cupressales; family Cupressaceae; genus Sequoia; species Sequoia sempervirens. Next base: position 290,488 of record VDFB02014224.1, read on the forward strand.
GAAAACAAGCCAATTGAAGAGGAACCTCAACCATTAAAAAGAGAAAAAGAATTAGCAACACATAGGGTAGGAATGTGAAAGCATTGTGCTAAGACATATTTGAATACCATAGCTGGAAACACACCCTCTACCGCAAGTGAATATGAAGGGACACCATCTACCACAAGTGAATATGGAGGAATACCATTTACTGCAAGTGAATATAGAGGGACACCAAATACTACAAGTGAATATGGAGGGACACCATCCACCACATCTCAAGTTGAGATTACATCATTACTCAAATTTGATGAAGTAGGTACTCCATCAACTCCATGTCAACCTCAAGGTATGTCTTCTACTCCACCCTCAATTGAAGGTACATGATCTCACTTAAATATTGATGAAATTCCTAATGTCGAGATGTATGTACCTACGATAACACCACCTAGAATTTTGCATATAAAGCCAAAGTATTTGATTAATATCGTGGAGAATATTTTGCAGCCAATGGAAGGTAAGATTCCAGAACGTACTTGTAGAAAATATGTTGATAAAATTTGGAAATTGTTCTTTGAAAGGATAAATGAGACTACAAGATGTCAACTATTTATTGAAATGATGTGAGGTGTAAAGTATAGAAACATCATGAAGATTCTTGGGTTGAGAATATCAAATGCTTCAAGTGAAAATACTATTGTGAAGAATCTAATGGATGCTTATGAGATTGTGGGTAGGACCTCACACTCAAAGGATAGTGATGTCACCTGAAGTGTCATTACATTGAATTTGTTAAGTAGTTAAATAAGGAGATCTTGTCTCATTAGAAAGACAAGTCAACAATTTAGAGTTAATAGAATTTTTTTATCAAGAGTCATTCAAAGGTGCCAAAGAATTGAGGGCACCGATTCAAATGAATTATGGGCATTCTCGGGGAGAATTCCATGAAAAGATAAACTAGTTGTTGAAGCATTGAGAACACTAATTGAAGACTATTGGAAGAATAACAAAATACCATCTCTGAATCAAAGGGATGTGGTAAGAAGGAGAATCAGTAATCAAAATTGTGAACCACATCCAATCATTTTTAGATACAAATCAAACCCAATTCTTTCATAATTTTCAAGAGGATTATCCTAAAATTCCAATTTCTAAAAGATATTTTGAAATTCTTAATCCTTTTTATGTCAAGATAAATCACACATACACTACTTGTTATGGATTACATATTGAATTCTCTAACCATTATGATGTTTATCATTCTATATGTTTAGATTTGCATACTAACAATGTTTTGCAAGATTGTGGCATACATGCCTCACCAACATCTTCAAGAGAGTTCTTATTAAAAAAACTATGTGAAAGAGAGGATGGCTAGATATTCTACAAGAAACTATGCTTGGATAGTTCATGTCAGTGTTGTGGTGGCTTGCAACGTATACCACTATGTCAACACATGGAAAGCACACATGCGGTGGAAAAGTAACTAGTAGAGTTCGGGAAGTATAAAATAGTGGCATACATTACAAAAGATGATAATCAAGCAAAAATGTGTGATTTGTTTATTTAGAATATTCTAGTGCATTAGTTTATGTCTACATTTTGTGATAGTGTAGTGTATGAGTATGCAAGGTATACCCATAGAGCTTGATGGTTGGACTTGAAATTCAAGTTATGCAAGGAAAATTTTCTAGTTGGTAGCATAGTTTCAGTGGTTGAATCTGCAGAGAACTACACTCTACATCCACAATGTGAGGTGCAGTCACATTATTACAACTCCACATAGGTTTCTATATTTGTGCACATAGCATTCATTCATGTAGCTGATAGTACAGAGGACCAAAGGAAGGTATTGAGGGAGTACCACTTTTAAATTAGTGATGATTGCACAAATTCTTTAGAGTTTATGCAAGGTTGCTTCTATTTGTTGATTTAGCTCAGAGGGGTATAGCATACGGTCAACATATAATATGGTTGGATAACTGTGCAACAAAATTTAGGAACTCGTGCATGTTCTTCTAGTTGAGTAGGATGCACGTCATTACAGGTGTTCAACATATATGAAACTTTTTTGAGACTGGGCATGGAAAGGGGGAGCATGTTGGTGTAGAAGCATGTGTCAAAAGTGAATTAGCATGAGAAGAGTTAAACTATAAAAACAATCAAAAGTTGATAGATGCAAAATCACTTATTGAGTGGTGTAATGCTTCGATGGGTCCAGGTAATGAAGGTAAGTCTTCAAGTTAGATTTTTTTGGTTGATGGATGATACTAACATTGCACCATATGAGGATTTTTGTACACTAATAGGATTGAGTGAGCTACACTCTTTCCTTAGCTCAAATGTACGTTCATGGAGTATCCATATGCAGAAGATGGCATGCTTTTTTTCTTCATGTACAATGCAAGCCTAGGATGAGTGCGAGTTAGAGGAGTGGGTTGAGAAATAGTGGTTAAGTTATCTTAGCCTAACTTCACACATATTTCCCTCCTAAGAAATTAGAACTAACATAGATAGAATAATTGGTTGAATTTGACCACATATTAGATCTAGTTCAACCAGGTAATATATCTACTTACATAGTTTTTGAAATTCCTATTGTTATCTTACTTTGTAGTGTATTTGTAAGGTTGACTAATTTTATCTAATTTGTTGCACATATCAATGTAGGTTGTGTTTATGTAGTTATTGTAGATGATGACAACAAAGAGGGAATAGATTATTACTTGTGTCATTATGTTGAGGCCAAAAAGAAATTGGAGACCCCAGTTATAGATGGAGAAAACATCAAATACCCTACATGCTTAGTTGTTGCTACGGGAACATGGCTTAGAAGGTACCCACAAGAGTGTTAATGTTTGGCTGTTTAGGACTTTGAAACACATCGAAAGATTCTTCATTACTCAAACCTTGTCATGGAATTCAATGTTCATTTGATCAAATATGGGGGTAGATCTTTGAACAAGACCTTGTGGAAGGTGTGTGAGTCTGACCATCAGGCAATACTTGACACAATAAAAAGTGGAGTAGACCCGAATGGTTCATTGGATTGATTTGTAAGTATGCACATTGGTTCTTATTAATTTGTAAGTATGCACATTAATTTTATGATGCCAATGCTATCATCTAATGCTTATATCATGTATGTAGATGATTGATGAAGTTATAAAACTTACAAATGTAGCATACTTTATGTTTATAATAGTGGCTAAGGATATTGAGTTCAATGGTATTTTATTTTTTCTCAAAAATATGCAAAAAAAATGATGTAGGATATTATCAATAGATTAATAAACTAAGTGGAAGATTAAATTGTGTTGTTTTTATAACATGTTACAAGTTTCCAAAATGTTGGAAAGTAATAGTTTGGTTATGATCTATTCATTTTCATCCTCATTATTTCAAGGACCCTCTAAAGTTTAATCCTGATAGATGGGAGGTATGCTTGATATTCATATAAAAATTACTTTTTAAGATATTCAATGGACTATATTGACTAGTGATAAGTTATAAGATATTGCATAATTGAGCACACAAGATTAAGATTATTGAAATATCACATGTTTATTTGAATTGATTATGTGATTATTAATATTTACAATCTTTTTTCTTTGTTTATGTGGGAGCTAGTAAACCCAAATAAAGTTATAAAGTATATGCCAAATCCAAGACTAGCAGATGTTACTAAATTATTCATTTGAAGTTAACGTCATCATGACCACCTATGGTGTAGAAATTATAAAAGTGTGAGTGAAGCTTAGTGAGGGAATTTCAAGTTATTCATTTGAAGTTAACCTCATCATGGGCACCTATGATGTAGACATTATAAAAGCATCTCAAATGTATGAGTGACATTGTAAAATATCTATGAGAATGGAGTACCTAAGGCATCCTTGAATCCTATTTTTGGTTATTATGAGAGAATATTATAAGCTGAGTTTGTGTGCATGAAAATGAGGCACATTGATTCAATATTTGATTTAAGTGGGGTGTTGGAATTCACATAGGTTGATTTTTTTCTCATGATTTTGTATTAACACTTGATATTTTTGAGAAAGAATTGTGCCTACAAGCACCAACACTTGGTTTTCATATTGGTGTATGAAGCATATTAGACAATTGTAGCACAAACATAGGAATCAGGACTGCCAAATAAATCTCATTTTATTGTAAACATCATATTATTAATATAGTGAGTGTAATAACTATTGATGGTTACCAATCATTATTTTTCTTCTTTTATTCTCTACCTATTATAACTATCACTAATTGAATAACTTATTATAAAAAAATTATTTATTAAAACAAATCAACCTAATGATTATATATCAATATCAATTTAACATAGCATATATTCACATAAACATTTAAGGAGTTCAATTTGTAAAAAAAAATTATGCATAATTTCATAAAATAATGTCAACATGTCATAAAAATAATCACATTTACAAGTAATAGAAGCACATATGACTTGTTAGATGTTGTTCAAGTAACATTAATTAACTCAAGTATCCCACAAGTTCTTTACACACGTTTTCCAACTAAAAAATCATGTTTGCCCTCAAACATTTGTAATTGGTTTTGGGATCTACTTCCCTAGTGCCTATTTATTGCTTCCCTCAAACATTTGTAATGACACTCAAAATTTGAAAATTATTGCTTCCCTCAAACATTTGTAATTCATGCAGCATAATCCCTTAATAATCAAAATTGTAAAAGGGAAGAAATATTTGACGATCTGTTACCCGAAGATCATGTCAGTTATAGGAATTCCATCTGAGGCATCAAGATCACGTAGGGAACCTCTACAATAACCTATCTCGGTTTTTGTTATCTAAAAGTCATTTTCCCATGGTGTCCAATTTTCACTTGATGGAAAAAGTGTCAAATGCAAGCATTGTAAAGTTACAAAGTGGTGCAACTTTCGTTTTGTAACTCATGTGACCAAATAGAATATTCCAATGCATTCGGATGGGTATGTTTATGCTAGACATAGTCCTCTTTTTGACCCAAACATGAATCACTTTGAGCTGCATTCAACTGACTTGATCCCTTAAGAGTCCAAAGTGCAAAATGGCTGCAATATTTGATGGGATATTACTCAGAAATCATGATGCTTAAGAACTCTTTGTTCAAGGCCATGGGATCATGTTGGACCATTCTACAAAAACCTCTCTCGTTTTTTGTTATCTTGGAGTTGTTTTCCCATGGTTTCTAGTACTCACTTCATGGAAAAAGTGTTAAATGCAAGTAGTGTAAAGTTACAAAGTGTGCAACTTTCATTATGCAACTCATGTGACCAAATAGACTATTCCAACGCATTTGGATGGGTACATTTAAGCTAGGAATGGTCCTCTTTAGCACCAAAACACACTGAATCACTCCGAGCTACATTCAACTGGCTCAATCCTTTAAGAGTCCAAAGTGCAAAATGGCTGCAATATTTAACAGACTATTACTCAAAAACCATGACACTTACAAACTCTATGTATAATCCTACAGGATTGTGTTGGGCCCCTCTAAAATTACCTCTCTTAGTTTTTGTTTTCTAGGAGTCATTTTTCCATGGTGTCTAGTTTTCACTTGATGGAAAATTTGTGAAATGCAAGTAGTGTAAAGTTGCAAAGTGGTCCAACTTTTGTTCTACAACTTGTGTGACCAAAATAATTGTTCCAACATGTATGTATGGGTACATTTATGATAGTAATGGTCCTCTATCACACCCAAACATGCCAAATCACTACGAGCTACGTTAAACCAGCTCGATCCCTTAAGAGTCTAAAATGCAAAATAGTTGCAATCTTTGACACACTATTACTTGAAAACTGTGACACTTACGAACTCTCTGTCTAAGCCTACAAAATCATGTTGGACCCATCTACAATAACCTCTCATTTTGTTACCTTAGAGTTATTATCTCATGGTGTCTAGTTTTCACTTGATGGAAAAAGTGTCAAATGCAAGCAATGTAAAGTTGCAAAGTGGTGCAACTTTCATTTTGCAACTCGTGTGATCAAATGGACTATTCTAACATGTCCGAATGGGTAATTTTATGCTAGGAATGGTCTTATTTTGCACCAAAACATGCTGAATCACTCTGAGCTATGTTCAACTGACTTGATCCCTTAAGAGTCCAAAGTGCAAAATGGTTTCAATCTTTGACAGGATATTACTCAGAAATTGTGATGCTTATGAATTCTCTATTTGAGCCTACAGGATCATGTTGGGCCTCTCTATAATAACCTTTCTTGGCTTTTGTTATATCAGAGACATTTTCTAGTGGTAAAAAATTTTCAGTTGATGGTGTCAAATGAAAGTAGTGTAAAGTTGCAAAGTCGTGCAACTTTCGTTCTACTACTCGTGTGACCAAATAGATTGTTCCAATGTGGCTAGATAGGTACGTTTACTCTAAGAATGGTCATATTTTGCACCCAAACAAGCTGAATCACTTTGAGCTATGTTCAACTGAATCAATCCCTTCTGATGGTGTAGAGAAGGGGGACTCACTACTCATGAGTTCTCTTCATTCAAAGAGCCTCACAGGGTGAATTGCCTTAAAATACCTCAAGGAATAGTGTGAGAGTTCTAGAATCAGAAAGAGAAGGTCACAAAGATTTTCTGGACAAGTTGACAAGCTCTTGGCCAAAGGACGTCAACATGGGATAGAAATGATAGCGTGGCGCATTGGCATTTGGTATGGACTTGAAAGTGAATTATCATAGAAAATGACAAAGTGACTAAATCTATTCTAATTTCTAAGGGCTTCCACAATATAGGAAAGTAATAGAAAGTGATAGAACTAAAGCAAAACAAATAATAAATGATAAAGCAAGAGAATAAGGATAGAAAAATGCTCACAAAAACCCAAGTAATGAAGCCTTTGGCTAGTAAATATCTTCAATATCTACATCTATAAGATTGAGAGACAGTGTTGGGGTTGTATAGGGGTTTTCCTCAGTCAAACCCCCATTTTGGTGTTCCCACCTCCATGGACAGCTAGATAGATAGAGAGAAATGAACTGAAATGGATAAAGTGTGTGGTGAAAGAAAAACCCGCTTCGGGAGTAGAACCCATACCACCAAGTATGAGGAATAAAAGAAAACCCCACTCGAGGAGGAGAACCGGTATCACAAAATGTAGTTGATAAAAGAAATCCCTAATCAAGGAGGAGAACCTGTATCATGAAGTAAAGATGCAATAGATAGGGGATATGGAATTTGAGAATGCTCGCAAGCACAAGACAAGGGAGATGAATCTGTACGGCTTAAGGAAGCCAAAGAGGGAGAGCAAAGACAAAAGAAAGGGCTGTGAGAGCCAAGATAGATGAAAAGAGTGTTGTAAAAACATGAGAGTGCTTGAAGATATTATAACAAGTTGTGCAAGCAAGATAACAAGAGCAAGAGAGGAGGAAAAGGTAGGAGCCAAAGTTGGAGAGGAGCTAGAAAGATTCAGAGAGAGAAAATGAGGTGAAAAGATAACATTTAAAGAGAGAAGAGAAGCAAAAAGAAGCTTTTTCGAGTGCTTACAAGGAAATATCGAGCTATTACCACCAACCAAGGGAGATGAAAAGTGGAAAACATGCACTTAAACGGTCATTTGAACATTGAAACATTGCAAGATACTAGTGCGGCGTGCTAGTGTTTGGACACTTCATGCTCAAAACAACATGAATGAGAAATGCACAAAGTTCGATGCAAGGCTGGCACATGAAGGGTAGTTGTTGAAAAGTGATCCTTTAAGCATCCAAAGAGGGAAAAAGGCTGATGTAGGGGATAAAATGAGCCTACTCAAGATGCTAAGGGAGTGGATACTAAAGCATATGCAAGAATGTATGTGAAGTTACAAGGGGGTGCAATTTTACGACTATACATTTTGCCCCCACTTTAGCAGGCATATGAATCTATGTTAATATGCATGCTAAAAGAAGTCTATTAAACATAAATAAAACCATATGCCAAAAGGATACTGTAGAGGAAGCAGATAACCCTTTGAACCACATAAGCATGCCCCTAGGCTGAAGACCTACAAAAAAAATGCATTAGACAAGAAATCCCTGCACCAGAAAACAATGTTAGAGCACAAAAAACTAAATGATCTGAGCCAACAAAGTAGGAAAACCTCAATGTAAAAGGTTATCTCAGTACTATGTGTCATCCCCAAAAATACATAAAAGAGCTCTAAGATGTCGAAGAGAGAAAGAGCATATACTTGGGATGAAGAAGATGTAAATCTTCAATCCCGTATATACAAAAGAGAAGAGAAGAGAAAAGAATTTAAGAGGGAGAAGCTATAAAGGAATGAAAATTACAAGAGATATGGATCCATAGGTACTCTCCCTGAGGAGTTTTGAATGAAGTGCACCGAAGGCCCATAGACCAACGATGGACAGATCCCATAGGATGAAAGCATCTCATAGGCCCACAAAATTGCAAGGAGGCAATCCCAAAGATCTCTCACATGAAGGAAGCCCCATAAAGTATGTGCCTTATTGGTCCATAGACCTAAAAGAAGGTACCCCCAAGATCTCTCACATGAAGAAAACCTAGATGAAAGTGCCTTACAGGCCTATAGACTTGCAAGGAGGAGTCCCCGAAGATATCTCACATGGAGGAAACCAAGATGAAATCACCTTACATTCCCATAGACCTACAAGGAGGCATCCCCCAAGATCTCTCACATGGACGAAACCTAGAAAAGGGGCCTCCTTAGAGTTAGAAAGTGGCTTCACAGGCACACGTGTGAAGCGACATGTTAATTTGTAAATAAAACATGCCATAAAATAAAGTGGCTATGGAAGAAATTGTAAGGAAAGCTAGATGTGGAAACAACTCTCCTAAACATCAATACCTCAGGGAAGAATGCATATACACTTTTAATTTTTTAATTATAGTCCAATTAAGATGCACTATGAAATAAATATCAGAAATAGAGAATTAGACAATCACACATGAACACCAGATATACGTGGGAAAACCCTTATGGGAGAAACACCCACCACACCAAGAGAAGTCACTTTGTATTACAGTAACAAATAATTACATACAAGTTTCAGACTTATCTTTTTGAAGTCTATTTACAACAGCATTCACCATGAACAATCTTGTACAGGAACCTTCGAGTTACAATCTTTACAGAATAGAATTCATCCACTGATACAATCACTCAACAAATCCATTGATTCAACCCTCCGATCACAATCTACAACCACATAGTATAAACATGTCGTTCCATGTCCGTCAAGCTTCCTCACAGAACCATCACAATGAATAATCTTCCAACTGTTTAGATTCAGCTTCTCCTATTGTTCCACGACACTCCACATAGGACGGTCAAATGGTCAACAGAGCCCACATTGTATCGACATGTCGGTGAGACACAAGAAGTGTCTCCTTGATGCCCTAAAAGCTTCATATCGATATCGCCAAGAGTTATCATTCTTTCCAAGACGTCTTATCGAGCTTTCATGTGTTACACCAAAGAACCAAATAGTCAGCGAGACCTATCGCTTTTGCTAGGAGATCATAGCGAAGTCCAAAAGTCTCATAGATGTAAGTTTAGCATTCGGTAAGAGAATCATTCTTCGCCAAGACCTCATGTCGAGTCACCAAAGGTTATACCGAAGTCACATGTTATACCAAGCTCCAATCACCAGTCAACAAGACTTATTAATATCGCTGAGACCTCACAGTGAATACATACAAGTCATACTGAGCTCCAAAGAATAGTCGACAAGACTTAACACCTTCGCTGAGAGTTCTTATCGAACGCATATATGTTACACTGATGACCACCGTTCGCCAAGACTTATGCCGAGGAACCCTCATCATTGGCAAGACTTACATCGTTTGCCAAGAATTCTTCCTAAACCATTTGTGTTACCCTAATAGCCATTGGCTATCGACAAGACATCCATCAGTCACTAAGAGATCTCCCCCAAGATCCTTTTTGTTACACCGATGAATAACATTTGAATCTCCGTCGGTAAGACTTTCATCTATCGCTAAGACCTCACATTGGGATCTTTATGTTATTGTGAAGACATCATATGTATTCCTATCAATGAGACATCCTCACTTCACTGAGACATCATAAAAAAACAAACATGTTACTTCGATGAACCCAAGTGTTACACTGTTGGTGAGACATTGGCTATTCACTGAGACTTCTCACCAAACTGACATAGGTTATCTCGAAGCCTGTGGTCGTGATGAGTCTCCCTGATTCATGATTGAATGGCCTATCAGCCAAAGATCTCCCCGAGCGGTAAGAGGTCACCCTGAATACAATATGTCATATCGAAAGCTCCAAAGAGTAACCTTTCGGTGAGAAAAAATCTAGGTCACAATGACTTGTACAAAACATGATGTTCCAAAGTGCTAGTCGGCCAGACATAAGATCTGTCACATTGACTTGGCTCCAAGAGAGGTTTCAGCCTATGATGATTGAGGTACATATTTCCAACAATCTCCCACTTGATGAAGATCACACAAGCACCTCCAGAGCACAACAAAACTTACTGAAAATCATGGGCACTAAGGCCCATTGAACTGGCACACCACCTGAACTTGTCTATGCTCACTGGCTTCGTCAATGCATCTACAACATTCTCTAGAGTATCAAATTTTTCCAAACTAACCTTTCCATCCTCCACCATATCTCATACAAAGTGGTATTGTACATCTATATCTTTCGTCCTGGCATGGAAAGTAGGATTCTTTGCCAGATAAATTGCACTCTGACTATCACAGAAAATAGTTATTTGTCCTACATCAAAACCAATGTTAGAACACAAAAATTTCAACCAAACTGCTTCTTTACAAGCATGAGTAGCTGCCATATATTCAGCCTTTGTAGTGGACAAAGCGACTACAACCTACCGCTTGCTCATCCAACTCATTGCACCACCATTCAACATGAAAATATATCCACTGGTGGAACTCCTGCTATCAATGTCCCCTTCCCAATCAGAATCCACATAGCCTCAAATACTGAGAGTCCTGTGTGATTCAACCAAGTTCCCATGGTAGCACAAAGTGAAATTTGAAGTGCCCTTCAAATATCTGAAAACTCTCTTTACAGCATCCAAATGTGTTCTTCCTAGATTAGCCATAAATTGAATAAGAACTCCCACTACTTGGGCAATGTATGGCCTTGTACAAACCATTGCATACATAAGACTGCTTACTACACTAGCATAGGGTAAACTGGTCATGTCCTCCATCTCAATAGGAGATTTTGGACAGTCTTCAAAAGATAGCTTCGTTCCCTGCAAGACTGGAACCACTAGTTGTTTGCACTCATTCATGCAAAATATCTCTAGAAAAGTCTTGATATACTTACTCTGATTGAGCCAAAGCTTTCTACTATTCCTATCCTTGGTTATCTCCATCCCCAGAATATACCTTACTACACCAAGATCTTTCATTTCAAACTTAGCAGACAATTGAGACTTAAGATCAGAAATCATTATCTTACTATTGCCTATGAACAACATATCATCAACATAGAGAGCAATAACAAGTACTTGATCACTTTCAACTGTATAATATACATGATGATCAAATTTTGATCTCACAAATCCCAAAGACAATACAAAAGTATCAAATTTTTGGTACCACATTCTAGGTGACTGCTTTAACCCATACAAAGACTTCTTTAATTTGCATACTAGTTTTTCTTTACCTTTTTCAAGAAAGTGCTTAGGCTGGGACATATAGATTTCTTCTTCAAGATCAACATGAAGAAATGTTGTCTTCACATCCATCTGTTCGACCTCTAAGTCATACTGCAAGTGACAAAAGAAATATGATAGATGTCAGCTTAGCTACAGGAGAAAATATTTCCCCATAATCAATTCCCTCTACTTGGGAATAACCCTTCACAACCAGTCTTGCCTTGTACTTTTCCACACTGCCATCCAGACCAATTTTCTTTTTGAATACCCATTTGCAGCCAACAACTTTTCTGCCTTTAGGCAAGGGCACCAAAGTCCAAGTTTCATTTTTCTCTAATGATGCCATTTCTTCATTCATGGCTTCCAACCAAGAGTTTGAATCAGACATTTTAAATGCCTCTTTCACAGTCCTAGGCTCATCAGTGCTAGAAATCAAAGCATAGGCACAAATAGAATCTATCAAAGAGAACCCATACCTATCTAGTTGTTTTCTTTCACGGGTTGACCTCCTCACTAGCTGAGGCTGAGGTTCTTCTTCAAAACTTTCAGAACTGCTTGAGCTCTCCTTAGTTTCAGGTACATTTTGAATTTTGAATTCCTCTTTCTCAGGTGTAGGAAGAATTACAGCTACATCTTTATTGTTTTCTAACTTTGTCTTTGACTGCAGATCCAAAGTGGAAGGTTTCTGCTCATGAAAGATTACACTTCTGTTGTATACAACCTTCTTTGTTTAAGGATTCCAAAGCTTGTATCCTTTTATGACAGCACTATAGCCAATAAAAATACATTTGACAACCTTGTTCTCTAGTTTAGATCTTTTCACATCTGGCACATGAGCATATGCCTCACAGCCAAAAACATGAATATGCTTAAAGAGGGCTTCTTACCAGACCACGCTTCCAAAGGTGTTTTCTCAACAAGAGCAGAATTTGGAGAATGATTCATTAGGTAACATGTAGTAGATACAACCTCAACCCAAAATTTCTCCTCCAAGCCAGCACTACTGAGCATACTTCGTGCTCTCTCCATCATTGTCCTATTGAACCTTTCTGCAACTCCATTTTTGATGTGGAGTATAAGGTGTAGTCTTATGTCTTTTAATCCCATGGTCTTTGCAATACCTCTCAAATTCATCAAAACAGAATTCACCGCCATTATCAGTCCTTAAGCATTTTATTTTTCTACTAGTCTAATTTTCAACAAGATTCTTAAATTCCTTAAATCGACTGAACACTTCTGATTTACTTTTCAAAAAATAAACAAATGCTCTTCTTGAATAATCATCAATGAACGACACATAGTATCTTGATTTAGAAAAAGAAGGAACATCCATTGGACCAAACACATCCAAATGAATATAATCAAGCAAACGAGAAGATTTATGAGGACTGGAATAAAAAGAAACACACTGTTGCTTTCCATATATACAGTGTTCATAGAATTCAAATTCAAGATTACAATCTTCAAGCCCCTCAACTAGGTTTTTGTTCTTCAAGGTTTTTAAACCTTTCTCTCCTATGTGGCCTATCCTATGATGCTAGAGCATAGTCTTCTCTGTAGGAAGTTTTACTTCCATAGAGTTTACATAATTAGGGATCCTCTTTACCTCCATGAGCAGCACTTAGTGACTTTACAGAGACACTGTTACATTGAACAACATGTGCATCCAACTTGTACAAGGTATCAATTCGAGAACCTCTAGCCAACACCATAGATCCTCTAGTCATCTTACAATGATTTCTAGAGAACGAGACTTGTACTCCAATATCATTCAGCTTACTGACAGATAGTAAATTTTGAGCCAGGCCTAGTCTGTGTATAACATCATTGATCCCCTTCACTCTTCCATCAGGGAATTGAATTTTGACTCTTCCACAGCCAATAATTTCTAAAGTTGAATCACTGGCTAAGTACACCTTTCCACCATCGTATTCTTCATACTTTGTGAACCACTCTCTATGAGATGTCATGTGGAAAGATGTTCTAGAATCAATCAGCCATACATCATTTGATGCCTGTGTGGCCAAGGCTATAATGAGGTGTCACCATCACTATGAGAAGAATCATTATCAGAAGAGCCCTTCTTCTTCTTCTTCTTCTTCTCCTCTTTACAATCCTTTTGGACATGACCAGGTTGCCCATAGTTTCAACACTTCACCTTGGACTTCTTGCCAGGAGACTTTGATCTCCCTTCTGATTTTGATTTGGACTTCTTGTCCTTCTTCTTGCCTTTCTCCTTTGAAATTCCTCTAACAGCAAGGGCCTCCTTTTCCATCTCAAAAGATTTTCTTCTCATTTCTTCTTACATCAAAGAACCAATAATATCTTCCATCTTGAAACTAGATGTTGTACTCCCAATGGCCACCACTAGATGATCCCATGAGTCTGGAAAAGAATACAATAGTAGCATATAACGATCCTCTTCTTCAGTCTTCACACCAATAGATGTTAACTAAGCAAGAAGCATGTTAAATGCTTTCAAATGATCAGCTACAAACCCTCCTTCCTACATTCTCAAAGAGTATAGTTTCTTCCTCAGGAACAATTTATTCACCAAATATTTCCCTTGATAAATAGATGCCAATATCTTCCACAAGGAAGATGCAGTCTTCTCTTCATGCACATTGAGAAGAATGGAGTCTGCCAAGTAGAGCCTGATCATCCCCATAGAATTTCTATCTGCAAGGTCCCAATTCTCTTGCTTCATGCCTATAGGTTTAGTTCTAGACACTGCAAGCCACAGATCATGATCCACTATGAGATCCTCCATTTTGAGTTTCCACAACTCAAAGTTACTACCATTGAACTTCTCTATTTCAATCTTTCCTGATGTGCTAGCCATCTCAATCTATAATTAGAAATTGACAAACTTCTACTAGACTCCCATTGAACATAATTGACACAAAAAACCCAACGTACCTACAAGGATAACACAACTGGCCAGGCTCTTATACCACTTGTAAGGAAAGCTAGATGCGGAAACAACTCTCCTAAACATCAATACCTCAGGGAAGAATGCAGATACACTTTTAATTTTTTAATTATAGTCCAATTAAGATGCACTATGAAATAAATATCAGAAACAAAGAATTAGACAATCACACATGAACACCAGATATACGTGGGAAAACCCTTATGGGAGAAAAACCCACCACACCAAGAGAAGTCACTTTGTATTACGGTAACAAATAATTACATGCAAGTTTCAGACTTATCTTTCTGATGTCTGTTTACATCAACATTCACCATGAACAATCTTGTACAGGAACCTTCGAGTTACAATCTTTACAGAATAGAATTCATCCACTGATACAATCACTCAACAAATCCATTGATTCAACCCTCTGATCACAATCTGCAACCACATAGTATAACCATGTTGTTCCATGTCTGTTGAGCTTCCTCACAGAACTGTCACAATGAACAATCTTCCAACTGTTCAAATTTGGCTTCTCCTATTGGTCCACGAGACTCCACATAGGACGGTCAAACGGTCAACAAAGCCCACATTGTATTGGCATGTCGGTGAGACACAAGAAGTGTCTCCCCAATGCCCTAAAGGCTTCATATCTATATCACCAATAGTTATTATTCTCGCCAAGACGTCCTATCGAGCTTTCATGTGTTACACCGAAGCACCAAGCAGTCAGCGAGACCTATCGCTTTCGCCAGGAGATTAGAGCGAAGTCCAAAAGTCTTATAGATGTAAGTTTACCATTCGATAAGAGAATCGTTCTTCGCCAAGACCTCACGCCGAGTCATCAAAGGTTATACCAAAGTCACATGTTATACCGAGCTCCAATCACCAGTCAGAAAGACTTATTAATATTGCTAAGACCTCACAACGAATACATACAAGTCATATCGAGCTCCAAAGAATAGTCGGCAAGACTTAACACCTTCGTCGAGAGTTCTTATTGAACACATATATGTTACACCGATGACCACCATTCGCCAAGACCTATGCCAAAGAACCATCATCATCAGCAAGACTTACATCGTTCACCGAGACTTCTTCCCAAACCATTTGGGTTACCCCGATAGCCATCGGCTATCAGCAAGACATCCATCAGTCGCTAAGAGATCATCCATCAGTCGCTAAGAGATCTCCCCGAGATCTTTTTTGTTACACCGATGAATAACATTTGAATCTCCATCGGTAAGAATTTCATCTATCGCTAAGACCTCACACCGGGATCTTTATGTTTTCATGAAGACATCATATGTATTCCTATCAGTGAGACATTCTCACTTCGCCGAGACATCATAACGAAACAAACATGTTAATCTGATGAACCCAAGTGTTACACTGTCGGTGAGACATTGGCTATTCGCTGAGACTTCTCACTGAACCAACATAGGTTATCCCAAAGCCTGTGGTCGTCATGAGTCTCCCCAATTCATGATTGAATGGCCTGTTGGCCAAAGATCTCCTTGAGCGGTAAGAGGTCACCTCGAACACAATATGTCACAGCGAAAGCTCCAAAGAGTAACCTTTCGGTAAGACAAAAGCTAGGTCACAGCGACCTGTACAAAACATGATGTTCCAAACTGCTAGTCGGCCAGACATAAGAGTTGTCACACTGACTTAGCTCCAGAAGAGGTTTCAGCCTGTGATGATTGAGGCACATATTTCCAACAAAAATCAAGTAGACAGTCATGTAGACTGTCGAAAAATTGGAAGGATTTCAAAGGGGTCCTTTGGGAACCCTTCAAAAGAAGAGGGGTCCACTCCAGGGACACGTTGTTTGAAAATTAGGGTCTAGTTAGGTTTCCCCCAAGCTAGATGCAAATGATTTCATTCAAGAGAAAATATTTCAAAGGGGGCCCCTCAGGAACCCTTCAAAAGAAAGAGGGGTCTACTCAAGGAAACTCTAATTAAAAGATAGGGAGCAGAAAGGGGAACCTCAGAAGGATGCGCATCTCCAAAACATATTATCACTGCTCCTAGCATACAAGGGCAGAGAACCATGCAAGATGCTTAAAAAGTGCAGGATAGAGGTAGACCTCAATATCACTTGTCATTTGAAGAAGAGACAGGTGCATCAACAAACAAATGAGTGATGGAACCTGAACCATGAAGTTGTATTTTATCCTTCAAGGCCTTACATTCACTAGTGGAATGGCCAAGCACTCAATGGTATGCACATAAAGAATGCTTTGCTTTATCATGTTTATGAAATTTCTTGCATGTAGGAGAAGGAAGAGTAATCAAGTAGGATTTTAGAAGCCGTAATAAAATACACTCTTGTTTAGATAAAGAATAAGGAGCAGGAAGCAACCCTTTCTTTTGTGGAGAAAATTTTGACTACTCACAAGAAGATACAAAGATGGAAGACAATGGAGGATCCTCATGAAGAGTATTATTCTGACTAGGGGGATCATACTCTTCTACAAGATCTTCATCAGCCTTCTTGATAGGACTACCAACATTGGCCTCTTTAATAGAGGTGTGATCATCTTCCCTAGAAGGGGGAGGACCAACATTAAGAACTTTACAATTTATGCTCACACTATCCTGCCATACAAAAGAATAATCATCTTTGATAGAGGGTTTGGATGATGTTATTGGAAGGATCAAGTGGAACAGGTCAAATTTACATTCCCTAATGTAGGGTTCTATAAAATCTAAAGAACCCCAACCATCACCATGGAATGCATTCCCTTGAGAAGAGGTAGAAGGAGTAGATATAAGATTTCTTTCTTCAGAAGGATCTTCTTTAGGAACATCTATCTCTAGAGTATCCTTTGTAGTAGGTACTATAGGAGTAAACATCGACAAATTAGAAGATACTAAAGGAATAAGAGTAGGCACAACTGAAACCTAACTAGTGGCTGCCATCTCACATAAGTGCATAGCATCAAGGTCAGCCTTGACTGTGACTACTTGATTACTGCAAATGAACTTAATAGATTCATGCAAGGTAGATGGGACTACACCCATAGCATGAATCCATGGTCTACCAAGAAGAAGATTATAAGGTAAATTTTTTAACATATACAAGGGTGGGTACAGTAACAGGTCCTAACCTCAAAGGAAAGACTACTGGGGCTTGTCAACCGACATTATCGAACCCACAAATGAAAACAAAAGAAGCATTAAGAGAAGATGAATCAATATTAATCTTAGGCAATAGATCAATGCTACATACATTGAGTGTTGAACCAACATCAATGAGAGTATGTCTAATGCTAATATTATTAATGTTAAATATGATCATTAGAGGGTCCTCTTGCCTCTATACTTCTGAAGGTGGGAGTTCTCGTGAATAGAATGTAATATTCGGCGAATCCTCATGAATATAAGCTATCAATGCATCAACATCTGCCAACCTAGCAAAAGAAGGTAAGAGGATATTTTGCAAGAATTCTTGAAGCATACCCTAGTAAACTAGAGAAGATTGAAGCAAGTCCCATAGTGAGGTCTTAGCCAGAGTAACGTGAGGTTGTTCAATGAGATTGCAATCATTGGTGCTTTAGTCATAGGTTTAGGTGCTTAAGGAAGGCTTGGTTATTTATTCATATTATTCTTATAAGTATGGGCTACCACTCAGGAAGAGGGAGCCATAGGAATATTAGGAGAGTTACTATCAAATGAAACTAATAGAACATACCCTTTTAGGAGAAGGAATAGTTGGAGTCACATAAATGACTGGTCTCTTAGGCCTTTAAGGGGCAACAAAGACAGATAATATTTACATAACCATCACAACTAATCAATATTTTAAGACATTTTTAACATTGATCCAAGGAGGATCAGATGTGGAAGGAGGTTCATCATTTACTAATGCATCATCTCTAGAAGAGAGTGCATCAGAACAAAGATGAGATTCATCATTGACCAATGCAATGTCTCTAGAAGAGAGTACATTAGAATGAGGAAGAGATTTATCATTCACTAATGCATCATCTCTAGAAGAGAGTGCATTTGAATGAAGAAGAGAGTGCATTGGAATGAAGAGAAGGTAGAGTAACATCAAGAAAGGTATCAATGATTTCATCTTCTTGTGACAAGATATCCTTGAAAGCAACAAAAATCTCATGGGAAGGATCAAAGACACCAAGTGACATGGGCAAAGCCAAGTCACTATCACATGCATGAAATGGAATATTATTAATATTAAAAATAAAAAGATTCTAAGCTAATAAAAGAAGATATTAAATTCATTTTGGGGTGATAGAAATCAGAAAAACCAGAAATCCATATTTTCATATTTTTTCGGTATATTTTAGGTTATAGTAATTTGCATTTTCAAAGGTCTTCAGAGCAGAATTTGAGGTTGGAACTTGCATCAGTCCCTAAAATTTGATAGCCAAAGGCATTGTATTTTAGGGATTGAACTAGTTCTCTCGGAGACCCTTCCAATGGTGCAAATGGTTTTGAATTCTCAGCACTAAGTGAAAAGTTATGACCCCTCCAAGCAGGGGTAAATAAATTCCTAGTGTTTGGAAAATACCCTCTTCACATTAGGTTCACCAAAATGTAGAGAAGGGGGATTCACTACTCACAAGTTTTCTTCATTCATAAAGCCTCAGGGGGGAAAATTCCCTAAACTACCTCAAGGAATAGCACAAGAGTTCTAGAATAAGAAAGAGTAGGCCATGAAGATTTTCTGGACAAGTTGGCAAGCTCTCGGCCAAAGGACGTCAGTGTAGGATATGGACAACAACGTGGTGCACTAGCATCCCAGAGGCATGCTGGCATCTCGTACAGACCTGAAAATGAATTATCATAGAAAATGACAAAGTGACTACTATTCTAATTGCTAAGGGCTTCTAGAATACATGAAAGTAATAGAAAGTGATAAAACTCAAACAAAGTGAAGAATAAATGATAAAGTAAGAGAATAAGAGATTAAAAAATGCTCATGAAAACCCAAGTAATGAAGCCTCTAGCTAGTAGATATTTTCAATACCTACATCTGTAAGATTGAGAGAAAGTGTTGGGTTGTATAGGGGTTTGCCTCAGTCAAACCCCCATTTTGGTGTTCCCACCTCCATGGACAGCCAGATAGATAGAGAGAAATGAACTGAAATGGATAAAGTGTGTGGTGAAAGAAAAACCCGCTTTAGGAGTAGAACTTACACCACCAAGTATGAGTAATAAAAGCAAACCCTGCTCGAGGAGGAGAACCCGTATCACAAAATGTAGGTGATAAAAGCAATCCCCACTCGAGGAGGAGAACCCGTATCACAAAGTAATGATGCAATAGATAGGGGATATGGAATCCTAGGATACTCACAAGCACAAGACAAGGGAGATGTAGCTACAAGGCTTAAGGAATCCAAAGAGGGAGAGAAAAGACAAAAGAAAGGGCTGTGAGAGCCAAGATAGTTGTAAAGAGTGTTGTGAGAACATGAGAGTGCTTGAAGCTATTGTAACAAGCTGTATGGAGCTATGTAAGCAAGATAGCAAGAGAAAGAGAGGAGGAAAAGGCAGGAGCCAAAGCTGGAGAGGAGCTAGAAAGATTCAAAGAGAGAAAATGAAGTGAAAAGATAACATTTAAAGAGAGAAGAGAAGCAAAAAGAAGCTTCTCAAGTAGTTACAAGGCAATATCGAGCTGTTACCACTGACCAAGGGAGATGCAAAGTGGAAAACATGCACCAAAATGGTCATTTGAATGTTGAAACATTGCAGGACATTAGCGCAATGTGTGGATGTCCATGTGACATGCTAGTGTTCAGACATGTGACACTACAAAATGACAAGAACGAGAAAGGCACAAAGTTCATGCAAGGCTTATGGGCTAAGGGTAGTTGCTGTAAAGTGAGCCTTTGAGCATCTTGAGAGGGAAAAAGGTTGATGCAAGGGATAAAATGAGCCTACTCAACATGCTAAGGGAGCGAACACTAAAGCATATGCAAGAATGTGAAATTGCAAGGGGGTGCAATTTTACGACTATACAGATGGCATGCAAAACAATCAAAAAGAGAAACATTCACATGATAGTTGACAAGTCTGAGTTTTCCACACAAAAAGCATATGATCATCCTCAAGTCTAGCAAGGGCAAGACATTTTTTAATTATCCTCCTTTCCCTTACAACAATATACAACTAATTGAAAATGTGTTCAATGGTGGAACTTGGAAACATTTTATTTTTTCCTCAATTAACAACTTGGGTTGTGAAGCATTTTGTCATTTTCATTTGAAATGATTTTTTATGCTTGAAAATTAGAATCTAAGAGAAACAAGTGATGCTCTCATGTAAATTTATTATTTGGTGTGATAAATTAAGTTTTCACCCAAGTTCATTTCTTATTTGTATTATAAATTATAAAGCTTTCTCCCAAGTCCATTTCCTATACAAGAAATAATATTACAAAAACTTGATAAATACATCTTTTGATGTGTTTATATGGTGATGGATGAAGAAAATAACAATTCATTTTGTACTGTGAGGATTATGTTGTGAAAATGTTTAAAGACTATTCAAGATAAATGTTTGTATGATAATGTGTCAAGAAGTTAACTACTCATCATCTGCTATGAATATTATGTTTTGCAAGTGTTGTGAAGATTATGTATCCTTTGATTAATTGAGTTGTTCCAATCAAAAGATTAAATATACTGGAATATTTTTATGAAATATCTCATGGAATACCAATTGAAAACTTTTTTTTTGCTTTTAGGTAAAGCATTTGTTGGAACTCTGAATTAAACTAAATTGAGATATGTAAGAACAAAGGAGCACTAGGAAATACATTGCTCGAGGATCCTGAATAAGCCTTCTTACCAAATTTGAAAAAGCATGATAAGCCCATGGTTGAAAATTTTTTAGTGATCAAAGTGGACACTAATTCTATATTATATAGATTATAATTCTTCTTTATCTTGAAGATCTTCTAATTTTGGCTCACTAAGCTGTGAAGGATGAACTATTCTTTATTTAGTTATGCCTATGTGGGTGAATAACTACTTTCAAAATATTGGGAATGCTTTGGGTAGATTTATATCCATTTATTTGATGGAAATAGAAATATATCAAAGGGGTTTCTTGACAAATTTTGGTTGACAGTTGGGGAGCAAGCATGGAAACAAGCCATTGATTATGAAAATGTTAGTGTAGAATTTTCTGCCTAAAATATTCCTCTAGATAAGTTTTCTAGTTGTTAGATCTTTAGGATAATGATTACTTAGTTGTGCAATCTTGAATGGGGTTGCATGCCTATTTTCTAGTTACTAGTTTCCATTCTAGAAGGCTCATCTCTTGATATATATATTATACTCATTCTTAAGCAATTATCAAGTTAATAATTACTGCATGTATTTATAGTTAATCTTTTGTTTTCAATTTGTGAAATTTGTGAAATTTGTAACTCTACTAGTATTCTTGGAAATATTGAAGTTGTTTAACATCAACTAATAAAGTTGTTTAGCATCAATCAATAAATATTCAATAAAAACCATGAAGGATAGCAATGAGCAATGCTAGGGCTAACCAATTAATAAGTATACATGTGAATAAGTCAAGCATACATGTTAATAAGTGAAGCACAAGTACTCAAATACACATAAGCCTTGAAGTAGACACATGAATACATAGTATACACATTAATAAAAAGTGTATGCATGAATACAAGGTATACACATGGAAACACGTAAGTCACAAAGTATACACATAAGTTGTAAAGTATACACTTGAATACACATAACTCATATCTATTGAACTATGGATTTATAATACAAATATGGACACCATCGATAAAAAAATATTTGTATTAACCAAATAGCCATGTAGGCATACATCAATATATGTCAATATAAGTATAAAATATTTACAAAATAGCCATATAGGCATACAACAAAGGGCTCTAGAATCAAAAGTCATTGCTCTCCATGCTCTTGAAATAATCTCTTCCTATTTGCTTGTTGGCCAGATGGCGATAAGTCTGTCACTCGTTATTCTGAGGTTGAGGAGTGCTCCTCCTAGGGTTTAGATCTTGGTCAAGCTTTATTTGTTACAATAACAAGTAAAAACATTAATATATAGAAATTAAATTATAAAAATGATATATTTAACAAAATAATCACTTACTGCCACTAGACAATCACTCTCCTTGAGGGAAATATTCTATTCCCATGCCGTGATGTCTTGAAGCCTTGTAGAAACTATCCAAAGAGAAATTAAACTACAAATCAATAATGGTTTTATTTTTCACTAACTAACAACTATAACAATGAATGTAAATTGAAATTTAGTAATCTACCTCATACCTCTGTGAGAGGCATCAAGGAGTATATAGTAGAATAAACACCAAGCTCCATTACCCTATGAACACGTGGAGGTGTATCCTCTTGCAACATCTGAAAAATAAAACAATAAATTATTCAATCACAAAAACTACAATAGTGATGCACGCCATGGATTATAATGTATGAGATAATGAATTTTTTTTTGAGTTCTTATTGAAATATATATTTTTGACTATCATGCTTACTATTTTCGCTATCCATAGCTTGTTCGGAAGCACCTGTTTTAGGATTTTATCCATAGCAGCAAGACAGTGAATCGTTTGATAAAATGCTTTGGTAGACATGTATGAAAATTGTGGTAGCATAGAGAAGGTAGTGAACTTTTTAAAAAAATGTCTCAAAGAAATGTAATCTCATGGTGACAAAATGCCATCATAAAAAAATGTGTCATGGCATTCCATCACCATGAGACTACATTTCTTTG
Source organism: Sequoia sempervirens (assembly GCA_007258455.2). Taxonomy (NCBI): domain Eukaryota; kingdom Viridiplantae; phylum Streptophyta; class Pinopsida; order Cupressales; family Cupressaceae; genus Sequoia; species Sequoia sempervirens. The sequence continues at coordinate 313,822 of VDFB02014224.1, forward strand.
AGGCATTTTTTCAAGTAGTTCATTGCCTTCTCTATGATATTATGCTGGGATAGGGTGGATGGTATAGTGTGGTCTTGGTTATATAATGGAGGGTGATCATGACATGAAGAGGGAGGGGTTGGGATATGAAAAAGTGGAATAAAAGGTGGAAGATTTCATGGATTGGTAAATTGAGGATGAGGATGAGGACCTTGAAAATAATTTGGAGGGTAATTCTGGCTAAAGGCTTGGTTCCTATTCTTCAGGAAGTGAGTTGTTTGAAAAAATTCCTTGACTATGATATCACTTACTATTATGCTTTGATAGATTTTTACAAGCATCCATAGTTTGTTGGAAAGAACATATTTTAGGCTTTTAGCCATAGCAGCAAGGAAGTGAGGAGTTTGATAAAATGCTTTGGTAGACATGTATGGAAAATGTGGTAGCATAGAAAATGCAGTGAGTTGTTTGAAAAAGCTCCTCAATGAAATGTAGTCTCATGGTGATGGAATGGCATTCCATCACCATGAGACCATATTTCTTCAAAACATTTTTTCAAACTACTTACTACCTTGTCTATGCCATTGCTTACTATTATGCTTTGATATATTTTTTCCAAGCATCCATAGTTTGTTAGAAATCACCTTTTTAAGGATTTTTAGCCATACCAGTAAGGAAGTTCAAGTAGTTTGATAAAATGATTTGGTAGACACATATGGAAAATGTGGTAGCATAGAAAAGGTGGTGAGCTATTTGAAAAAATGCCTCAAAGAAATGTGGTCTCATGGTGATGGAATGGTGGTGAGCTGTTTGAAAAAATTCCTCAAAGAAATGTGGTCTCATGGTGATGGAATGGAATTCCATCACCATGAGACCACATTTCTTCGAGGATTTTTTTCAAACTACTCACTGTCTTGTCTATGTTATTGCTTACTATTATTCTTTGATATATTTTTTCCAAGCATCCATAGTTTGCTGGAAAGCACCTATTTTAGGTTTTTATCCATAGCAGCAAGGAAGTAAGTAGATTGATTAAATTATTTGGTAGATGTGTATGGAAAATGTGGTAGCATAGAAAAGGTGGTGAGCTATTTGAAAAAATTCCTCAAGGAAACATGGTCTCATGGTGATGGAATGGATTGAATAAATGCTTTGGTAGATGTGTATGGAAAATGTGGTAGCATAGAAAAGGCGGTGAGTTGTTTGAAAAAATACCTCAAGAAAATGTGGTCTCATGGTGATGGAATGGCATTCCATCACCATGAGACCACATTTACTCGAGGCATTTTTAAAACTACTCATTGCCTTGTCTATGCTATTGCTTACTATTATTCTTTGATAGATTTTTTCCAAGCATCCATAGTTTGTTGGAAAGCACATATTTTAGCCATAGCAGCAAAGAAGTGAGTAGATTGATAAAATTCTTTTGTACACATGTATGAAAAATGTTGTAGCATAGAAAATTCAGTGAGTTGTTTGAAAAAAATCCTCAAATAAATGTGGTCTCATGGTGATGGAATGGCATTCCATCACCATGCGACCACATTGCTTTGAGCCATTTTTTCAAACTACTCACTACCTTGTCTATGCTATTGCTTACTATTATGCTTTGATAGATTTTTTCCAAACATCCATAGTTTGTTGGAAATCACCTATTATAGGATTTTAGCCATAGCAACAAGGAAGTGAGTAGTTTGATAAAATTATTTGGTAGACGTGTATGGAAAATGTGGTAGCATAGAAAAGGTGGTGAGTTGTTTGAAAAAATGCCTCAAATAAATGTGGTCTTATGGTGATGGAATGGGATTCCATCACCATGAGACCACATTTCTTTGAGGAATTTTTTCAAACTACCCACTTCCTTGTCTATGCTATTGCTTACTATTATGCTTTGATAGATTTTTTCCAAGCATCCATAGTTTGTTGGAAAGAACCTTTTTTAGGCTTTTAGCCATAGCAGCAAGGAAGTGAGTAGTTTGATAAAATGCTTTGTTAGACATGTATGGAAATTGTGGTAGCATAAAAAAGGTGGTGATTTGTTTGAAAAAATGCCTCAAACAAATGTGGTCTCATGGTGATGGAATGGCATTCCATCACCATGAGACCACATTTCTTTGAGGTATTTTTTCAAACTACTCACTACCTTGTCTATGCTATTGCTTACTATTATGCTTTGATAGAATTTTTGCAAGAATCCATATTTTTTTGGAAAGCACCTTCTTTAGGCTTTTAGCCATAGCAACTAGGAAGTAAGTAGTTTGATAAAATGCTTTGGTAGACATGTATGGAAAATGTGGTAGCATAGAAAAGGCGGTGAGCTATTTGAAAAATACCTCAAATAAATTGGGTCGACCACATTTCTTTGAGGAATTTTTTCAAAAAAATCATTGCCTTTTCTATGCTATTGCTTACTATTATTCTTTCATATATTTCTTCTAAGCATCCATAGCATAGAAAAGGCAGTGAAATTTTTGAAAAAAATCCTTAATAAAAAGTGGTCTCATAGAATGCCATGACAAGAAAATGTAACTGGGAGTTGCTCCTAGTTATTACTTATGCTATGTGAAGTAATTGCATCACTACTTATGTTGACTTTCTAAACAACTATATTGTAATTGAAATTTTTTCATCTATCAACATCTAGTTATTAGTTATGCAATGTGAAGTTATTCTTTGAGTTTGAAAGATGTGCAATGCAATGTAATCAACAATATGAATATAAACTACACAAATCTATTAAGTGCAATTCATTAGTTAAACTCTTTATTCTATTACATGTGTGAAGGTTTTTCCAACTCCACTGACACTAGGAGGCGTTCCCATGAAACCTCCAATATTAGCCTATTCAACATCCAAAATCATATATTAGAATACCATTCATATAACAATGTTATTCACATGTAATAAATTTATAATTGTTTACTAGTTACATACCTCAAGGGTAGATGTAGTGGATTAATAAACGGGTGGAGGGATGGTGTATCCAATATCAACACTATGACCCTGAAATTTATTACAATCATAAAACTAAATTAGTTAATCTTTCATTTCAAAAATGAAATTTAATAAATTAAATTCAATGAACATGCACTAACATTTACCTGAGTATCAATGCCAAAATCCTAATTCAAAATGTCAATTGCCATCACCATCCCCATGGCTATAGACATATCCTGTGTGCCATCCTCTTGAGTGTATGTGGGGTCATATGTACAATATGACCCACAAACCTTACAAGAATGGGGTGGAATCCTACCCTCGAAGACTCCCCTAATGGCATTGTACTACGGGATTGGCATGTTGGATGATACTCTGGGTCAAAGAGCTGATAGACTACAAATTTTCCACCTCAACACTCTCCTTCGCGATGGAAGGGATAAAAATATGCTCATGAGCTAGCCTAGCAAGAGCTCATGTCCCTTATTGCTAAGGATCCAGTCGTGCACTAGGCCTATCCTGTGCCGACCCCCCACCTCTCCCATGAAAGTGTTGAATAGTCCAGATAATTGAGAGGGGAGGTGAATCAGTTATCATAAAATATTTCCTCTACTTTAATTAATTTGGAGTAGGCTTATATCAATCAGATAATAATCAAATAGATATGAACATGAAAGGACATAACAAGTGCCATGCACAATGAACACCAAAATTAACATGGAAACCCAAGAAGGGAAAAATCACGAAGAATGTTAATTCTGAATTATAGAACATTGGTTAAGGTGACACTAGTTAAGGTGATTTTTACAAAGGGCTCATTGCCAAAATGCTCACTGTAGGTAAGGCTCATTGCCACTGGGCTCACTTTCTAATTAATACAAAACATTTGATTACAAAATAGTCTCACTGACAAAAATGAACTGATGAAGTTGCATCTGCATATGCATGAAGTTAGTTCTGGTTTAAAGCACAATATATTTCTATAGTAGATCCGGTCAAGAATCTTCTATCAACCTTCCTTGCACAACATTTGTATTTCAAATTACTTCTTCTTGACACTTTCCTTCCGCTTCCTTCTCTATTTCTTATCGCATAATCCTTCACAATTTTGTTCACACACACCACTCTCTTTTTTCTTCATAAAAAAAATCCAACTTTTACTTATACCATTCCATTGCCTTCATAAACTCCTAAGTCAACCAAAAACAATGTCTTCATAATCTCCTAAGTTGGCTTGAAGAACAACCTTGAAATATTCAATAAGGCTTGGCACGCTAGCACCAGACCCAAAAGATAGGTCACACATAAAGATCTTATTACCACATTACCAAGGGACCCATAAATAGGTCATACATAAGATAGCATAATTACCAAAAGATAGCAAACTTTGAATTACATGAAATATATTTCAAAGCTGATGGGAATGCCACAACCAAGACCAAATCTTGATTATCATCAATTTCAGTACCAACTAGAGAAGCACAATTAAATGTACAAAAAATTGTAACATACTACATGAATGTCCAGATAGTAAGGATACTCGAAATAAGCTTTGAGCACGGTAGCCAACATCAAAAGATTTGTCTTCATTATTTTGCATTAACTAACTTCCACAGATGTACCAAAAAGAAGTACTGCCATATCTAGATCAAGGATAACATCCACACTACATGACATCATAACACTCGATAGGATAAATCATTTATGTATATCAGCCAGAGCACAAGCTTCTAGATCCTAGGTTTTGACATCTGTGCAAACCCAAGCCTAGGTACCTGCAAAACAAAGACAATCAACACCTTAAGTTAGATTTTGCAAGCATAAACAAGGATTCCCCATGAAATCCATTTAAAAATAAAAACTAGGAATGAAAGTATTGAAGAACACAAATGCAAATGATAAAAACAAGGTAAAATCCTAATTAGATATGCAAACTCTTAATCCCATGGGGGAATTGGTGCCAATTTGATGTGGAAATTTGTCCCTTTCCCAATTCCTATGATTGCAAGCTTCGATATGTAGACTTGATAAAGATATTTGATCCACTTTTGATAATGAATGATGAGGAATCCAAGCCAAATCTGCAAAAGAACCTAGCTAAGAGTTCAATGGTGTGAAACTTGATAGATATTTGAGCATGGTAACTTTAATCAAATTGTGGATGATCAAATGAAGAGAGGAGCTCTTCATTTATAGGATTTCAAGATGGATGAAAGTCTAAATTTGAGCAATGTGGGACTAACTTTCATCCAAGGATATGGTGCCACTTGTCAAGCTATGAATGGATGATGGTTGTGCAAGATTTGGGGTTTGTGCCAATAAATGCCAATATTTGAAATTCAAATATGTTAAAATGACATGTAAGAGGGAAGGGAAAATGCAATAAATGCCACTTGGCTGAAGGCAAAGGACATTTAAGATGAAGTTATTGCCTTGTTGGATGTACATGTTGACTTGGAATTTTTGAATTCAAATTGAGAGAATATTCCAAAAAGATGCCTTGTGAGGAAAATAGGAATTTAATAAATGAATTAAATCTATTTTCATGTGCAACTTGCATTATCTAGAGGATGTGACATGAGATTAGATTAAATTAATCAAGGGTTAATTAATTTAATGGGAGATTTGATGATGTGACTTATTTGACTTAGATTTATGGATTTATTTAAATAAGATAAGAGAGGAATATTATTAAAGGCTAATTAAATAAAGATTTTGATTTATTTAATTAAAAGGGATGATGTTAGATTAAATCAAATAAGGTTTTAATTTATTTAATTTAATGGACAGACTTTAGGGATTTAATCAAATAAATTGATTATTTAATTAAATAGAGATAATTAGATCGAATGGATTAATTTAATTAACAAGAGAAAGTGACTTAATTAGACAAAATGATTTATTTAATTAAGAGATGAATATTGATGAATTAAATTAGATAAGGGAATTTGATTAAACGGTTAGACCGAGGGATGATTTAGGAAGAAACGATGTTAGTAAGTCAGGATCAGATGCATGATGTCAATTAGTATGTTTTCGATGTCTACATTTTGCCCCTCTTTGAAGCAATGCACTTATTGCATTGGTTCGAAGAATAACTGATCTCGATCAAAGCCAAAAAAGTTTCGATATTCAAAAGCTTGCCCCACTGCTACATGGTGAGAGAATATGCCATTATAATGCCCCCTCAAGAGATTGGACGAAAATTTCAATTTTTTGGGTGATCTCATGAAAAAAAAAGTGACAAAGTGCCCAACAGGTCCAAAAGGGGTCCGAGAGGCTAAAAATGTGTCTAAACACAATAAAACAATGAAAAATAAGCCTTAAATGGACAAAAAATGGGTTCAAGGGTCCAAAATCCTAGCAGGATAGCCCCAAAGGGTCAAGAAACCCTAATTTTTAGGCTTAAAAGGGGCCCGAGGGGTCACTTTCAAGTCATTTTCACACACCTCCGCTAGCAACATTGAGATCTGACCTCCTGACGATATGGCGCAACGACAGCTTCCTCTGCACATTTCTGACTGAGTTCAGACCTATCAACGGCCACCTGGCATTGGTGCCCCGGTATGTGATCCTTACCTTAGCTTAAATTTTTTATTTTATCGCATTTATTACTACTTTTAAGGAGATCTCGCCTCCAGCGGCACTATTATAGCGCCGCTCGGTGATTAAAGTGTGCTGCTTTTTGTCATTTTGCACCGCAACGGTGTTGTTTAGTGCCGCAGTGGTGCAATTTGGAGTTTAAAAACTTCACCGCTGGGATTGGGCTTGATTCGGACTCGGCGGGCCAATTTGGAAAAGTACACTGCAACGGTGCCCTTTTCATGAAAACTGTGATGCTAGGGGTCAAAGTGCGCCATGGTGGCACCATTTGGTTAAATTATGGGTTCAGCGTAACTGTTTGAGAAAACTCAAACTGCGACGCCTTCACAAATTGCACCACTGAATGCTAGTTTGGAGCGTTACGTCAGGAATTTTCCAAAAAAATTTAACATGCTGACTTTGCATGATGTAGGACGAGCCTAGGGAGCTTTATTCCTGGGAGCACTAGTCATGGGATTTGGCGAGTGTCCTATGATACTTGAGCGACAGGGACCAGGGCTGACTGGGAGTTGCAGGACTATGGCATATTGCGTACACAGCGCCTGTGCGCACACACCTTGGGATGTTATCGGCACTGGCTGAGAGGTGGCACAGTGAGACCTCTTCATTTCATCTTCCCATTGGTGAGGTGACCATCACACTGGAGGATGTTTGGCACATATTAAAATTGCCCATTTATGGCCACCAGGTTATCCATGACATGGAGGAGGGACACGAGTGCTGCATTCGAGTCCTTGCCACTCGAGACATCATTTACTGCGAGGGGCAGATCAAGTTAGAGCGGTACAGAGTTATCGCACCTCCCTTCCGCTAGGCAGTTGTATCGATTATTTCAGGTTTGGTTGCCCCAGACAGATGAGGGCGGTACTTCAGTCTTAGATAGGGATACTGCTGGGAGAGGATGGTCCAAGACAGGCCGGTTCGATTCACATGGGGGCCCGTCCTTCTGGCCTCACTCTATAGGGACCTGCATGAGTATGTGTACGTAAATGGCAGAGAATTGGGAGCCGACGTGGGAGCATATTTCTATGCTATGTCCACAGGTTGTTCTAGTTCTGATGGGGGAAGAGGATGCCCTGGTGGCACAGTACAGAGGTGGTGTGTCCACACACACTGAAGAGCACAGGATCCCCTATTAGAGGCAGGTCATTGATGAGATGCTCATTTTTACTTGGCGTCCGTAACTTGGTCGGCTCAGATGGGCTGACGATGCCACCCAGCTCTTCTATTGCCATCAGGATCGGTATATGCAGGGCCAAGAGCATACGATGATAGAGAGATACCTGCCCAGACATGTACATCATCAGTTCGGAGAGCCGTAGGATCGGCCAGATGATGGCTACATGGCTATTTTTACGTGCAACATGACACAGGTGGCATGGGAGCTAGGTATTCCGACCGTAGAGGCAGTTGATAGCTTTCGAAAGTTGGTGGCCCAACCTTTGGATTATGATCAGAGTCCAACAGATCTAGGCACCACACAGGCCTATAGAGATTGGTTTAGGCCTCCTCTACGGTTGACTGTTCCAGGGGAGGATCTAGAGGCATACAGGGTCAGAGGTAGTGACAGGGGATGAGGACGAGGGTGAGGCCCGAGGATCAAGATCCTACATGATCCACAGGGGTGCCCCCAGTTCCGCCGGGTTAGGGAGATGTCCCTATGTAGGACCAACAATAGGACCTGCGAGTCCCACCACCACGAGCTGAGGGTGAGGGTCAGGTTCCTATACAACCACAGGTACAACCAGCAGGGCAGGCAGACGCACGGGATGCCTTGATTTTGCAGCTAAAGACATAGGTACAGGCAGTGACGGCTGAGCGGGACTAGGCACAAGCTGAGAGAGAGCATCTTAGAGTGAAGATAGATCAGGTTGTACAGCAGCGACAGGTCGCAGAGCTACAGGCAACTACAGAGTTGGGCCGTAGGTAGCAGATAGAGAGTATGATAGCCGCTTCGTCCTCACAGGGTATAGTGCCAGTTCGATCCTATAGGGAGGCCGTTTGAGAGGCAGAGTACTATCTCCGGGCCTATCATGATCATGTACCTAGAGCAGCCTAGGTTCCAAAGTACTCAGAGCGGGCCAATCAGAGACCACCACAGGGTCACAGTGACAAGGGCGAGGGTAGCATCCACGGAGATCGGGCTTGTTCCAAATCTTTATGGTGTATCTTTTGTGCTTTATGGGCTCATTTTTGATAGTCTAATGGGCATTTTGTATTGATTGACCCACATATGTACAGTGATCCTGATTAACATTCTTTATACTATGATAGTTGACATGATATATATATGAGCTGATTTTGATGTGATGAAATGTGTACCCTTATCTATGCATGCATGTTTTATTTCTATATGTTATGGATGTATTTATTTCTAATGATGTTTATGCAATGACTATGACCTATGATATGATGTGCAATGATGTTTAATCATATGATGATTTATTTTATGCAAATTTGATATGTGAAATGATAAATGGTATATGTAATGATGTATGGAAAATGCTTATATAAGATGATCTATGATGTGATGGATGTGATATGATGCTAATGAAATGGTAGTATAAGATGTAAATGTTATTATCCTAAATGATGATGTATGTAATGATATGACTAATGACTTCAAATGCTTATGTGCCTATTGCTTATGATTATGCACTAAATGATTATGGAATGATTATGTAGATGCTTACGTGATGATTTAGATGATAATTTCATGAGATGCCACGTGATGGGTGAATGCAATGTCATGAATGCACCTATTTAAAATGTGATGTGTATGTTTCCTATATGATATGCTTATGAAATGGTTTCTATATGTTATGTTTGTGCAATATGCTAATGATTTATGGATGCAGGATTAATGACGGTGATGGTGATGGTGATCAACTGTCATAGTACCTCGCTAGCGTGATCAGTGAGAAAAGGAGTCATTTCAACAAGACACATGATGACGCAAATGCAGATGATGATGATGATGATTACTTGCTGAGGAATTGGGATTTTCAAAGGGGCAAAATTTTCTTATGTTTGATAACACACGTGGTATGATGCATCGAGGTATAGTAAACTAGGATGGCGTGATACCCAGTGTGATGGACTTTGACTTCGACAATCAAATAGGAGTATTCTTGTTCACACCTGACATATGGAAACCTTGCTAGGATGCACTTCAGGAGTTTCAGACACCTCAGACCAAAACATGGAAAGGTAAACCTATCTTGTAATAGTTAACAAGTTGCCCCAGACCTCTTCCATACATACATAACAAAGCAAGTATTCGCCAAGGTTATATTGCAAGAGCATCCAACAAGCACATCAGATAAAAGATAATGATCCTTGCCCCATTCCTATTTCTCTAAATCCTCTATTTTGGGGTATCATCGAGACATCCTTGGAATGAGCGCAAAATAAGATAACTCAAAAGATAAAGACCAAGTAAACAAATAGATTGATGCTCTTCAATATCGCTAACAGAAAGAGGATGTGTTTTCTAAGGCTGATGAACGAAACTTATTGCTAAAAGATAATGCCCATTGTAGAAAGGATTCATCCTAGGACATGTTAGTGGATGGTGGCACGTCATTTTGTTTATAAGGGATGATTGATATGGGACAAATTCAGCTGATGAGTTACCAATACGAAGAGATAACCAACTTGCTTACTTACTGACTTAGACTTTAGACCTGACATTTTGAGTTCTTACTCTTTTAAGCTGCTAGACTTGTTTCTAATTATTTCACCAAAGGTTGAGGATGACGATCAATTTATTATGAATGGTGTTTATTGCGGGTACAAGTGAGATAAGGCGGATGGATTTTTCTAAAATATTTGGATGTTTTTGATGTTTTGCAATGTTTTGAGGCTGTTTTTGGTATTTTTTGAAGTTTTACAAATGTTTTGATTTTCGGTTTTCCAATGTTTTGGGATTTTCTGAGATTTTTACCAAGATACTAACCTAAAGACCTATCCTAGGGGTCTCAAGGGCTGATCAACATTGCCTACGTTATACACGCAGAGACCACGTAGTTCGACTGACAACCTGACCAATTTACAAATGAAGATATACATGATGAAAGGCTAGTTTATTATGATGGACTCCTATAGGACTGACCTTAATGTCTCAGGGGATGATCAAAGATCAACCTTGCCTACGTTCAAGCTCAGAGACGACGTAGTTTGACAAGACGACCTTGTTTTGGCTTTTTTTTGAATGACTTTTTGACCTATTTTTGGATTTTGATATGTTTTGAATGTTTTTGGATTTTTGATGTCTTGATGTTGATGTTTTGATGTTTTTGGATTTTCTGATTTAAGGATTTTAAGACTATACACAAATCTGATCTGATGAGAACATGCCCCCAACGTGATGTAATAGACTACTCTGATAAAGGCAGGACAAGCTGTCCTTGAGGATGGGCCGAGTAGTACTAGGAGGGATCATGATACGAACACAAGACCAAGCTATGGTGTGAATGCAAGTGGATGAGTGATGGATGAAGAATTGGATACGATGGATGATGAAAGCGAAATAGATGGATGATTCAGATCAAGCCATAAAGATCCTGGTGGATGGAAAGTGCTTATTTACACAAGGCGCTTGTTTGCCAAGTTTTCACCGAGGTACTTGCCCAAAGTGCCACCAAAGTGGTTTTCACTAGAGGATGATTTTTTTGATCCTTTTTCTGATTTTTTTGGATTTTTTGCTTTTTTGCTTTTTTTGTTGTTACCAAGACGCCTGTTTGCTAGGTTTTTGCTGAAGTAACCATTTTTTCAAGACATTTTCTATTTTTTTGGATTTTTTGGTTCTATACCTTGAAAGAATTAGGCATAAAACTTTTTGAGATGGGAACTATTCATTGGCTCTTGCAGAGGTTCCCCTTTGGGTGTTGATAAATGATATGCCCTTGATTTATAGCTTGCTGTGATGATGAAAGGACCTAACCAATTGGGTTCGAACTTGCCTTTGCTGCTGGGATTTGGGACATTCTTCTGATTTTCTTTTAAGACCATTTCTTCGAATTGGAAAGTCCTGCTTCTAATCTTCTTGTTGTAGCTTCGTTTGAGTCTATTTTGATAGACTTGTAGATGATTCAAAGCATCTATGCATTTCTCATCTAGTAACTCCAGCTCGTTTAATCTTGATAACCGATAGTCCTCATCGGTGATGAGGTTTTGCAATGATATTCTGAGGGATGGGATCTCGATCTCAATGGAGAGTACAACTTCTGATCTGTAGACCAAGGAGAAAGGGGTGGCGCCAGTGGGTGTATGGATGCTAGTTCGATAAGTCCAGAGGGCAGGATTAAGCTACAAGTGCCAGTCATGACCTGCATCATTGACTGTTTTCTTGAGGATTTTGAGGATGGTTTAGTTCGTAGCTTCTGCTTGGCCATTGCCTTGGGGATAGTACAGGGTGGAGAAGCGATGCTAGATTTTGAATTTCTCGCACAAGTCGCGAACCTCCTGGTTCTTGAATGGTGTCCCATTATCTGAGATAATGGCTTGTGAAACACCGTAACGATAGATGAGATAGTTCAGGATGAATTTTGAGATTTGCTTCCCAGTGATATACGTCATGGGTATGGCTTCCACCCACTTTGTGAAGTACTCAATTGCAGTGATGATAAATTTATGGCCATTGGATGAGGTAGGTGTGATTTTCCCAATGAGGTCGAGTCCCCACTATGAAAAGGGCCATGGTGTGATGATCGGGTGAAGCTCTTGAGCTGGAGCATGGATGAGGTCATCATGCTGTTGACATTGTAAACACCTTTTAGCATGATCATGTGCTTCTCGCTCCATTGTGGGCCAATAATAACCCAACCTCAGTAGTTTCTTGGCTATGGTTATTTCGCTCGAGTGTGAGCCACAGATACCGTTATGAACCTCCGTTAGAGCGGTTAATGCCTCCTTAGCATTTAGACAGTGCAGTAAAGTACCCTCTATGCTTCTACGGTATAAGGTATTACCTAGGATGATAAATTTGGATGCCTTTTTGATAAAGGTTAGTTTTAGGCTCGATGGTAGGTCAGCGGGTATGACTCCTATGCGAAGATATGTATAGATGTCGTGATACCAAGGATCGCTAGGACCAACGATTTGACACACATATTTTGATTTCAGTAGCTCGAATGTGGGAACGAGAAGCTGCTCGATCAAAAATTCATATTTCGGCACATTGTGAGGGATGTCTACTAGAGGCCTAGTTGTAGCCATGGCGTCAGTGGCTCTGTTGTTGGTTCTTGGAATATGCTCAAATGTTATGTCGATGAAGGATTCCTTTAGAGTCTCCACCAATTTTTTGTATGGGGTTAGCTTGTCATCCTTTGTTTGATATTCATTATTGACCTGATTTATGATCAACTGAGAGTCTCCATATACCTTGAGAGCTATGATATTCCATTGCACTGCTATCTTGAGGCCTATAGTCAAAGCCTTGTATTCCACGATGTTGTTAGTGCAAGGAAATGCCAATTTGTATGACTTCGGTATGCAGTGCCCTTGTGGAGTGATGAAGACACCAGCTCCTAATCCATGTTGAGTATATGAGCCGTTGAAGTATAGTTTCCAGTGATTGGAAATGTTGAGATTAAAAATAGACTCATCTGGAAATTCTGAGACAAGAGGGTTCTCAATATATATGGGTGCTTCTGCTAGTTGGTTTGCAATAACTTGACCTTTAATGGCTTTCCACTCAACATACTCAATGTCATACTCTGACAATATCATAACACATTTTTTCATTCTGCCAGTTAACATTTCCTTTGATAAGAGATATTTAAGGGGGTCAATTTTAGCAATGAGCTTGATCTTGTGTGCCAACATGTAGTGTCTAAATTTTTGGGATGCAAACACTACTGCAAGGCAAGCTTTCTCGATGAACGAGTAATTTAGCTCATGACTGACCATTGTCTTGCTGATATAGTAGATAGCCCTCTCCATTCCATTTTCATAATGCTGGGCTAGGAGAGCTCCAAGGGCTGCTGTTGTTGCTGACACATATAAGATCAATGGCTTTCTCGGGATAGGTGGCATTAACACTGGTGGTGTCAATGGATATTCCTTGATTTTGTTAAATGCCTCTTCACATTTTGTGTCCCATTTGTATGCTACCCCCTTGTGGAGTAGGTGAGAATATGGATTCTGCTTATCTGCTAGTTGTGCTATGAACCATTAGATGGATTGAAGTCCGCCTTGGAGACTTCTCAGTTGTTTTAATGTCTTTGGTGCTTCCATCTCAAGGATTTCCTTCACCTTTGCTGGATCCACCTCGATACTCCTCATGGAGACTATGTATCCTAACAATTTACCTGATTGTACGCTGAAGACGCACTTCTTGGGATTGAGTCTGACTTTGTATTCCTCCAATCTGTCAAAAATAGCACTTAAGGTTGCTATATGATCTTTTCTTTTTCTTGATTTGGCTAGGATGTCGTCGACATAGTCTTCAACTTTTTTGTGAATCATGTCATGGAAGATCAATGTCATGGCCCTTTGATAGGTTGCTCCTGCATTCTTTAGGCCGAATGGCATCATGTTCTAGCAATAGGTCCCCCATGGGCAAGTGAAAGTCGTCTTATGTTGGTCCTCTTTTTCTATCATGATCTGGTTGTATCCTGAAAATCCATCCATTAGTGATAGCATCTTGTGTCCTATCGTCATGTCCACTATCATATTGATGTTGGAAAGCGGGAAATCATCCTTTGGACATGCTTTGTTCAAATATCTAAACTCTGTGCAAATTCTGATAGCTCCATCAGGTTTTGAAACAGGTACCAAATTTGACACCCATTCTGGATAGTCGATTGGTCAGATGAATCCTACATCTAGTAGCTTTTTGATCTCCATTTTGACTAACAAAGCGATTTGAGGATGCATCTTTCGAAGCTTTTGTTTGACCAGTTTTGCTTTTGGATACACCGCTAAGTGATGAACCACTGTCTTTGGATCTAGCCCTGGAATATTAGCATAACTCCATGTGAAGTTGATTTGTCTTTCCTTTAGGAATGCTGCTAGGAGTTGTTGCTTTTCTGATAATAGTGATTCTGCATAAAATGTGATATGCGGGGTCTCCTCTATTCCTAGGTTGACTGGGTTGCATTTTTCGGCCAAGACTACTGACTTCTCTTGATGAATAGCTCTTAGGGGAAGATTGAATCCTTCATCCTCGGGCGCCTCAGAGAGGTTTTCACCATTGGATACATCCTTTCTTTTTACTATTTTCTTGTCAAAGAGTGCCACAGTGTGGTTTTCACTCAAGGACTTGGATATGATTCTTAGTTTCTCACTTTTGCGACTAAAAGATTCAATCGTTTTCCCGTAATAGGTGTGTGTGTCCAACTCCATTATAAATCTTGCCTTGTGATCTCCATCTGGAATGTTATCCCTTAATCCCATTAATTCTAAGAGCGCTTCATCATTTTCAAATGTATTGAGAACTGGTGGTCCTCGTTGGTCATAGTCGATCAGTTGGGGGTAGACTAAATGAATCTCATTATTTTGACTATTTGGTTTAAAGGATATGGTACTAATCATACACAGGGTGGTATATGCGAATAGCCCAGGTAGATTGGATAAGGTATCTTCATCATCGCTACTAATATAGGGTTCAGTTATAAAATTATGTGTGTCCCTACCTATGACTATTGGTGAGTGTACTTGTACTACTGGCTGAGGAGAAACATTAGTGGCTCTAACCGGAGGACTTCGACCACGTATGGTTATTCTTAGAGTGGCACATCCAAGACAAAGATTTGTTATGGGTCACATCTCTAGCATGATAGGTATTATGAGCCGATTGTCATTTTGTCTTAGTCTTTGATTTCGGTCATAGCCCATTACAAGCATCATGTGTAGGCCTTTGCTTCTTTTGTCCCTTGGTAAATTTAGTTGCCGGTCTTTTATCTTGGTACAACATGTGAGATGGATCTACTTCAATGACCTCATGACCAAGGTATCCCCA
Source organism: Sequoia sempervirens (assembly GCA_007258455.2). NCBI lineage: Eukaryota > Viridiplantae > Streptophyta > Pinopsida > Cupressales > Cupressaceae > Sequoia > Sequoia sempervirens. Next base: position 329,306 of record VDFB02014224.1, read on the forward strand.
TCTTGTGAATTCGGGATAATCCTCAAGATACGTTTGTGATGTGGAAGCTTGATTTTCTTGTGGGCGTCCTCGTGATCTAGGAGATTGTGGTAACTCTCCTATCAAAAAAGCATTATTAAGGAGCCTATAACTTCCACAACTGTCCTCCTGGATGATGAGCCTGATGTCAGATATGGTGGGAATGGCGGGTGTCTCTGTCGCAGAAGTTGATGCAAGAGTGGTGGGATCGATGTATTGTGTGGATGGTCCCTCATCATTTTTTGGCACTTGGGGAATTTTGTAATACTTGGCTTCAAGATTCTTGCAATTTGAAAATGGCTTAGGATCTCCATGGACGGTAATCTCTTGTCCATTATGTGTGAATTTCACACATCGGTGGAAGGTTGATGCTATGACTTTCATCGCATGAATCCATGGGCATCCCAGGAGGATATTGTGTGGCAATTCGAGGTCCAAGAATTGACATGTGGTTTCCATGAGTGTTGGTCCTACTTGGATAGGGAGCTTAATTGTGCCCTAAGACACTATTTCTTTGTCATCATATGCTCTGATTGTGATGCCCTTGCCTTTGTCGATGGAATCTTCTGATATTTTTAACTGCTTGATGAGGCTAAGAGAACATATGTTCAAACGTGCACCTCCATCTACCAAGACCCTTTTGATTTTGCTTTTGTTTACAATGGCTTCCAAGTGAAGTGTGCATTGTGAAATGGTTGGGCAGGGAAATATTGGTCATAAAATGTAAGGAGGTTAGGTGTTATGATATTTGCAATCATAGCTTGGAATTGTTCCGCATCGAGGTCTGTGGGGACGGTGGATGAGGCTAATGCTTCCTCAAGGATATTTTTATGCTTTGATGAGATTTTTAACAAATCTATGATGGAGATGTGTGCTGGCATTCTTTTGAGTTGGTCTACAACATTGTAGCTATATAAAACGACTCTTGATGAAGGGATTCTATTTGGTTGGGATGATCCTGTAATGGTGACTTTGCTGCCTCTTGTGGTGACTCCATAATCTTCGACATGGGCGCCCTTGATAGTGATGACCATGCAGTCTTCATTTAGGGAGGCAACGACTGTTTCATACATGTGATTTACACTACCCTTCCCTTTATCACCTCTATTTCCTTTATTTCCATGATTCAGCATCAGATTCGTGTAGATTTTAAGGTCCTGATTTCCCGTAGGTTGTTCACCGTTTATGATTTTCTTGTCAATGAGATCTTGGATGATGTTTTTGAGTCTCATGCAATTGTTTGTGGTGTGGCCTTTGATTTTGTGGAACTCACACAGTTGATTTTCGTTATACCAAGGAGGTTTGACGTCGGGTTCTTGGTAGTTCTTGAATGTAGTTGCTTTGATGAGCTTCTCGTTGATCAACCTTTTCATGATGTCCTAGAGTGCCTCCCCCAACATGGTGTATTTTCATTTTGGATAAGTTTTTCATTGAGGTGGTCCTCTTTGGTCATTGAGGTTACTGATTGTGGGATTATTGTTGGGTTGATGCATTGTGTGATGAGTGTTTTGATTTGGTGTTTGGATTTTTTGTGCGGGTGTATTTTGGCGTGGACCACTAATGACCACCTTGACATCAATGACGCCATCATTAGTGATGTTCTTGTTTCTCGCCCATGTATGAGGTTTATCATTGTAATTAGATGATGGGTGGTTGTTTTGTGGTTCGTGATATGACATTGATTCAGTGGGTTGGGTCACAAGGGCTCTTTCGATGCTAAGCGCCTTGGAGATTAATTGCTCATATGTGGTGATTCCCTGAACCTTGAGATGAAATGACAGGTAGCTTTCAAGATTGGCTATGATCGTGTAGACTTCTTGTTCTTCTGGCATGGTCCACTTGCTCTGATTGGCCTTGTATCGCCATTGTTGAAGGAATGAAGCAAAAGATTCATTCTTTCCTTGTTTTAGAGCCTATAATTCTTCGAGACTGACATCCATTGCGATGTTACATGTGTAGTTCCTGATGAATTCATTTATGATTTCTTGGAATGTTCTAATGCCTAAAGGTAAGTGGGAAAACCATTCTATAGCGGGACCTACCAAGCTCCTAGGGAATAGCCGCATCAGATAAGTATCGTCATATGCGACCTCGATACAATGAACCTAGAATTCCTTGATGTGATCTTCAGGGTTTCCCATCCCTTGATACTTGTGAAATTTTGGGATTTCAAATCCCTTAGGGAATGGTTTCATATCTAGGCTCCTATCAAATGGATAGGGACACAAGTTGCTTTGCGTTTTGGTTGTTCGCCCTGATTGAAGGTCGAGCACTTGTTGCGAGAGCAACCTGAGTTGTGTCGTCACATCATTCTGGGGATCAGGGGGTGGGATGAAAGTGTTTTGGGGTGTTTGAATTGTTGGTTGGGTGGGTGGGTTGGTCGGTGCATTGTTTAATGGTATCTGCATGTTCTGTCGAGCGAAGTAGGCTTCTACTTGCTTTTGTATGAACAATGCCTGTTGTTGATCCTATTGTTGTTGCACTAGGATTTGTGCTTGTTGTTGCGCTTGTTGCTGCTCCAACAACACTTGTTGTTGTGCTTGTTGTTGTTCCCACAACGCTTGTTGTTGGGCTACCATTTCTGCTGCTTCTTGTTGCTCTTGGTATTGCTTTAATGCTTGCTAATATGCTTGCAATTGTGCTACTTGTGCAAGAAGTTCTGCAAGTGCTTGTGCTTGATATTGAGATTGTGCTTGAGCTTGGGCTTGCGCTTGTGTTGCTTGCGCTTGTGCAGCTTGTTGCTGTAATAAAAGTTGTGCTTGAGTGACTCTTTGTGCTAGCAATGCTTGTGCAGCTTGGGCGGCTTGTTGTTGTTGTTGTTGCAATAAATTTTGGGCTTGTTGTGCTTGTTGCGCTTGCAATGCGACTTGTGCAGCTTTGGCAGCTTGTTGCACGACTTTTTTTTCTACACTTTTTGGTATCCTCTTTGAAAAGCAGCTTGTAATGCTGCATCGAATTGGTTTGATGTGGTGAACGTTGGTGGTGGTGGTGGTGGAGGTGGTGGTGGATTTGGAATGGTGGTAGATGATGATGTTGTGTTGATATTTTGTGTGTTGAATAATGGTATTGATGTGATTGGTCCTTGTGAGACCATGCTTTGTGATGTTAAGGGTGAGTTTGATGGTGTTGCCATTGCTTGTGTATTTGTCGTTTGTTGTTGTGATATCAACGATAAATTTTGAGTGTTTGGTGCAATGCTTTGATTGATGGTTGGGATGTAAGTTTGATTGATACTTGGTAGGGGAGGGAGCCTTAAACCAAGGAGTGGTGTGGATGATAATGGCAATGGTGGAAGAGGTGGAAATGTGAGAGGTGTGAGTTGTTGTGAGAATGTTGTGGTGTCGAATAAGCCCCCTAGTTCGAATGTATCTCCCTCTTCTTGTGAATTTGTGAGAAGGGGTATTTGTGGTGCTCCATGAAAAGATGTTGATGTGGGTCATAATGTAATGTGAGAGGAACATTTTTGTGTAATGGGTTGTTGAGTATGTTTTTTTCCATGGTGGTGTTTGCATCCAAATTTTGATTGTTAACAAGGGGATGTGATTGAAGAGCATTGAGAAATGTGTTTCCCTTGTTAACGTTGGGTTGGGTTGGAGCAAATGATGTTGTGATTTGCGGAATGTTTTGTGTGACATTTTGAGATGGGGATGGTGGATGAAATTGGAGGAAATGATGTGTCCACAATAATACTCACATCAAAATCCGAAGGCAACTTGGCCCCTTGTTTTGCTAGTTCAAGCATGTACAATGAAGGGTTAAGTCTCATCATGATGTTGATGATTGTATGGTTGTCTGGATTTTGGAGCATTTCTGTCATTTCCTCACAAGACATTCTGAAAGTGAGGTCTTCTCCTTGATTTTCTTCTTAAGGATGTTGCGATGATGAGAGAGCCAATGGGTTGCTTGATTCTGTCAGATTCATTTCTGCGTTGGTTTGGCTAAGATCACTTGAAGCAGGTGTTTCTTTGTTGGCTTCCATACTCTTCTTGTATTGAGATCTTGTTTGGACCATAAAATGGGGATCAAGAATATGGGAGATAAATCTCTTGATTCTTTGGATTGATCTCTATTTTATGTCCCAAAGTGAAAGTTTTAAGATGTCTTGAGGATCAAAGGTGATGATATGATGATGTTAAGGATGGATGATTATGGATGCTTTTGATTTTTGATAAATCTTGAGATGAGACACTAGGCTTGTAGGACTTTGGATTTTGGTCTTTGGTTTTGGAATTTGGTCCTTGATTTTGATTTGGATATTTGAACAAAAAGACCCTAAGATGTTGGATGATGATCTAAGGGATAGTTTTGTTCAAAGGATGACTATTTGAATATGTGTGAGGAGAAGGATGCATCTACCCACACCTATTCAAACAAGATGATTTGTTTCACTAAGCATATGGAGAAGGATTCATCTACATACACTAAGCTAGACAAGGGGATTTTGATAACTTTGACTAAGTATATGCAAAAGGATGCATCTACACATGCCTAGCCAAAGGTGTTTTGATAAATGTTTTCAAGGATTTTGTCCCAATGTTTTGGATGATTTTGATTTTTCCCCAAAGCCTAGTATCAAGGATGATTTCAAGATTTTCCAAAAGATGATTTGTGAGATGGATTTGAGGTTTTGAAAGATGGATGAAAGAGGCTTGATTTTTTTTTATCCTAAGATGAACCTAAAAAGGTACACTTTGTTTTCCTAGACCTAGGTATTGAAGAGCATGCAAATGCTTCCTAAAGAACTTTGTAACCAAGAAATGATTTCATTTGAACATTCATTTTTGGATTTTCAAACAATGACTTGTGCTTTGGGATTGTAAAGTCTTCAACACACATGAAAGTTCATTTTGCTTAGCTTTGCTTAATGTCTTTATTTTACCAAAAACCCTTTCTGCAATTAGGTTTTCAAACTAAGATGTCCAATGTCTTAATTTCTCCAAACCCGACAAGATATGTTATGTGGAAATTCAATGAACTTAAGGCAAGGGTTTCCTATTGTTTACTTAAGAAGCCAAATTGATATTTAATCCAATGCTTAGAAACCTCTAAGGATGTGAATCCCAAGGGAAAACAATAACATATGGATTGAGTCAATGGTATTTGTCTTCAAAAGGGTTTGAAATTTGGATGGTGTTAAATGTTTGTTTTGAGATGTTTTCGATCAAGCAATGCATTTTGTAACCCAAGAATAAGTACAATCCTATGGATGTGTAAGACAATATTTGTTGGATTCCCACTTGGACAAGTCCAACTACGCTTATCTCTAGTGAATGGTTAGATGCTTGACCCCACTGGATCCCTTCCACGACACTCACTTATACGGGGCAGCCAAGCATCAACACCCATGAAACTCCCATGGCATGTTTTCCATTTCTACTAGAAGACCGTAAAAGCGTGGGGTGGCTTTAGAACGACCATTCTTGCACCAACAAATAGTTTAAGGATTTTGGAAAATTCTAGCACATGGCTTCTAGTAAGGACTTTCCATTTGTAGGAGTTGACCCAATGTGGCAAGAGTCCCCTTTTAGATCCATCTTGTCGGAGTCAACCGCATGATATTGGTGTTTCTTCCAATATCCACATTTATATCCCAGCTGGAAATACTCTTGGCTTTAGAGTGTTACCAGTTGAGTCGTTCCCTTGGGTGATTACTTTTTCCCACAAGGCAGGCCCTCTAAGATAAACAAAAGCGAATGAAGAACAAAAATCCGTAACTCGATCAATCTTTGATGGCAACAAAGAGAGAGAATATACGCGAAAATGCCCCCACTCACACTCGCACAATAGTTTATTCAATTTTAAGCCCAAATTGAAGTGTGGAGGTGATTGCTTTGTCTTAACCCAAAGTCATGGAAAAGACCTTTTGATTCTCAAGATCGCTATAAAGCGCGAGAGAAGCACATACGTCCTTTTCCAATGGCTTTAGTCTAAGTAAGCCCTCACAAAAAACACAACTACACTTGTTATTTTTAACCCCTCAAAGCAATATGTGAGTTAATTTAGAGCACCATATCACAAGTGAAAGACATTTGTTCAATTATTTAATCCATAAACAAAATCTAGTAAGTTGTAGATCCTAAGATTCTTTTTAATCCTCCTTGCAAGAAATAAACAAAAAGAATCCTTTTTAAACCCAAATGAAAGCTAGTGTTCCTAAAGAAAGAAAAGGATGAAAAATTCCTAAGGAAGTGTTAAACAAACACTTAAGTGTTTATAAACACTTTGATTAGACAAGATATCATCACCATTGTCCTTCTTCCTTTGCTTTTGGGTTCCAACCTACAAAGAAGAAAAATAGTTAAATTTTGAAAAAACACAGAAATTAAAAAGCATAAAACAGAGGAAGAAGCAATCATAAATTAAAGCACGTGCTAAAAATTTAATTTCTCCCTTTTACTGTCTTCCAACATCGCAACTCGTGAAGGCATCGCTATTTTTTCCTCCCAACGTCGCTCTTACAGCGCCGCTTTACCAGTCAGCGGCGCTCTGTGTCGGGACATAGAGCACAATAGCTTAGTTGTTTTCTCTTAGCGTCACAGTTTTTGAAAGCGTTAGAGTTTTAAAAATTTTCAAAAACTTTTCTAGATCGGCGAGTCTATCGGCACAGTTTAAAATTTGAAATTTCTTGGCAGGATGAGTCCAGCGGTGGAGTTTATGTTCACACGGTGATATATAGTGACGCTGGCGAGCTCACGACACTAAAACAATGAATCTGATGAGCTCGCGACGTTGAAAACAGTGACGCTGAGGAGCCCACATTAGAATTTCCTGTGTGTTAAGAAAACATGGAAATTTTGAGGAAATGTTAGAATTTATGATTTCATGCCCTCCTTCTAGCGCCAAATGTGCGAACCCAAGCCTAGGTACCTGCAAAACAAAGACAATCAACACCTTAAGTTAGATTTTGCAAGCATAAACAAGGATTCCCCATGAAATCCATTTACAAATCAAAACTAGGAATGAAAGTATTGAAGAACACAAATGCAAATGATAAAAACAAGGTAAAATCCTAATTAGATATGCAAACTCTGAATCCCATGGGGGAATTGGTGCCAATTTGATGTGGAAATTTGGCCCTTTCCCAATTCCTATGATTGCAAGCTTCGATATGTAGACTTGATGAAGAGATTTGATCCACTTTTGATGATGAATGATGAGGACTCCAAGCCAAATCTACAAAAGAACCTAGCAAGAGTTCAATGGTGTGAAACTTGATAGATATTTGAGCATGGTAACTTTACTCAAATTGTGGATGATCAAATGAGGAGAGGAGCTCTTCATTTATAGGATTTCAAGATGGATGAAAGTCCAAATTTGAGCAATGTGGGACTAACTTTCATCCAAGGATATGGTGCCACTTGTCAAGCTATGAATGGATGATGGTTGTGCAAGATTTGGGGTTTGTGCCAATAAATGCCAATATTTGAAATTCAAATTTGTTGAAATGACATGTAAGAGGGAATTTAAAATGCAATAAATGCCATTTGGCTCAAGGCAAAGGAGATGTAAGATGAAGTTATTGCCTTGTTGGATGTACATGTTGACTTGGAATTTTTGAATTCAAATTGAGAGAATATTCCAAAAAGATGCCTTGTGAGGAAAATAGGAATTTAATAAATGAATTAAATCTATTTTCATGTGCAACTTGCATTATCTAGAGGATGTGACATGAGATTAGATTAAATTAATCAAGGGTTAATTAATTTAATGGGAGATTTGATGATGTGACTTATTTGAATTAGATTTATGGATTTATTTAAATCAGATAAGAGAGGAATATGATTAAAGGCTAATTAAATAAAGATTTTGATTTATTTAATTAAAAGGGATGATGTTAGATTAAATCAAATAAGGTTTTAATTTATTTAATTTAATGGACAGACTTTAGGGATTTAATCAAATAAATTGATTATTTAATTAAATAGAGATAATTAGATCGAATGGATTGATTTAATTAATAAGAGAAAGTGACTTAATTAGACAAAATGATTTATTTAATTAAGAGACGAATATTGATGAATTTAATCAGATAAGGGAATTTGATTAAATGGTTAGACCGAGGGATGATTTAGGAAGAAACGATGTTAGTAAGTCAGGATCAGATGCATGATGTCAATCAGTATGTTTTCGATGTCTACAACATCAATGACAACAATGCTAAATCATCTCAACAACTTCTCAACAATCTCCCCCTTTGGCATGGATGGAAAAACAAAAAACTCCAAAAATCCAAGTGCTCCCCCTTTGTCAAGCAAATCAATTCCTCTTTTTGTTTTTCTCTTCATTTTCTCCCCCTTTTTTCTATCAAAGGAAAAGGGCCAAATAAGAACATTCAGGAAATCAAGTAAAAATAACACTTTTCACATGAAAATTTTTCTTGTACCTTTCCCTCACAGTTCAAAGAATCCTTTTCCAAGCTTGTACAATAGAAACTATTCTGGCACATATACTATCCAATAGATCTATCAACATAAATGAAGATGACCAGTCTAAAGATAGACACTGAGTTCATAATCCTCTACATTAGAAAATATCCCAGAGAGATGATCCAACTAGACCTCAACAATTTCTTTGACCAACCAAAAAGTTCTAACTAAATCTTCCCTCTATCTCTGAATAGACAATAACTCAGCTTGCAACTCTCCAACTCTTATTCTTTGTTTTCCACCTTTATCTTTGAAGAGGTCAAAACACTTTGCAATATCCTTCAATTCAAACTCAATAGTTTCAATTTTTCTCCTAAAATTATCAACAACAACAGGCCACCATAGACAATACCTGTAGATGTCATACATCTCCTTAATGCATTCTCTTGTCTCACCAATGTGCTTGGATAACTTTGATTTGGATTTGACACACCTTCTCTCAATCATAGCTTGGATCTTATGACCTTCAGATCCTTCCTAACTGCAACAACCTTTCTTCAACAACTTCTATCAAATCATCCGGTAACGAGTTAGAAACAACTAAAATAGTAGTACCCTTTTTGAGAAGATAATCAACTATGACATCTTCAATTCGAAGCCTACTAACTAAAGAGAAGACATACCGTATTTTACCAATATTTTTCATATCACCTTCATCCAACACTGAACGAAATTCATCTAGATCAAAAGAGTTAGATCTAGGAAAATAATTTTATTCCTTCTCCTTCTCTTATGAGATAATGATGACATCCTTTGTGTTACTTTTCCTCCTTTTAGGTTCTAGAGGGGAACCACCAATGACAACCTCTAACTCCTTCTTTCCAGAGGAGGAACCCTCCACAAACTGACTGATAGGCATAACACAAGACACTATCACACTGGAGCACAGATTCATCTGCAAGGATGATAAATCACCTTTACATACACTTGCTTTATCTTCCATACATTCCAAATATTTGTAAACTTGATTTCCAACAAGGATGCTAGAATTCCACTTAACATTCTCCTTTGACGGTAGTGAACTGAAAAAGTAAAATACTAAACATATGAGCAAAGACCCAAACCGGAAGGGATAACTCTCAACCAAATACATTCTAACATTCTCAATTAGGTTTTCCATTATTAGGCTACATAGGTCAAATTTCTTTTTTTCCTTCACCATCTTATGTGCAAGATACACAACAATAGCCAAGTAGAACCTTCACGATTTTGAAAATAGATTTTGTAAGTTATACCGTAAGCAACATACCTTATTGCAGGATCGACACTCGTATTTATTAGTAGAGCTTAGGGGTCTTTGTCGATACCAATAAGTTCCTCCATGTCTTTGTATTTCACCATTTTCTTCCTAGGGAGGTCACCAACACTGCACAATCTAGTAATAGCTTCAATGGCTTCCTTAGTGATTGGATAGGGTTTTTCCAAAATGATGTTGCCATCCTTGAATCGACTCAACAAGAACAAGATAGACTCTTTTTCAGAAATACATTGGAATTCTCCTCATAAATCCATACCCAGGGCACTTACATTCTGTAATTCATTAGTCTTCAACCCTAGTTCCATTTCCTTCATCTTCTAATGATGAAATTCATCCAACTCTATTCCCTTCAACCTTAGCAGAATACTGCCATTGAATTCACTGTTAACCAACACATATTCTATTGTCTCGCTTAGCTTCTTCAATATTTTTATCACTTAGAAAAACCTCTTCTCCTTTGAAAACTATGAGAAATGATTTGAAACTCCACCTTTTATCCTTAATTGTTCATGATGATTTTACTGCCAAAAAATTACATTGGTGACGCCATCAATAGTACTTCAATTTTTAATCAACTAGATTAAGCTTCATCATACATCACCAGTCAAATCAAACTTAGTCAAGTTGAAAACACACTAGTATTACTTCAGAGAGGGGGAACCGTTAGGATATGCATTGCAAAACTCCCCCCTAAGCCAAGGCAGTTGGCTCAAATTCTGAAAGAGCTTGTACCGAGATTCGATACCATAGAAGAACTCCCCACACTCATTTCATTTATCTTCTAAACCATTACAGTCTTCTTCTTAGATTCATTTGATTCTAAAACCTTCTTTTTATTTTTAGGCTTTTCTGGAGCAACATATTTGCATGTGTTAGCATAATGTCCAGGTTGACTACACTTGTAACATCTTTGATGTCCTAACTTAATTGAGTGAACCCTAGATCTGCACTGATTAGCTTTGTGACCATAACCATGGAATAGATAGAAATTACCATGAAAGAGATTATTTATTCCATTCCTTCTAGCCAAGTTAGATAATTCACTTTTGCAACGACTTGCTTTGTTACCAAACTTGTGACAGTTAAAGAATTGAGTACTTGATTCCTTCTTGCTTCTACACTCTATACCCTTATGTCCAAAATTTTTGCAGAGAAAAAAATAGCCATTAAATGATAAGTACCTTTGAGCATTTGGTTGCATGAACAAAGGTCTTTTTGTAGGTATTCTAGAGTTTTGGACCTTTCTTGTTACAACAGATCTCACTTCAGCTTCAAATACTTTGTCTTTACCCTTAGTATTATGATTTGAGATTTCATCGGAGAAGCCAAGTCCTCCCTTATCCTTGTGACATTTCTATAGGGACAAGAGTTGATCTAGAATTATGCTACTTTCACATACTCTTGGTTTTGATTTCAGCCTTCTTAAATCTTAATCTAACTTCTCATTTTCTTCTAATTTTTGTATAATATTTTCTTTAGTCTTTTTGCATTCATCCAATCCTAGCTTTAAATCGACAATACTTTCCTTTGAATCCTTTAATTCCTGGCCGACCTCTCTATGTCTTGCTTTGAATTTCTGGATTTTCTCCCTTAGCTTTAAGATACATGAATTTACCTCCTTGATGTTTTCTTTCAATTCTTCATTTTCAGATTCCATGCTTTCCATATCATCTAATATTATTGTCTCATCCTCCTCAAAGTAATAATCTCCTGCCATCTTCTTGAAGATGCCAAGATCACCATCAAGTGGTTAAGCTCTATTTTCAAGGGACCGAGCTTTGATACCAATTGTTGAACAATCCAAATAACTGAGAGGGGGGGGTGAATCAATTATCATAAAACAATTCCTTTACTTTAATTAAGTTAGAGAAAACTTATATCAATCAGATAATAATCAAACAAATATGAACATGAAAGTACATAACAACACCATGCACAATGAACACCAGAATGTACATGGAAATCCAAGAAGGGAAAACCCATGGAGAATGCTAATTCTCAATTATAGAACACTGGTTAAGGTGATTTTTACAAAGGGATCACTGCCAAAATTCTCACTGCAGGTAAGGGTCATTGTTGGTGGGTTCACTACCCAATTAATACAAAAAATTTGATTACAAAATAGTCTCATTGACAAAAATGAACTGATGAATTTGCATCTACATATGCATGAAGTTAGTTCCGGTTTAAAGCACAATATCTATCTACAATAGATCTAGTCAATAATCTTCTGTCCCCCTTCCTTACACAACCTCTGTAATTTAGATTACTTCTTCTTGACACTTGCCTTCTGCTTCCTTCTTTGTTTCTTATAGCATAATCCTTCGATATTTTGTTCAGACACACCACTCTTTTGTTTCTTCATTGAACAAAATCAACTTACACTTATATAATTCCATTGCCTTCATAAACTCCTAAATTGGCCAAACACAATGTCTTCATAATATCCTAAGTCAGCTTGAAGAACAACCTTGAAATATTCAATAAGGCTTGGCATGCTAGCACCGAACCCAAAAGATAGGTCACACATAAAGATCTTCTTACCACATTACCAAGGGACCCAAATATAGGCCATACATAAGCTAGCATAATTACCTAAAGATAAAAAACATTGAATTACATGAAATATATTCTAGAGCCGATGGAAATGCCACAACCAAGACCAAATATTGATTATCATCAATTTCAGTACCAACTAGAGAAGCACAATTAAACATACCAAAACTTGTAACATACTACATCAAAATATTAGTCTTCTTTATTTTGCATTAACCAACACCAAAAGCTTAGTCTTCTTTATGTTGCATTAACTAACTTCCACAAATGTCCCAAAAAGAAGTACTATCATATTTGGATCAAGGATAACATCCACACTATGCAACATGATAGCACTCGATAGGATAAATCATTTATGTATATCATCCGGAGCACAACCTTCCAGATCCTAGGTTTTGAAATCAAGGACAACAATACTAAATCATCTCAACAACTTCTCAATAGAAAGTCCCTCATATGAAAGTAGTTGGGGATTTTGTTGATGATGAACTCACAATAGATTTTCCTCAAGAAATATTGGGGGACTTCACAATTGTTGCATGGTGGATAGTAAAAAACCATGTACCACCTATCCTGAAAAATGTTCCTAATCCCTTAGTGGTGGCACCAATGGATAGGAAACCTCTTGGCATTAATGTCAAGATTTTGATTTTTTGTGTGGGTCAGTGAATAGTGAGCACAAGCCATATTTTATAATTTTTTCATCTTTTACTTCTTTATATGATAATTTATTTGCATACAAATTCCTAGACGCTTGCCTCCTATCTGCCCAACAACTTAATTGTATGTTGATTGCATCTACATGTTTTAACATTTCTTGAAGTGAATTTGAAAGTGTTCTTATTTCCACGGTTGAAATTATTGGATCATTCAACCTCCTGATTAACTCGTCAATCTATTTTTTTATTATTTTCAATTACCCCATTAAATTTTTCTGAGTGCCAGGAAGATGTTGAGGAATTGGTGGATGAGATTTTTGTTGTGGTTGTTGAGGATTTTGTTGGGTGCTTGTTGCTATGGTTGTTTAGGATTTTGAGGATGGTTTTCAATTTCATTAACATCCCCTACAAATTAAACAAATGAATATAAAAAACAACCTAAAATTACCTATTTACCAACAAATTCATAAAAAACAAACAATACTTACCTGCTTGACCTCCCCGTCGACGTGGTGACATGCTGGCAACGAAATTGCAACAAATCAATGAAGAAATTGTAAGTTAAGCTCCTTAAAAAATGCGAGAGTGCAAATGCAGGATTTCTTGGCCACAGACAACAAATAACACAGTGAGAATAAAATGAAGTTGTTTGCTTTTTATTTTATTTTAATGAGCTATAATGCACTCACATTATAACGCGAGCACATTATAGGCTCGATTTGACTGAGCCTTTGGCTTAGTCACACCAAGCCATAACATGAGTGTGTTATAATGTGCTCACATTATAATGTACCAACATTATAGGCTCTTAAATGATTTTTGAAAATTTGACCACTTTTTGACCTCCCATCTTTTTGCACCCACCCCCACATTTAGCCCACCTATTTTCTCTACGTTTCATTTTGGTGAACCCAATTTTTGAGAATTATATCTTTCTAATTTTGGAATCCATTTTCACCCTAGATCTAGGATTTTTATTCATTTATATTGCATTGCATTGCATTGAGTCTTATTTAGGGTTTCTTAGCTTGCATTAGTTTCCATTTCATTTAGGGTTTTAGGATTGCATTTTTGTATTATTTAAATACAAAAAATACAAAAAAATTAGTCATTTTTAAAATCATTTACATAACATTGCATCATCATTTATTTACATTAAAAAATTGAATCAAAATTGCATTTCAAATTAGCTCTCCTAAGTTGTCATTTAGACATATTTTACATTTGCATTCAAGGTAAATTTCACAAAAATCTGAAACTGTAACTCACTGTCTGGAACCAAAATTTGGAAACCACAAGAATCAACTCAAAAATATGTAATTTTTTTTTTCAAAACCATAAGATAGGACCCATTCTCCCAATGGGTGAATGAGTCCTTGATCAGGGTTGTTTCTTGAATTTTTGGGCATTAAACACTTTGTTTATGTATTTTGTTATGTTGTTTTCAGTTGTCTATTTTAGTTTGTAGAATTTATGTTATTTCAAATTGATCATAGTAAGCTTCATTTGATAAATTCAGTGCATTGTGTGAATTCAAAATTGTATTTATATGACATCATTTTTAGGTTTTTACATAACATAATCAGAAAATCATCTTGTTTAGAATCTGAAAATTGCTTTTACATATGTGCATTGCACCTTACATCCTAGGTTATTTCATTGCATTTCACCTTCTATCCATTTTGGGTGCATATCGAGTTTGTGAAACTTGCATGAGATTCACAACTTGGTGTCCTATTTCCAATACTGCCATGAGATTTAGTTTGAGACTCATATCATTCCATGATACACCATTCCCCATGGATCTTGGGTTTTCCAACTCTTTCACTCATAGTGTTAACACTAGTCAACCCTCTATGGATGATATTCTTCATACCTCATTTCCAATTACTTCCCTATCCACAACTTATGTGCATGATGTCAAAACAATTGTTGCTAATGTGACTCAAGAGAACATAAGAAGGATAGATGAAGAAGTAGAGAAATTGCAAAAAAATGTGACTTTTGAAAACATTGCTAGTAGTGCAATTCCTTCTTTAGATAATGTGAGGAAAATGCTTGGAAATGAACATGGAATATACATTGTGCAAAGTCTAGCTCATATTGTTGATAACATGTCCCTACCATAACTAGTTGTGCTCAAGCTTTGGGGTATACTCAAATCCAAGGTGGAAATTTAATTCCTCCTTCCACAATCCTTACCTCTATTCCTACATACACTAGTGTATAGGAGCAAATTTTCACCCCTTACACAAATTCACCTTTTACACATCCTCACCTTAGAGAACCAAATCCAAAGGAAAAATTCCACATCAACAAGCTACCTTCCTTCCACTTGGCATATGTCCTTTGTGTCAGTAAGAGAATATTTTTTAGGGATGGGTGTACAGTACGCAATGTACAAATGTTTGTGTTGCATGATTACATCCTTGGTGGATTCCTACATTTGAAGTTGGTAGAGGCATTGTAGTTTTGATTAGAGTCAATTGGTAACGTCCTTCTTCAACCAATCGACCCTGAAAACAACATATTCTTCCCTCTTCTTCTAATTTATCCATTCTTCATTCAATTCATATTTTTTGGCAATCTCTAAGCATTCAATCCATCCTTCTTTCAAATTCTCAAGCACTTCTAGCATTTTCAACACTCCATCAACTTTGTAAAGCATGTGCGAAGCAAGCCATTGTAGCTCGGGCTTGAGGTTTTATGAGACCTTCCTTCATTGCAATTGAGGTTGTGGTGATTGTTCAAGCCTTCTTTCTCCTCCATTAGCTAATGAGCTCTTGGTGGAGGTGGTACTATTTCGCTCCTCTCCTTTGTGATTTGGTTGAGTAGCTCTTTAATGTTTTGTAGTGTTATTTGCATTCCTTCCTTCTGTACTTCTTTATCCTATATTTCTCTCTAATTGCTATCTCACTGTCTGTGGAGGTGGAAACACCAAAATGGGGGTCTGACTGAGGCAAACCCCTATACAACCCCAACAATTTTCCCCTTCCTTCTTGTGTCCAGGTGAAAGAGCGTGTGGAGCTAGCTGGCGAACACACATTTTTTTGAGATTATCTTTATTACTTTAGCCTTTATCTACCTACTTTATCATCTTCATTTGTATCTATCCTATCTTATTTTTCTATTTTTCCCATCGAAACAAAATAGCTAGGCCGATTAGTTAGTTTTTGATTAGTTTGTAGTGTGTTAATTTTTTTGACTGTATAGACGCTAGCACACTCAAGAGATGCTAGTGTGCCATGCTGACATCCCAGAACTGCGCTGCCATCCTCAGAAAGAGAGATATTTGAGGAAAAGTAACAACTTCAAAAACCAACTCACCTAGCCCAAACTAAAGTTTTGATCTGTAGAGTGATTAAGGAATGCTATAGTCCTCATCATTCTCAATCCCTATTTCCAAAACATCCTTTCCAAAACATCCCTTGAGAGTGAGGTAAGTTAAGGAAGCCTTCCGCTCTTGGCTCTCTGTGACCTGGGGCCTTGACATGGTTGGTCCCCCTCTCTTACATTTTTGGTGAACCCAATGTGAATGAACGTATACTCATTCATTAGTGTTGAGGATTTTCCCCTATACCTTGTGATCGTTATGCTCCTAAGTGTTGTGAAGGATTATGAGCATCAAAACCCAGTCCACAACCTATGGGTATATTTTTAGGAGAAGTGTACGACACCTTCTGATGGAGAGGAAAAAGGTCACTATTGGTTTCTCTATAGGCCTTTTTGTTGGATCTGCCATTGGTTTTACTGCTCAAGAGAAATTATCGAGGGGCGAGTTAGGGATCTTCAATGAGACTGACCATGTCCCCACTCCTCTTGTGTCTCCTACACCGTCATCGATAGATGATCATAAGGTCATTCACATTCCTTCAGAATATATTTCTATCCTTAGAAAAGGACTAGGTGACTTGGAAAATCACCTGGAAAAGGACCTAAAGATGGCTAGGGCCATTAGGGTTATTAGTGAAATAAAGTATATGGTGGGAAAAGACTGAACAAGCATAGAACTCTTGGCTAGCCTCTCTAGTCTAACTGAAGCATGTGCTCCTCCAAACAATCCTAACATTATACAAGGGGCCACTTGTGAGGATCATGAGAGACAACTAGGAATTTTGATTCCTCCCACATCTATGTGCATGGCTGACATAGTCCCAATGATCAACATCCCTTCTGCCTCTAAGGGATCTAAAACTATCAAGGAAAAAAAAATACCCTTGGGTTTTAGTTTCACCCCTCCTGTCACCTCTAGTGGTGGAGGTTTTGGTGGATTGAGTGGTGGGGGATTTGGTAGTGGTGGTGGATTTGGAAGTGGAAGTGACATTGGAAAAAGTGGCTTTAGTGGAGGCCATGGTGGTAAATTTGGAAGTAGAGGTGGCTCTAGCAAAGGCCGTGTTGGTGGTGGTGGCTTTGGCAGTGGTTTTGACAGTGGTCACACCGGTGGTTCCGAAGGTGGCTTCGATGGTGGTTCTGGAGGAGGTTCCACTGAACCTTTGTCATCCCAAGACCCTATTCTAAATACTCTTCTTCAGAATATGGTTTAGATGCAAAGCCAACCAATGATTCTCTCCCAAGCCTTTTCCCAACCTATCTTTCAACCCTTTTTCTGACATATCCCATTATCAGTAGAAATTTTAAACACTCCCTTCCCCCAAGGAATGGAGATTACCAAATTCAAAAAATATGGTGACAAAGGAGACCCACAAATGCATGTGTCTACATTTAATGCCTTGTGTATTGATTTATTCCATCATGATACATTGATGGGAAAATTATTTCCTTAATCTCTTAAGAATACGACACTCAAATGGTACTATTGCTTACCCGATAATTGCATCTTCTCATTTGATCAACTTGTAAATTAGTTTCTTTGATATTTCCAAGCCAACATTGGAATGAAGATAACCTTTTTAGATATTTTATGATGTAAACAAGGTGATAACAAAATATTACTGATTTTATAGCGCAATATGAAGTGCTTTTTTCACAAATCTCGTATTTGCTGCCTGATTCTGACATGCAGAAGGTGTTCATAGGAAACTTGCAAAGACCTTGGCAGAAGAAATTTTCCCTTATGAAATACCCTTCTTTCACACATATGTGTGCTACACATTAAACACGAATATCAACAAATGGTAGTCCAATTCAAGGGATCCTCCTTGTGCTCTCATTCAGAAGGAAATTCCATTGTATCGATCTCTAGAAAAGGAAAGGTTGTCATGAATGTAGTGGCCACTATGAATGATAACAACCTCAAATGCAACTGAAAGTTCACAAAGTTAGCAAAATATTATTCTTCCATCTTATAGAAGTTGCTAAAGGATAATATCATAACCTTAGAGAACCAAAAACCTCTCAAGGAACATTTCCCTAGTTGGTACGATCTGAATACCTTCTATCAGTACCATCAAGTTAACATACATGATACCAAATGTTGTATACACCTACATCATGAGATACAAGACCGAATCAGGGATTGTACTATTCGTCTTGATGGAAGTAAACAAAATACAAACAAATTGGTGGCAAAAGTGAATAATGAGTTGCAGATATACATGGAACTGTTTCCATCGCACTCTACCAACATGATTAACGATCCCTTTGATTCTACCACTAGGCCTTAGGCGTATGTTAACATGGTCATCGTTACTCCCACCACACAACCTGTGTCTAGCTCCCTGGATGTGACATCCACATTGTAGGATTTACCCTTAAACAACAAGCCCTCTCCCCTCTACATTCCCGCTCGCCTTAATGGCAACATTGTGATAGGGGTCTTATTCGACCACTTGAGTTGAGTGAATGCCATTACAAAAGAGACTTTGTGGCTTAATTCATTACATAGAAAGGACTACAAAGAAAAAAAATCTACCATTTATATGCACAATGGTCTTTGTCTAAAACTGTATGGCTCGATAACTCTATCCATCCTAGTAGGACCAAGGGCTGTAGACATAGTATTTGATGTTATTCTAGAGTTAGATCTATTCAGGATGAAGTTGGGAATAACTTGGTTAGCTTCCATGAATGGAATCACCTCCATCATTCATAAATGTTTGAAGTTCTCCCACGAAGGTGTTGTGCATGTAGTGCATGACATTGGATATCAGCAGTTGGTGTCCCATGGGGGTTACTCATTGGATTATTTTTGGCCTACCCCGATCAGTCCGCTCCCTCCAAGAATGGACCTACTTTACAAAAACTATGTGGAGTATAAGACCGGGGGCAAGGGACAACCAAAATTGACCCTCTCAATAGAACAATAGCCGACTTCCTCCCCTTATCAAAAGAAAATAGAGAAGCTACCCCATTCCCATGATGGCTCTCACACTCCTCTTTCTAGAGAATAGTTTTGGATGAATATGCTTGTATTTTATCCACTAATTTTGATGATACCTACTTGGAATAAGCCTAAGATCAGGATATCATACCTCCCTACTAAGCCACCCAGACCTTGTTAGTACTTGTATTGCAAGGGAAAAGGTCCCCATGCAAAATCCACTATGTCTCAGTCTTTGTGGCCTCCCACCACTTCTGCTCCCAAAGAAGTAAACAGGAAGAGGCCAATTGTCGAGGCATTGGAGCCAACTACCCCTATTGCTTCTCAACTTGCTCCTCCTACTCCTGTTCAAGAGCATGTCCCTCCATTGGAAACAACTGTGGTGGACACTCCCATGGTTGAGCAGGAATCTTGCGCTCCTTCACAACCTTTAACCTCTAGCTCAATGAGTTGTAGAAATTTCCTTGCATGTGAATGCAAGTGCTGACGAAAGGTTCTCATGGCTGAGCAAGCTACCTTGCAGAGGAAGGAAGAGGAGATGACAACCCTTGCTTTAGGGCTTCCTATTGTGTCCTCCTCTCTCCTCCCCTCTGCTTCCATTCAACCAAGCTTTGTATAGCTTTCGACTCTTGTTGTGAGTGTTCCTAACCCTAAAAAGGTGCAGGTATTCATTGCTCTTTCGGTGGAGCCACCCTTGTTGGTATCCCTTTTGGATGTCCCTCCTTTCCCGAAGCCTGTGGATATGCCAAAAAAATTAGTGGTATATGTTGCAGTTTTCTCCTCCTCGTCCTCCTCCGCACCTCTTGCCTCATCTATGGGAAGTTCACATCCTCGATGAAGTAGAAGATGGAGGATGGCCCTCAAGCAACAAGAGGATCCCACCTTCTTTGAAGGGTAGTCTTGCGTTGGCTTGTTCCATCCTAGTAATAGAACCAACCCTGGCTTCCCCCGAGTTTATCACCACTCCTGAGTCACTTGGTGAGCCTAGCAGTGAATCTCAAGTTTAATCCTCTCCATCCATTGAGGTGCAACATGGTACTCCAACAAAGTGCATGTTTAACTCTCTAGATGAAGTTTTGGCCTTGTCAGCAATCTTCACAAAATCATTGACCATAGCTAGACAAGAGTCAAGTGGAGGAGACCTTATGGGGCCTTCTTCCTTAGCTCTTGTTGTAGGAGGGTTAGAAGCTCCTCCCCTTAATATTCCACCTTGATAGGCTCATCCTCCTTCTCCATATGATGATCTGGAGTGTGAAGCAGATGACCTCCTAGTTGATGAATGTTAGGGGGAGGCCTCTTCTTTATCTTTAGATTAGATGTGTGTGTATTGTGATGTGTTCCCTCATGATCGTACTATGTGTTCCTCGATGACCTTTGTCATCCTTGTTGGTGCTTGGATATAGGCATGGTTTTTGTGTCGTGAACCTTCTTCTATTTGTATCATCATTCTTCCTTGTTTGTGATTAATTTTTGATAAATTGGGGATGATGCAAAGCGTTGGGGCCATTTAGGCTTCCCCTTCCATGTTGACCCAATTTTTAATTTTTACTTTGTCTTCTTATGCATTCTTCACATGGTTTGATATAGTAGGGGGATGATGATAGTTCATTTATATACTACTATAACACACACACACACACACACACACATATATATATATATATATTTATTTATTTATGAACAGTTCTGACCCCAAAATATCATATCACCCCTGTGCCCTATGTTTATGTTTATTTCTTTTTTGCTCTTTTCTTTTCTTTCTCTCTTCTTTGCTTGAGTTGTCCCTTTAATGTGTGACAATGCCATTACTTTGATTTTTAGAAAATGTATTCGTTGCTAACAAATATTTTCTCGAGAATCTTTGCAATTTTTTTCAAAGAATCACATTCTCAACTTGGACCCCTAGTGAAATGTGTTTCCTTCATCATGGGTTCACAAAGAAAGAACTTGAGAACTTTTGTTCAAGGAGGAAGTAGTTTTGACCTTCCCCTCACAAGGGGGCATCTTCTTCCTTTTGAATTCCTTGATGAAGTGAACATCTTTCAAAAGGATTCCTTGGTGTTGAATCGATTTGAAAAAAAAATCTCTTCCACACTTTCAAACAGTGCATCCCTTGAGTGGACGTCTTCACACCAGGTTCCCAAGGGACACCTTTGAAATCTTTCCAATCTATCGATGATCTGCATGATTTTCCACTTACTTGCTTGTGTGGCCACTTTTGGACATGCTTTATCTACAGGTAAACATGTCGCTTTGTAGGTGTGCCTATAAAGCTACTTTCTGATATGACTCTATAGAGTCTCCTTCATCCAGGTTTCTTCCATGTGAGAGATCTTGGAGGATACCTTCCTTGTAGGTATGCAGACTTGTAAGGTGCTTCCTTTGAGCTTCCTCCATGTGAGAGATCTTGTAGGTCACTCCCTTCTAGGTTTGTGGGTTTGTAAGGCACTTTTTCTAGAGCTTCCTCCATGTGAGAGATCTTGGGGGTCACTCCCTTGTAGGTCTGCAGGTTTGTAAGGAACTTTTTATGTGGTTTCCTTCATGTGAGAGATCTTGGAGGACGCTTTCCCTGTAGGTATGCAAGCTTGTAGGGTGATTTTTTTGGGTTTCCTTCATGTGAGAGATCTTGGAGGACACCTTCCCTATAGGTCTGCAAACTTGTAGGGCACTTTTTTAGGGTTTCCTTCATGTGAGAGATATTGGAGGACACCTTCTGTAGAGGTCTATGAGCTTATAGGGAACTTTTATTCTACAGCTTCATAGTTCTGTGGGACTATGGAGTCCTTTTCCTATCCTGCACTTTCAAGCTTGCTAGATCATGGCATGCTTCCTCGATAGTTTTGGTATAAATTTCTAACCCTACTAACTCTTTGATGTACTTTACTAAAGTACTCATCAGTATTTGTGCTCGCTAAAGTGAGGGAAAAATGTATAGGAGAGAACTTACACCCCTTACACAAATTCCCCTTTTACACATCCTCACTTTAGAAAACTAAATTTGAAGGTGAAATTTGATCCAGGTGGATCTTCTGAACCTGAAAATTGAAGTGTTTCAATTTCTCCCAGAAGCGGTGTCATCACGTAGAGCTCAGGACCTTGATTCAGGTGCAACTTGAATAGGCGAAAAAGGAGTCTGTTTGCTCAAGTTATGTGCAGTCAAAGTTGGGTCAAACTTTGGTCAAAGGCTAGTCAACTCAGCTACCAGGGATGAGAAAAAGGATGAAATTTTGACATCATAAAAAATGATTCAATTCAGCGTCATCGCAAAGGTCTCATCGTCACGATTCCAACGGTGTTCGTTTCACGCAAATCGGAGCTCGTATGCACAAATTATAGCAAGTCAAAGTTTTAGTCAAAATGATGATGTCAGCATGTGACATGGCAATTGAGTAGATGGTGATGTGGAAAAAAAATCTCATAAAATTCACATATCATACTTTATTTATGAAAATAAAGTGTGGAGGTTCATTTAATCTCACAAAAATCCATTGGGTTTTGTGGGATCCCAATCGGATTTGGTGGGATCCAAATCTCCTAAAAATCAATGAAAATAACTCATAAGAAAAAAAAAAAACCTCCTAAAATAACACTAAATTGTTATTTAATTTTTAAACTCAACCCCATAAACTCAAATAACTCGTGAATATAATAAGACAAAGGATTAAAAAAAAAAATTCCAAATGTTTTATTAAGGGGTTGTTTAATGTTTTTATTTTTAAAATGGGGAAGTTATTGTTTTTATATAAAAGGGTTAGTGTTTTTTTGTAAGGCTTATAATTATAAAAGCCAAAGGAGGGGGGTTAATTTGTTATTTTATTTATTATGATGTTTTTTAACCCCATATGCAAAATTGAAGTATAAAAGGAGGAGCTAGGAGGCTTCCCAAATCATCCATCAGTTGATCATTCTGCATTGTATCCCTTTCTCTTGGTCTTTGAGAGGCTTTTGTGAGAGAATTATTAGAGGGAATTAGGAGAGTATTTGAGTTGTGATGGAATGATGTTCTAATCTTGTAGTATATCCTTTAGGCAGAGTCAGTTTCCTTACTCTTTGTTAATCATCCCTAGCCTTGAGAGCTTTTGAGAGGGGTGTGAGTGAGTGATAGACTTTTTGTATGACTTTGTGGATGAGCTACAAGATATTGTAAAGCAGAGTTGCAAGAGGCTCCATTGGAGTTTGTACTACCATTTCAGAACATTTCAATAGATTGGTCACTCAGTTGAGCTCGACTCGGAGATGTAGTCACGTTTGTGGCGAACTCCGTAATCAAATTGGTGTCTTCTTTACTCTCTTGGTTCTATGTTTTGAATTCTCTCTGTTTAATGTTCCTGCTACTCCATTGTTGATGTCTTTACACCTTTGTTCATAATCACTTAGCAACATTTGTCATAGATCCCTTCTGCTTTATGGATCAAAATTCCACATTAGTAAGTTGCCTTCCTTCCACTAGGAAATTTTCCTTTATGTCGGTAAGAGAATATTTGTTGGGGATGCTTGCATGATGTGAAGATGTTCACATGATGCGCTTATGTCCTTGATAGATTCCTATGTCTGAATTGGTAGAGGCATTACACTTTAGATTGGAGTCAATTTGTAATGTCCTTCGACCAACTGACCCTGAAAATGGAAGATTCTTCCCTCTTTTCCTTCAAATTCATCCATTCTTCATTCAACCTATCTTTTTTGGAAATATCTAAGCATTCAATCCATCCTTCTTTCACATTCTCAAGAACTTCCAACATTTTCAACACTCCATTGCAATAACAAGACTTTGTCAACTTTGCAAAGCAAGTGTGGAGCAAGCCATTGCAATGTGGACATGAGGTTTTGTGAGACCTCCCTTCATCGCAGTTGAGGCTATGGTGATTGTTCAAGCCTTCTTTCTCCTCCATTGGCTAGTGAGATCTTGTTTGAGGTGGTAATGTTTCACTCCTCTCCTTTGCGATTTGGTTGAGTAGCTCTTCACCATTTTGTAGTGTTATTTGCATTCCTTCCTTCTTTACTTCTTTATCATATATTTCTCTCTCGTTGCTATCTGGTTGTCTGTGGAGGTGGAAACACCAAAACAAGGGTTTGATTGAGGCAAACCCCTATACAGCTCCAACAATTTCCCCCTTCCTTCTTGTGTACAGGTGAAAGAGTGTGTGGAGATAGTTGGTGAACATGCATTTTTGTGAGATTATCTTTATTACTTTAGCCTTTATCTACCTGCTTTATCATCTTTGTTTGTATCTATCCTATCTTATTATTCTATTTTTCCCATCAAAGACAACTAGCTAGGTTGATCAGTTTGTTTTTGAGTAGTTCATATTGTGTTCACTATTTTTTGACTGTATGGACGCCAACACGCTTGAGAGACGCCAGCTTGCCGCACTGACATCCTCGAACTACACTGCTTTCCTTAGAAAAAGAGCTATGTGAGGCACAATATCAACTCCAAAAACCAGCTCGCCTAGCCCAAACTAAAGTTTGAATCTGTAGAGTGATTGAGGCACCTTATAGTCCTCATCATTCTTAATCTCTATTCCCAAAACATCCCTTTAGAGTGAGGTAAGTTAGGGAAGCCTTTCACTCTTGGCTCTCTTTGACCTGGGGCATTGATGTGGTTGGTCCCCCTCTCTTACAACTAGTACTTATGTTACTACAACCATTCAACCTACTAGCCATGTCAACACTTCCTTAGGTATTTTTGTTGGGAATCCTTCTAGCTTTGTGCATTTAAATCTCATAGCTCCTCATCCAAGTCCCCTCAAAAATCTACAATTCACTTGCCCTCCACATACAACTCCACCTTATTCACCTCCATCTCATGACACCAACAACAATCCAATCCTTAACACACTTTTGCAAAATGTCTCATCCCTACAACAACAAATCACCACACTACATCAAAGCCAATCCATTATCCTTGGAGATATTGAGAACACAAATGCCACAAGGTATAGAGGTTTCTAGGATTGAGAAATATGGTGGGAAAGGATATTTTTTTATCCATGTTTCCGCTTACACAACCTTATGTAGTGACTTCATTTTTGAAGATAAAATCTTGGCTAAGCTCTTCCCTAGATCCTTGAAAGATACTACTC
This sequence comes from Sequoia sempervirens, assembly GCA_007258455.2. Classification (NCBI taxonomy): domain Eukaryota; kingdom Viridiplantae; phylum Streptophyta; class Pinopsida; order Cupressales; family Cupressaceae; genus Sequoia; species Sequoia sempervirens. The sequence goes on from VDFB02014224.1 coordinate 354,589, forward strand.
TAGAGTGGTTTTTGTCTTTACTAAATAATTTAATTCATTCATTCAATGAACTTATTGACACCTTTTACAACCACTTCAAAATTCACATGGGTCCTAAGATGACCTTAGCTGATTTGATGACATGTAAACAAAAGTATGATGAAAAGGTCATTGATTGTATAGTGCAATACCAAATTCTTTACTCACAAATAAACATTAAGATTCCTGGTGCTGACCTTCAAAGAAGTTTTATTTCCAATTTGAGAGAAAAAATCCAAGCTAAGCTTGAAATGTTGAGGTTTCGTTCTTTCACACAGTTATGTATAACCCTTCATGATTATCAAAATTAGATTAGTAGTTGTGAAGTGAAAACTCCCTCTAACCATCCTGAAAAGTTCAAATCCACACCTCAAACTAACTACCAACCTTTCAAGAAAAAAAAAGGGATTCCTACAAATTAATCCCCTTCAATCAAATCAAAATGTTGACACCCAAGTGGCTGCTATAAAGACGAAAAAACTATATGGCTTTGTGGATAGAAATAGACAATTTACACCCCTTCTTGATACCCTTCATAATATCATGTTGCAGTTCTTAGACAAGAATTTGATTTCCTTACCTCTTGTTAGAGATCCTGATCCTACTAAGTCTTTACCTTCAAACTATAGACCAAATTCCTATTGCCATTTTCATTGAAAAAATGGACATGATATAAAACTTTGCAAGTGTCTTAAACATCTTGTGCAATACCTCATTGATTCTAATCATATTCAAATTGGAGGTTTTAATGATCAAGGTAATAAATCTATAGCCCCTCCTAACTAAAACCTGCAAATATTTACCAATCCTATGCCAAATCATAATATCTCCTTTGTCAAAGCTAGTGAAACAAAGAATGATGTGAAGAATGTTGACACAAATGATGATAGCATGAATGATAATGAAGAAGACCCCATAAAATCTATGGTTGGATTTATTGAAGCTAAACCTCGTAAGGGATTAAATAAGATGTCACTTTACATTGCTTTCTCACAACAAGACATACTTAAACATGCACCTGATGGTCCTCTTTTCATAGCTAGAAGAATCAATGACAAGCCTACTAATGGGATATTAATTGACCCCACTTGTGTAGAGAATGTGTTCATTGAAGAATTCCTATTTGTGCATGAGCTTTATCAAGATACTTATGAAAGACCGAAAGGATGGATCAAAACACATCATGGTTTTTCTTGACCTATGATAGGTTCGATAAACATCCCTTTAAAAGTTGGACTGAAACATTTAAATGTCTCATTCACCATCATTCTAATGTCAAATCAATTTCATGTGAAGTTAGGCTATCCATGGCTTCACTCCATGAATGTCACCCGTCGATTGTGCATAAATGCTTAAAGTTTCCATTTGGAAATGAAATATTTACTATGCATCATAGTGGCTTTAATCTTGTATCTTCTCATGAGAATTTCTCATTGGATTTCTTTTTGCCCGAGCCTATAGAACCTATTAGACCTTGTGAGGACTTCTTTTTCAAATCCTATCAAAATTTTAAGGCAAATCATAGAGCATAGTTATCCCTTAGCAATATGCCTCAACCCCTGTTTGAGCCTTCTATCCTTGATGAAACCATGATTGAACCAAAATCTCTTCCAAGTAACCAAGGCCAACCTATGACAAATCCTCTCCTTATTTCATATAAGAGACCATGAGATAATCAAACAAATCCCGTTGTGCCTCCTAAATTCAAACAAGTTTACAAAGCTAAAGAGAAATTCGTTGAACAACCTCCCATGGTTCCTTCTATTCCTCCCTTAAGGGAATAAAATAAACTTATCATTGAAAAACCCATTCCTACACAATCGCAACTTGAAAATCAAACGAAAAGGAACCAAAATGCTAGAGAGAGTAGGTGTAGACGTTGTGCTATTTCTGGTTTGTTGCAAGAAAAAGAAGAAAAGAACAACATAAAAAACCAAAACCCAAACTTTTCTCAAGAAATGCATGATGCTTCACCTTTTTTACAACATAAACAACAACAATCTTCTATGGATATTGTCATTAGACCTCCTATTATGATTAACTTGGATGATGATACTGAAATTGCAAAGATTGATGAGGAAGTGCATAATGAGTTGAATTCATTGTTTTCCTCTTCCATGAGATTAAATGATGATACTCCTAATAAGAGTGTTGAACTTGGTGTGTGTCCTAGTTTGGCACTTGATGTTGTCCCATTGGCTAGTTGTCCACCTTTTGCATATATTGGAAAATATTGGGATGCAAACGACCTGATATAGGTTGACTTGCATGTGCCTTACTAGTCTTGTCTTCATTTTCTTTTTCATGTTTCTTTATGTGATTACATGTGTGTAATGTGATTCCCTATACTATTTGTTTGATGTATCTCTTCATGTGCATTCCTCTATTTGTATCCACATTCTTCTATATGTTGCAAAAATTTATCTTTTCTTTTGTCTTGTGTTTTCCTTTTGGGGATGACACAAGGCATCAAGACATTTAGGTCTCTTCCATGTTGACCCAAAATATTTTTCTTTGTTTTCACTCTCTATGTGCCATTCTTCCTGTTCTACAAGTATTTGGAGAATTATGACATTTTTGAGCTCTATAATTTTATTGTAGCAAAGAAATACTGACCCCAAATCCGTAGATCCCTTATGTGTTTAGGGATTTTATTTTGGGGGCAACTCCTTCCTCTTTCTTTTTCACAACGTAGTTTCATTTGGAAACATATGACTTGGCATAGGGCTTTCTTAATAAGCTCTCATGTCTCCTTTATTGTTAGCATTGATTATTTGCTACTTTAAATTAATTTCTCACAACAATAGTGTTAGTAATTTATTTAAAGTGGGGGCATACATTCACATTATTATTTTTGAAAATTTTGACATTCCTTATGTTTCATTGCATGATTTTCTTTCTTCTTGTGATGCATCTTTTTCTTGGTGGTGTCATTAGGTTGGATGTCCTCTGAGAGCATGATATTTCTTGGCATACAATTTTCCTCTTAGTGGTGATGCTACACATTGCATTCCCTAAGTTACAAATCTTTTATCCTTGACTTGTCCTCTTTTGGAGACATCAGGCATGATGTTCCCTAAGAGGGGACCTTACACGAACTAAGAGAAATCCCTTTGAACATGCTTATTTGCATTTTGTTCACAAGTGTTTAGCATAACACAACTTTCTAACCTTGTGAAGCTTGAACCCCTTTTCAAGGCCACCAAGCATAACACACTTTTCTTACTAATGGAGCCTTGCCTTATTTGTTCATAGGTGCTTAGCATAACAAAACTTGTTAGGCCTTATGAAGCTTGAAGTTTTTATTTTATTTTGTGGTGCCTTATTGAAGTTGTTAGAGGGATAGCTTTGATATGGTACAAAAGCCTAATAAGATTCTCTCATTTACCACCCTTGGGAGCTCACTTAGTGGATAGTCAGAGTTCCATTAGCCCAGAGTGAGCGTGTGTGTTGTTTGGGTATGTGCAAGATCATGATGGGCCAAAAAGTGGCAATATGATGGGTATTTGTAGGGTATGTGGTTGATGACTTTTTTACCCAAAATTGATGAAATGGAAAGGGTTTTTAAAGGATATTTTTAGCTTTCCACCAATATAAATTATGCTTTACTTTGAATTTAATAAATAATTATTATTCATTTTCTATTTGAATTACGACTAAAGCCTGATTGAAAAACATCTATAGCTTTCAAATGGTATCACATTTTTTGAATCCAAAACATGCATCACATTCTATGCTTTGCATACTATAGGATTAAAAAAAGGAAAATTGAATTTCATGAATTTTTGACAAAGTTAAGGTGGTTAGACATATGAGTTTTTATATTTTTTAAAAGTTGCAATAAAAAATTCATAATTAAATATTTACTTGGAAAAAAATTACAAAAAAATATGCATCACATTTAGAAATGAGTCCTCTACTTACATATAAAATATTATAAAAAAATACTATCATTTTATTGTGGTTAGGGTGGTCAGACAGACACCTACTTCTTATTTTTTCCCTAAAATTTAAGTACTACTGCATTGAAATTTCAAATTTTCACCAAATAGATTTTTTATTTTAAAATAAACCTAGTAGTTTAGAAACTACATTCAATTTTCTATAGATTCTATTCTTACATATTTTTGAAATAATATAGATAAATTATTCAAATTTTTACATCAAGTTGCCTAACTCTAATTTTTTTTTATTTTTTTGCCACTTAAGGGCCTATTTTTTCCATGATGATCTTGCACATACCCATTTGCATAGTGGACATCGAGTTCTACTTGTGAACATTTTTGAACAAACAATTGAGATGTGTTCCACATTGCGTTGGATAGTTAAGGATTGATTTGCCCTTTTCTTTTGGCCAAACAACTGAGGCATGTTCCAAATCGCGTTGGATAGTTGAGGCTTGATCAACCGATTTTGTTTTTACTTTTTCTTTAAGTCTTTGATGTTATATGATTGAGTAATCTTGTTTTTGATGCATACATATGTTTTGAATGTCTACTTTAGTGTAAGTTTGACACAACATCATCCTCTCACTAAATTAAGGGCTAAATATAGTGTAGAAAAATGCATCCCTTAACATTTTCACACTTGTTTGGGCCCTCCTAGTTAATTTGGACTTAATTGTGCCTTAATTTAGTGTTGTAAAGTGTACCTCTTTATGATTTCACACTTATTTAGGGCTCGTTTAATTAATTGAGCTTAATATTTCCTTTATTAGCCCTTTAATTCATTTACCAAGCCTATTTTATTATATTTTTTGAAGGGGAACCTGATATTCATTAATGCCTTAACATAAAAGTTCTCATTAAGCAATGTGTGTCCTAGGTTTAGGGACCTAGGACCCATTCACCCATTGGTGAATGGGTCCTCCCTTGACCTTAGGACCTAAATTCAAATTATTTTTTTGGTGGTACTTTAATTTTTTCAAATTTGTGATTCAATTTCGGCTTGTGATATTTGAATGTCGAGAAATTGAGGATAAACATATAAATATAAGATCATTTCACTATGTTTCACTTAGACAATTTGAAGTGAGCATTCCTATATCAAAATTGATGATCGAGAGAAATTGAAGGCATTCAAGAGAATATTTATAAGAGTTCTATTGTAACAATTAAGATCCAATTGTCATATCAAAGTCTTCTTGCATCATGCATGTTATTGGAGCTAATATGGTGATGTAGGTTTCATGATCCATTCAAGCATTCAAAGCCAACATTTAAAGCAAGATTCAAAGTTCAATATCCACATCCATTGAAGCCATTTCATGTAAGTTGCATATCTACATTCCAAGGTTTATGCAAGGGTTTTTTGAGTGGTAAAATTGCTCTATTCATTCTTCATTCCCTCTTCATGTTTCATTTCATTTCAAGGTTTGATTACCAATATAGGTTTTGACTAAGGAAAATCCCTATTCACCAAAAAAAAATTCCCTCTTGATTTGTGTTTACAGATTTAGGTGGAAGAAATATTGAAGATCCTTTGAAGAGAAAGATTAAAGAAGTCAAAGTTGCAAAAAGTTGTCGAAGTTATCATCTTCTCATGAAAACTCATCTATAGAATTTATTTTTGGCTTTTCAAACTTAAAACTTGTGAAAATTGGAAGACTCAGATCTGTAGCAGAGGCTCCCAAAAGTTGTAGTAAAACCCTAACTTAGGACCCATTCGCCCCTGGGTGAATGAGTTCCAGATCAACTTTAGAAACCAACTTTTAGTGAAAGGTACATTCAAATCTACCCTTCTTTTATTTGCAATTTGATTGTAAGTTTTTTTAGTATTGAGTTTAATCTTTCTATTCCAAGTGTTAGATTGTAATTTTGTGTTGATTTACTATTTTTAGTTTTTCTCCCCAAAGTGATGTTTGACCTTGACCCTCATCCTAACATAAAAAGGAAATATGAAGAGTCACACCTTGAGTTGACTCACCTAAGGGTTGTAAGGAAATTATTTGTGTAGATCTCATTTCCTAATGAAATAGAGGAATATAGATCCATTTCTTACCATATTTGGTGCACCCCACATTTAACCCACCTATTTTCCCTACATTTCAAGTACAACATCCATCACATAATCATACATGAATGTAAAAGCATACACATAAAGAACACCATGATGAAGGACCAAAATATCATACATACATATATATACACACACACACACACACGCACACATAAATGTGTGTCATGTACATGTATCGTACCAGTATATCAAAATGTGGTGACCTTATATTTGTATATGTCTATACATTAAAAAAATGCTATAAAAAATAATATCATTGGTCTACAAAAATATGGCACATATAAAAAATGGGCCTCTAGTTCCTTGGTGCTTGGTTCCTTGAGCCCTTTGGTCTTGGTGGCGATGGAGATCAGGGCTAGACATACATGATTGATATGACTTTGACACTATAAGCTCACTTTTAGTCCTTGAATCTTGTCCAACAACTTTGTAGCCTCCACTTATACTCATCCCTCCCGCTCTTGGGCTTGTCATAACACATCTTGAATTTTCTATAACTGAGATTCACAATCGGCCTCATGACTACTGCTTTCCCATCGAGGTCATCAAGCTAGCTTTGTAGGGAATCATGTGTCCACTTGTCACTCTCTACCCGCGTCTTGGCCTAATCTTGCTTGATTAGGGAAATGCAGAGACACCTGTTTATCTTGCTAACTAATCATAATGGTGACATCAACAGTCCTCTATATGATCTCTACCCAAGCCTCCTCATATGTGGTCCTCAATCGTGCAATAGACTCAAATAAGTTGGCATGTCATCTCACTGAAGGTGACATGTAGGCATCGAGGACACTCCCCTAGATTGACACAATCGAGGCCACCTCAGAGATACACCGCTCGATGAATGAGATCCACTCCTAGTGTGTCCATTGCAACCACAAAGTAGTAGATGCTATCAGTACTGGATGATATATAAAATCATGAATATATATATATATCTATATATATATATATGAGATGAAACTGAAACATGAAATATTGAAAGGAAATAGCATAAATCACTCTTATACCTAGATCCTTGACTTGCCAGTGTGAATCCAGAGGGGGTGCGATGCTAGGACCAACACCCACTACTGTTGCTACTATTGCCGAGGGGACAATGACTGCCAAAGGCGGAGCCACTGAGATTGGGACAATAGTTAGAGGTGATAAAAATCCTCCACCACTATTTGGGTCTTTTTCCTACTTCTCCCAATGCCTCTGCTTGTTGGTTGTCGCCATTTTTGCCTCGATCCTCTCCTCCTCCTGCTACTCTTTCCTGACCCTATGCATTGATATTGTTCATGGGGGCATGTGTCAGGAAAATTGGGGCAGGACCCGTTGTCACCCACCAAGTCCTAAAGTTGTGGGTGACCCCTACATCATTGATGGCTAACATTGGGGGTTGATTGTCATTGTTTGACCCATCATCCCTAACAACGATGTTTGCTATGGTTGGATGATGATCGCTCGATCTAGTCGCACTCCTCATCACTCAGACATGTGGGAGGAGTCGGGGGGATGGTTTACAAAATCCTAAACTATCGGGCGACCCGATGCCAGTAATAAGGAACAATAATACAGTCGGTGTGCCCTACCAAGTAGCGAACATGCTACATATGTCATAAATATCACTTGTTTGTGGGCCACGACATGCCTTTATAAGGTCTCCATCTCACATCATGGGATCATAGAGAATCAAACTATAACTAGTAGAAAGGAAGATCTCAATATCTCCAATCGTATACCAATGGGTATATGTGCGCCAAATACTTGACTAGACAAGTACAAGTAATTTGTGCAAAATCCCACACCTATAGGAGCGTGCAGGATGTAAGGCTAGAATACTTATAATGTACATATCACCCTAGCTCATGGTATAAGTAGGTGAGCATACTATGCCCCAAGCAACAATGGTTCATCGCTCCATCTTGTGAATTGTATGGAAGAGGCCCCCATGCACGTGCAAGCCTCGCTCATCCATGGTGACTTGGAGGATGACTATGACTACCATCACCCTCCTAAGAAGTGGGAATGCCACTTGTCCTTGCTTAAACCATCGTATGTAGATGTGGTTGGTGGTGTCGTTAGGCTATGTGTGCTTGGTGCAATATTGCTATACCTTTAGGACCTCTCGAGATGAGTATGTATCATCATAGGCTACTTGTCGTCTGTGGATGGGCAACCTAGTGATTTGGTACATGTCCTCAAGTGTGATCATCATCTCTCTTGATGGTAGGTGGAAAGAGAAAGTGCATGCATCCCAATGCTCCATGAGTTCCATCGACATGGGAGGATGGTACAACAATTTGGAAGCATATAGGCCCACCACATACCCACATGCTAGAGATGGTCTTGGTCATCGGGATGCATATGTGCGACCTAATCACGAAGCATCATAAGCACATCCCCACCTCTGTGCTCACACATCTTAGGACAATCTTATAAAAGGAAACAAATTTCACGATAGATCCATCTACATCAAAAAAATTCTAACTTCTACATCAATTTTTTTTAGTTGACCTCTAGGATAGAGGCGCACCACTTAGACGTCTACGCGATTGTTGGTGTCTGGGGTCGACTACCATGAATGTTGCTTGGATGACAATGTGCATGATAGATTCCAGTGCGGTTGGAGTTTGTCAATGTGCCATTGATATGACAACATGCCGTCTAGATGCCTCCATGCCATCTGAACACATGAACTTCTTCAAAATTGAATAATCTCAAAAAATATGCGTAAAAATGAAAAAAAGGGTTAAATTCCATGTACCTCATTGACCTCACCACCCTCGGCTATGGCATGACACAAATTATTGATCTTGGGGTTCACATAATTACGTCTATGAGGCATTTTTCTAACTTTTCTCTCACAAAAGTTAACAATTCGCTCACATTGAATAGTGAAAATGACCCTTCTATAGGCCCCTCAGGTATATATAGGTCATTTTTGGCCCTTTTATCTTGACATATGTGGTCCTTCCATTCTTCATATTTTCACCCCTCCTAGCCGGGGTAAAAAATAGGAGGGGGCATATACTCACCTCTTCATCATATTTTTCTTCTGAATCACTAGATTTTATTTAAGAATTCTTCTCATCATGGTAGCTTCTTTTGATTTTTGAGCTGACCTAAATTTAAATTTTGTAGATTGAAAATTCACATTTGATGTTGTAGTTTCTCCTTGAGATTGATTGTTGGGGGCATCATCAATATCCACTTGCTCGATCTCTACGGTCTCTAGAGTATCCTTTTTAGCATGCAAATCCATAAAATTTTCAAATTTTCAAGCTCGCATTAATGTTTTCTTTTCTACTTTAGTGTAGTTGGTTTTTCTCAAAAATCAGCTCACTAAAGTGGGGGAAAAATGAAGTGTTGTAAAATTGTACTATGTGGCAATTTCACACTTGTGCATTTGGCCCTCCACATTTATGGCACCTAGTTGCATTTATGACAAGGACCTTATGAGTCATAATTTCATGATTCCAAAACCATAAGGGGAAATGATGAAGTGCCAATAGTACAAAACCTCATTTCTCACAAAGTTGTGAGTTGGACGCTTGCACGACACCTAGACATGTGCATGATGTGCTAGAATCCCCGAGCTTTACGAGCAAAAATGAGGAATCTCGGGAGCTTTTTCCCATGAAATGTGTCATTGTCGTAGAATCTCAAGTGTAACGACTCTTTCTGCTCATGCAACTTCACAAAACCCTCTTTTTCACTCAACCCTCTTTTTCACTGTCATTTGCAACAATTCTCACTCTCTCACTCCAACTTTCTCTCTCTCATCTCCTCTCTTCTCTTCTACATCACGATTCTATGATGAAGCTCTGTTGGAAAAACATCTCACCAACAACCAAAGATATCTTGTAAGTGCTCAATGTCCCATCTATCAAGCTAAGAGGGAGCTACAAACTGTTGGTAACACTCTCTTGCTTGCTTATTTATTTGCTAACATACTTATTGTGTCTATATTCCATGATAAGAGTTCTCCATCGAGGGGTTTTCTTTTATCACTAATTGTGTCTATTACATGATACGAGTTCTCCTCCATCGTGGGGTTTACTTTTATCACTCATTGTGTATACTTTAATTTGTGTCTTTTATACTCTCTCTCTCTATCTGGCTCTCTGTGGAGCTAGAAACAAAAAAATGAGAGTTGACTAAGGCATTCCCCAAAATAGCCCCAACAATTTTCCTCTTTCGCTTTGTGTGTAGGTTGCTCATGTGAAGCTCTTTATGGGAGGATTCAAAGTAGAGGACCTTCTATGAGTTTACATCTCACTCTCCTTTCATTTACCTTCATTCCTATTTTCTATTTAATTAATTAGAATAACCAAACCTTAGATTTTGAATAATTAGTAGATTCTTTGAGTTTTGTGCAAGGATTTAGTTTTTTTTTCGTACGAGACACCCATGCATCCTTGAGATGACAATGTGTCACATTGTCCTTCTACTTCGATGCTGACATCCTTTGGTTGATAGATTATCCTCTTGTCTCAAAAATCTCTGGAATTTTTTCTTTTGATTCCTAAAGTCCCTCATCTATGAACATTCTAGAAACTTTTTATTAAGTATGCTTTTGCAATTTCTTTCATCTTAAACTTCTATCACTTGAGTTTGTGTCATTAAGGTGACCGAGGGAAATTCATTCCCTTTAGACCCTATTCGTCTTAGGACTTGGGAGTAGCAAATCTCCTCCTTCACAATTAGTGGTTCTAGTAGTGTGTTCACTTGATGCTATTTTAGATTCATTGGAATGGAGTGAGTAATAAATGAGGTTTCATAAGTACTTAAATGATATATCCCCTAGTTATCACTTCTTTATGTTATTTTATTTATTTATTTATTCAAGGGCTAAACGCTTTTGACCGGAGCTATGAACCGGAATACAACCATTCAACAATACCACCCCAACAGGGTTTGAACCTTGGTGGCAAGAACAACAATGCCACCTATAAACCATCACACCATGCCAATATCGACACTTCTTTATGTTATTTTAAAGCTTTAACTATCCCATCATTTTCTTCTTGTGTGCATGTTATTTATATGAGCACATATCTTACTTATTCATATCAAAAATTAAATACGTCATGTTTTCACCTTCTAAATTGGGACATGCCCTTCTTAATTTCGTATAATCATACCATCAAATATTGTTTCTAATTCTACCATTCCTTTTGGTCTATAATTGATTTTAAATTTTAAATTCCTTCATTATCAATCTCAAAATTATCCCTATCTAACTCATCTATAATCTATACTTCAAAGAATGAAAAATTAGTAATAAATTATAAAATGTTTGTCATCCTCAAATAATTATTTTTTGGACTGAAAGGATAGGAATAAACTCTACTAATGTATCTTCAAACTTGGTTCTATCATGGGTTCTACAGTATTAGGAAAAATTGTTAATGCATCAACATTTTTAGTTCTTTCTCTTGGAAATTGGTCTATTATTATTTTTTACTCAATAAAAGTGGTTATATAGGGCACACCCTTTTCTATTGATTTCATAAAATGGATTACAAGCTGATTTATGATCATTTCATTTTCAGACCCCAACCCAAAATGGAAGCCTTTAATAAAATGGCTTCTATGATATTAACCATCCAGTATGCATATGCATTGTCCTGCAATAGACATAGAAACCCTACTACATACTTAAATAGCTCATAGATTACCATCCCCTGACAAACCTACCCTTCCCCATCTGACCCAACATCCCTTGCACAATTTTCATTGTTGTTTCCACCAACTAAATCATGTAATGCAGAAGGGTTTATGAGTGCAAAAGACCAATCCATAGTTCCATTCTCCATTTCTCTAACTAGGTTCTTCAAGAAATTAATTTCGATTCAAGCATGATAGCGCCTCTATTCCACATTCAAGTCAAGACCCCAAATTACGAACATGACCCAGGCGGAGTGGCATTAGTCTGATATCCTTGGCCAAATTCCCCTCTGTAGTGTCATGACTTAGACGAACATTGCACAGTAGCTCCTTCAAACCGCCGCGACCCCGCCCCCGCTACCTTGGCCAGACCAGATATTCCATAATATTCTCCACCGTGCTTGTCTCCTCACCTGCATCCAAAAGCATCGCCACCATCATGGATGTTATATCTGTATTAACTTGGTAATGGTATGCTCCATTCATGAAACTATAGCTCAACACCAGTTGAATGATATGCAAGACAATGTCTCTGCTGGTTTTAAAGACAAATTTCAACTGTCACTCAAAGATATCACCCATAAAGGCCATCTACCACTTCTTGGATTTCAAGCATAATGGTGTGTCCATCGCTCGCCCTTATAATCATCCCACTGAGTTTAGAAATGAGATCCAAATGATGCCTTATTAGGAAGGCAACAATCATTTTCGAGGAAAGATAATACTTTCCTCACCTCACCCTACGTGAATAAAATTAAATGTGATGGATATTAAGGTTTGCACGAGTTAGCAATCACCCGTATATCTTCTTTCATAGTTTGCGCCACTCTTCCACTGATAATAATGATATTGTCTGCCATGTCATGTCAATGGCCAGGTTGGCCGCTTTGTTGACCAAGGTATTTCCCTCACAGTAAACATGCGATATTTTGTAATTATCAAAATTGCTTAAATGGGTGTAAATTAGTTTGAGCCATTTGCTTAATGACTAGTTTAGAGAGTGATTATTGCGTATACTGCATTCACTATGTTTAGTGAGTGCTCTTCTAGGTGAATATCTCTGCAATTTAGCTTTTGTCCCATCTCTAGGCCAAGCAAGGACGCTTGGTATCTTTCTTCATTATTCGTAGCTCGTCCCAATTTCTTGGCTGCAAACATCCTGACATTCCCATTGCAGTCTCGAATTGCACATCTTGCTCCGACTACCCAAGATTGCCTCAGGAAGTAGCATCAAAGTTTATCTTCACCCAAGCTTCTTTTGGTGGGATCTGGGTGGCATCCCTATCCAATCCAACCTCATTTTGCCGTCCCATTGAGAAAATAAATATTTCTTCTTTAGTTTTTGATTACTTACCATATTATTGACATTTTCCGTAATTGAGTTCTCTAGCTTTTTTAGGAGGCCTTCCATGCTCCTTTCCTTGTCTTGAAAGATTCTTCTATTGCACTCTTTTCATACTTCTCAAATTAGAATGGATGGGGTTTTGAGCCACAAGGTCATGAAGGTTGACCCCTTGTGAAGTCTTGGTGGTCAACCTCCTCTCCTACCTCTTTGCACAATCACACATCTATAGGGGCCATTGATGCCATACTTGCTCAATTTGTCACTCATTAAAATATATTATTGGATGGCTATCCATGTAAACACACTTACCTTGGGGACACATTTGTTGCTCTAAAGTAATAGGGTTGGACAATCCTCTTTTTCATCTGTCTCCTTTAGTTTGTATCCAATTTTCACACTGTAGTTACCACTCTTGGACCCTCACCATTTAATTTCATCTTCCCCAGGAAGAATTATGAATTTCCTGCTATCTATAATTTGCTTTAGGTAGGATTTCTACGATTTAGGTGCTAGGATATTTTCTAAGGATTTCCATAGCCTCTTTTCTCTCCCTTCTAATATTTTCCATGTAGCACTTTGTCTCACCATGTGTGAGTTAAAAACTCTTTGATTTCCTCTAATTGCTATTCATTCTTGAGTGCATCACGACCGTTCGAAGAGTCCTCCCAAAATCTAGTTTGTCCCCCTAATTTCACACTCCATGTGATGCGATTTGTGATTATATCCTTGTATGACATTATGAAGTTCATATGGCCGATCCTCTAGATGGATCTCAAATGGTCAAGATTCTATTAGGGGTTGTATTGTCCAAATATTTAGCTTGTAGTATCTTTTCCCATTTTGATGATATTTTATGTACATATTCCATACTAGTTTTGCATTGAGTACAAGATTCATCAATATCAGGTTCCTCTGACCCATATGCCCAACATCCTTAGGGAAGAAATTTTTGTCCTGGGAAAGCAGAGGTAGTTTCTTGCTGTCCTCACTTCCATTCCAAAAGAATTTCCACATCAATTTAACCATTTCTTCTTTTAATTTTTTTGGCATATGTAGATAGGACATTGTATAGTTTGGGATTGTAGCTATCACTCCTCTGAGCATAATTATCTAACCAACAACAGTCAAACATTTACCTTTCAAAGTTTCAACCTTTGCATTGCGCTTTTCCAATAGGTTCTCCCAAAGGCTTGCCTTATTCATACCTACAAAGAGAGGTATGCCTAGGAATTTCCCAAGTAACCTCACCACTCTCATCCCCAAGATCTTGGCTATGCTTCTCTATAGCTACAAGTTTGTATTGAAAACGAACACTTTTGATTTTTTCCAATTCACAAGCTGCCCTAATGCCTTACAATAAATTTCAATGGCATTCTTGATTGGTCTTGCTTCTTTTCTTGATGCTAAGGTGAAAATCATTGTATCATCTACAAATTATTGGTGTGTTATTGGGTCTATGTTTGGAGCTATTTTGATTCCCTTTCATAAGCCTTTCTCAACCACCTTGCCTATGAACCTTCCTAATGCTTCTACCATTATGATGAACAAGAAGGGAGAGAGGGGATCTCCCTATCTTATCCAACTTGTTTTTTGGAAAAAATAGTAGGTGTGCCATTGACCAAAATAGAAAATTTTGGGATGGCAATACAACACTTGACCTAATCATTCCATTCCTTACTAAATCCAAATCATTCCATGACATCCAATAGGAATTGTTTGTCCTCCTGATCGTATGCCTTTCAAATGTCAAGTTTGACCATAATTTTCCCCATCTCGAGTTTTGTTATGGTGTGGATGGCCTCACGCACAATGACGATCCCTTCCAAGATTGACTGACCTAGTACATAACCACTTTTTTGCTCAGAGATGATGCTTGATAGAGTCTCTTTTAATCTATTTTCCTTGAATTTTGTTCTAATTTTGTATGTAGTATTGCATAGGGAGATAGGTCTAAAATCATCAAAAGTTTTAGTTTTGACCTTTTTTGGTATTAGAGTGATGAAAGTAGTGTTTAGACTTCCAAGCATTGTGGCCTTCTTTCTAGACTCTTCAAATGCTGTGAATAAGTCTTTACCCACAATATTCCTAAAGGTTTGGAAGAAGCTTGTCGGAAACCCATCTAGGCCAAGGGATTTGTCCCTGACCATCTAGAAATATTCCTTCCTCACCTCACTCTCTGTGACTTCTTTATTTGAGATAGTTCTATTCTTGAGAGATCTTCCTTGGAGTGCATCATAAAATTTTCGCTCTCTCTGGGGAGGGGTCTAGGGAGGCTTATTTAAAAGGTTTTAAAAATGGTCCACCTCTACCTCACTTCTCTCTCTTTTTTAGAAGCTTCACTCCCTCCTTATTTATGATCTCTATGATTTTATTTATGCTTCTATTCCCTTTTGTGGTTAAATGAAAAAAATGTGTTTTTGTCTCCTTTAAGCCATGTTTTCCAAGATTTCTACCTCCAAAATATTTCTTCCCTTGAAAGTATTTCAACATATTCTTATGCCATTTGATTTTTCTTGTCGTATACTTCCTCACACATATCGTGCTTAATCACCTCTTCATTTAGCACCTGCAACTCTTCTTCCAGCCTACTTGTTTAAAATATGTTCTTGAAATGGGAGTTGTTTTATTCTTTCAACTACATTTTAAATATTTGAGTTTCTTTGAGAAGTGATACATTTTTTATCCTCTATTTCCTAATCTATTGCCCCACCATTCTACTATTTTTCCTTTTAGAGATGGATCTCTTAGCCACAATTTTTTGAATTTGAATGGGCTTCTTAGAGGCCATTTATATAGTTGTATCTTTAGTTGGATTAGATAATGATTTGAGCTTTTCATTGGGATGATCCAAGCCTCAATTATAGCTAGGATTGACTCCCAATACCCAACTAGCAAGAATCTATCAATTATTTTTGCAATTGATGAAAATCATCTCCTTTTGTTTGTCCATGTATATGTCCCATTCTTGGTCATTTTGTCTCTTGCCCCTACTATAGAAATAAATTGTTGAAAGTCCTTTTGAACCTGTGAGAATATATTGGAACAACCTTTTTTCTCCATATTGTTTCTAGTTGCATTGAAGTCCCCAATGATGATTATTTTCTTACCTGGGAGCAACTGTCCTATGTCTATTATCTGGTTCCATAAATCCTTTTATCAATTTTATTGTGGGGCCATACACATTCACCATATAGGCTTCTTCTTCCAACCATCAATTCTTTACTTTGACCAACTGCCAGTGAAGTTTGAAAGCTACTAGTTCCACACTCACATTCCTTGAATTTCATAGTAGACACATTCCCCTAGACACACCTTGGGGTTGTAACATAGTGCATTCCCATCTTCTCCATTTAGCCATTAAAATAGTTTCCTCCTCTTGTGAGATCTTTGTCTCTTGCAAAATAATTATATCACTGCTTGCTTGATCAATTTGGTGCTCGATCATGCATTATTTTTTAGAGGCATTACTGCCCCTAAGATTCCATTTTGTGATTTTCATGGAAACCCAGGAAGGGTAACACCCTTCCCTAATTGAAGTTTCATTTTCTCCTTGGAATTTCTTGCAATATCTAACTTTTCCCTAGTTGTCTTCCTCCCTCTTTGGATTTTTTCCCCCAAATTAGGCTTGCTTTAATCTTGGATTGGCTCTTCTCTACGGTCGTTTCCTCAATGATTTCAATTTTTCCTTCTTCAAAGTCGTACTCCAATTCTTCCTTCAAATCCTCTTTTGTTCTTTCCTTTATTTGGTTTAGCTCCTCTACTAGCGTTAAATCTTCTCCTTTCATTAGTCGAAAGCCTTTATCCAACAATTTTTCTAGCTCATGATTGATTTCATCCTACTTTGTTGCCTCCACAGTGGTACCATTATATTTCCCAAGGAGTAGGGTAGGGATACCTCTTAAATTTTTTAGAAATTCCCTTCTAGAAACTTATTTTACACTTATGTTCTCGCCCTTATTTAGGCTCAAATTTTCCAAGCCATATCCTTCCCTCAATAGAGCAGTGTCTTTGTTATATCTTTCCTTCAACTTTGATCCCCATTAAAACCCTACTTGTCTCTGTATCACTATAAATAATCCTTCCTTCATCATATTTTCTCTCATTTGTCCATTCCAGTGTATCCCCCAAATGTGCAGTCTGGATACAATCTTCAGAGGGGTTGCCTTTGGAGAGACATTTGTTGCATATTGTAATGTCATGAAATTTCCCCCCTCGCAATTCCACATACATTCTTGTATCCAATTTAGTGTCCACTCCCTTTAAACTTGTGTAGACTCATTTTAGCCCTTGCATCAGCCTTTTCCCCTCTTAGGATGCTCAAAAATCCTTTTTTAACAACTACCTTCGTGCGCCAACTTTGCATTAAACCTTGGGCTTTTCCTACTTGTGTTGTTTTTTAACGTGATGTTTCTGGACACTAGCATGCCACACGGATATCTACGCACCGCGCTAGCATCCTGTGACATTTTGATGTTCAAATGACCATTTTTGAGCATGTCTTCCACTTGTCATTTGCTTTTGTTGGATGTAATGGCTTCAGATTCCTTGTAACTACCCGAGAAGCTTCTTTTTGCTCCTCTTCTCTCCTTAAAAGCTATCTTTTCAAATCATTTGTGCTTCTAGCTACTCTCTGGCTTTGGCTCTAGCCTTCTACTCTCCAGCTCTTGCTTGCACAACTCCATATAGCTTGCTATGACAACCTCAAGCTCTTAAGCTCTCATTGCACCCTTTGTATCTCTCTTGGCTCTAACATCTCTCTCTAATCCTTGCTCTTTTTGGATTCCTTAAGTGTTGCAGCTCTATCTCCCTTATCTTGTGCTTGTGAGTATCCTAGGGTTTCACACATCCCTTATTTTTTGTATCTCTACTTTGTGATACAGGTTCTCCTCCTCGAGTAGGGATTGCTTTTATCACTCCTTTGTTCATTTCTCTCTATCTATTTGGCTGTTTGTGGAGGTGTGAACACCAAAACAGGGGTTTGACTGAGGCAAACCCCTATACAACCCCAACATTTTCTCCATATCTTATGTGCATGCAGGTATTGAAGATATTCACGTATTGGAAGCTTCATTACTTGGGTTGCTATGGGAATTTTCTTTCTCTATCCTCTTTAGTTCTATCATTTACTTTATTTCAATTCTATTACTTTTTGTTGGTTTCTCGCATTTTGTATGTTCTTAGCAATCAAATTGCTAGTATTCACTTAGCTATTTTTTGTGATAAACTCACTTTCTGGTCTGTATAGATGCTAGCACGCTAGAGAGATGCCAGTGCACTGTGTTGTCATCCCAGACCCGCGCTGTCATCCTTTGGTCGAGAGCTCGTCAGTCTATCTAGAAAATCTTCATGACCTAATCTTTCAGATTCTAGAACTCTCTCTTCATTCCTTGAGGTAGTTTAGGGCAGTTCACCCCTTGGGAATCTCTTGAGAATAAAGAGACTCATGGGTAGTGAATGCTCCTCTACATTTTGGTGAACTCTACATGAACCATAATATATTTGAAAAAACTAGGAATTTATTTACCCCAACTTTGTAGGATCATTACTTTTGACTCAGAGCTCAGAATTCATAATTGTTTACACCGTTAGAAAGATCTACAAGAGGACTAGTTTAGTCCCTAAAATACTATGCCTTAAGTAGCCAAATTTTAGGGACTGACGCAAGTTTTGACCCCAAATTGCTTCGAATACCTTTGAAAATGCAAATTACTAGAACCTAGAAAATACCAAAAAAATCCAACAATTTGGATTTTTTGTTTTTCTCAGTTTTGTCACCTCTAGACTGCTTCGAATCACCCAACTTGTTTATTCATTGTTTATTATATTTATCTTACTATTTTTAAAATGAATTTAATATCCCCTTTTATGAGTTTAGTATCTAATCTTATTCAAAATGTTATTGATATTCCATTTCATGCATGTGGTAGTGACTTGGATTTTCCCATGTCACTTTGTATGTTTGATCCTTATCATGAGATTCCTCCTGCTTTGAAGGATATCTTGTTGCAAGAAGATGAAATCATTGATACCTTTCTTAACATTACTCTACCTTCTCTTCATTCCAATGCACTCTCTTCTAGAGATGATGAATCTCTTCTTTATTCCAATACACTCTCCTCTAGAGATGATGCATTAGCAAATTTTGAATCTCCTTCCACATTTGATCTTCCCTAGATCGATGTTGAGAATATGTCTTCAAATAATTATTCCACTCGTTGTGATGAGTTTATAAATATAATCTGTCTTTGTTGCCCCTCAAAGGCCTAAGAGACCTATTATTTATCTAACCCCAACTAGTCCTTCTCCTAAAAGGATTTGTTCTATTAATAGTGTTCCATTTGATACTGGTTCTCTTGATCTTTCTATGGCTCCCTCTTACAAATTGGTAGCCCATACGTATGAGAATAGAATGAATAAACAACCAAGTCTTCCTTCAACTCCTAAACCTACAACTAAATCACCTAGTGATTATGATCTTGTCGAGCAACTCCATGTTACTTCGGTCAAGATTTCACTATGGGAATTGCTTCAGTCTACTCTGGTTTTTCAAGGTATGCTCCACGAAGCCTTATAGAAGATCCTCTTGCCCGCCTCTGCTAGGCCGACAAATGTTAATGCATTGATGGCTCATATTCATGCGGATTTTCTGAATATCACGTTCTATTTGCAATAATTTTTGCCCTAGATATGTAGAAACAAGCAAATCCTCTAATGATCATAGTTAACATTAATAATATTGGCATTAGACGTACTCTCATTGATGTCGGTTTGGAACTCAATGCGTGTAGCATTGATCTATTGCCTAAGATTAATATTGATTCATCTTCTCATAACGCTTCTTTTTTGACATTTATGGGTTCGATAATGTCGGTCGACAAGCCCTAGGCACAATAGTCTTGCCTTTGAGGTTGGGACCCATTACCGTACCAACCCTTGTATATGTTATGTCAAAAAAGTTACCATATAACCTTCTTCTTGGTAGACCATGGATTCATGCTATGGGTGTAGTCCCATCTACCTTGCATAAATCTGTTAAGTTCATTTGTAATAATAAAGTAGTCACAGTTAGGGTTGACCCTAAGGATATGCACTTATGTGAGATGGAAACTACCGGTCAAGTTTCAGTTGTGCCTACTCTTATTCATTCAGTGTCTTCCAATGTGTTGATGTTTACTCCAACAATACCTACTATGACTTGGATACTCTTGAGATAGAAGTCCCTGAAGAAGATCCTTCCGAGGCAAGAAATCTTAAGTTTTCTCCTTCTACCGCTTCAAGAAATCTTAAGTTTGCTCCTTCTACCACTTCTCAAAGGAATGCATGTCTCGGTGATGATTGAGGTTCTCTAGACTTTACATAATCCTAAATTGGAGAGTGTAAAGTTGACCTAATCCACTTAGACCTTTTGATAACATCATCCAACCCACTATCAAAGATGATTATTCTTCTGTATCATGGGATAATGTGAATAATAATTGTAATTTTCTTAGTACCGATCCTCCTCCTTCTAAGGAAGATGGTCACACTCCTATTAAAGAGGCTAATATTGGTAGTCCTATCAAGAAGGATGATAGTGATCCCATAGAGGAGTATAATCCCCATTGCTAGAATAATGCTCTCTATGAAGATTCTCCTTCTTCTCAAGATTTACCAACACGTTATGGCCTCAATTTTAAGCTTGCCTCTATATATGGCTATGGATGTAAAGGTTGTGGGTGTAATGAACAAGGCATTCAAATCCCTATAGAATGTGCACCCCATAAGCATAATTTGGGGCTTGGTTGCTCGAATGAACAATCTGAATGGAAACCACAGTTGAATGGTGACATGATTTCCACTCAACCTTGTTCTCTTAGATTGACTCATTTTCCATTATATGTTGTCCTCGTGCCTTCTTCTTGTGAGTAGAAAAAATTTCTCCACAAGAGAAAAGGTTGCTTCTTTCTCCTCATCCTCTATTTGAGAAAGAGAATATTTTGTTAAGGCTTCTTAAAGCCCACTTGATTACTCTTCCTTTTCCTACACGTAAGAAATTTCATAAGCATGATGAAGAAAAAAATTCTTTCTGTGCATACTATCAAGTGCTTGGCCATTCCACTATTGAATGTAAGGCCTTGAAGGAAAAAATACAACTTCATAATTTAGGTGTCATCACTCATTTATTATTTGATGCACTTGCTCCTTCTTCAAATGAAAAGTGATATCAAGGTCTACCTCTATCCTATATGTTCTAAGTACTTTGCATGGTTCTCCTCCCCTATATGTTGGGGGCAGTGATAACTTTTTTCCAAAGATAAGCATCCTTTCTAATGACCCCCTCTCTTCTCTATGTTTTTCAAATGAAGTGTCCCTTGAGTGGACCCCTTTTTCTTTTGAAGGGTTCTCGAGGGATCCCCCTTTGAAATTTTTGCTCTCAAATGAATTCATTGGCATCTAGCTCGGGGGTAGCCTGACTAGACCCTTATTTTCTGTGACTGCCTTACAAAGTAGCTTGCAATAGCCACATGTCCTTTCAATTAGTCTTGCTCTATAGGACCAAAAACCTATAGAGCTCCTTTGCATCAAGCTTTCCTAACATGTTTAGTCTGTGGATTAACATGTTGCTTTGCAGGTGCGCCTATGAAGCTTCTTTTCAATTCAACTTTGTAGAGTCCCCTTACATAGGGTGTCCTTCATGAGAGAGTACTTGGATGAATGACTTCTTTGCAAGTTTGAGGGCCTATGAAGCACTTGCATCCTATGGGATTTTTTCATCGATGGTATGCGATCCTTCAGTGCAGTTTGTTCAACTCTATAGGAGAGATTACCTACAAAGACTTTTGTTCACCTCTCCTTAGGTCCGAGGACCTATGGAGGAATCTCTCTTGGAATTTTCATTCCTTTCTCTCTCTTAAATTCTCTTCTCTTCTCAGTTGTGTATACCAGATCGAAGATCTGCATCTTCTTCATCTTGAGTATATGCTCTTTCTCTCTTCAATATTGGTTGCTTCCCTGATTTTTGGGTGCATTCTTCTCTTGAAGCAACCAATCCTTACATTCTTCTCTTTGTTTAAGAATTATTCTATGTGTTGATTTTTAATTTGGGGATGACGCATAGTACTGAGACAACCTTTTACATTGAGGTCTCTTTTACTTTGTTGAATCAAATCTTGTTAGTTTGTTATGTGCTTGTGTGTGTGTTTTATATGTTCTAACATTGTTGTCTTGTGCAAGTCTTTCTTGTCTAATTTGTTTATTTTGTAGGTCTTCATTCTGGGGGCATGTTTCTTTGGTTCAAAGAGTTATTTGCTTCCTCTAGAGTATCCTTTTGGAATTATGATGTTATTTATGTTTAGTAGATTTCTTTTAGCATGCATATTAGTGTAGATTCATATGCCTGCTAAAGTGGGGGGAAAATGTAATGTCATAAAATTTCACCCCTCACAATTTCACATACATTCTTGTATCCACTTTAGTGTCCACTCCCTTAGAACTTGTGTAGGCTCATTTTAGTCCTTACATCAGCCTTTTCCCCTCTTAGGATGCTCAAAAACCTTTTTTTAGTAGCTACCTTCGTGTAATAGCTTTGTGTTAAACCTTGGGGCTTTTCTTGCTCATGTTGTTTTGTAGCATGATGTGTCTAGACACTAGCATGTCGTGCAGATGTTTGCATGTTGTGCTAGTGTCCTATGACATTTTGACGTTCAAATGACCATTTTCAAGTATGTTTTCCACTTTTCATCTGCTTTTGTCAGTGGTAATGGCTTGGGATGCCTTGTAACCACTCGAGAAGCTTCTTTTTGCTCCTGTTCTCTCCTTAAAAGCTATCTTTTCAATTCATTTTTTCTTCTAGCTTATCTCTAGCTTTGGATATAACCTTCTACTCTCTAGCTCTTGCTTGCACAGCTCCATGCAACTTGCTACAACAACTTCAAGCTCTTAAGCTCTCATTGCACCCTCTATAGCTCTCTTGGCTCTCGCAAACCTCTCTCTCGCCCTTTCTCTTTTTGGTTTCCTTAAGCCTTGTAGCTCTATCTCCCTTATCTTGTGCTTGCCAGCATCCTAGGATTTCACACATCCCTTTCCAGTTGCATCTCTACTTCGTGATATAGGTTCTCCTCCTTGAGCGCGGATTGCTTTTATCACCTTACTTTGTGATACATGTTTTCCTCCTTGAGTGGGGATTACTTTTATCACTCCTTTGTTAATTTCTCTCTATCTATTTGGTTGTCCATGGAGGTGGGAACACCAAAATAGGGGTTTGATTGAGGAAAACCCCTATACAGCCCCAACATTTTATCCAGATCTTACTCATGCAGGTATTGAAGATATTCATGTACCAGAGGCTTCATTACTTGGGTGTTGTGAGAAGTTTCTTTCTCTATCCTCTTTAGTTCTATCATTTACTTTACTTTATTTTAGTTCTATTACTTTCTATTGCTTTCTCGCATTTCGTATGTTTTTAACAATTAGATTGCAAGTAGTCACTTAGCTATTATCTATGATAAACTCACTTTCTGGTCCTTACATATGCCAACACACTAGAGAGACACCAACGTGTCGCACTGTTGTTGCTAACCTACATTGTCGTCCTTTGGCTGAGATCTCGTCAGTCTGTCTAGAAAATATTTGTGGCTTGCTCTTTCAGATTCTAGAACTCTTGCTTTGTTCCCTGAGGTAGTTTAGGGAAGTTCACCCCTTGGGAATCTCTTGAGAATAAAGAGACTCATGAGTTGTTAATCCTCCTTCTCTACACATAACCAACTAGTCCTCCCTTTTAACTTGTTGTCTCCATACACCAAAATTTATGCTAACTTCCAATTTTTCAAGAAGGGCGAGATAGGGTTTAATGGTATGCATATTGTGGCATACATCCTAAAATTTCTATCTTCCAAATTATTATTTTCTTGTATAAATTTCCCATCTTATCTCCTATGTCCTTTAGGGTTTTCATATTTTAATATTCCATTGGTAAATTGTACAAGCTTATCCAGATCGATATTTCTTTGATGGATTTCTTTAAAGGGTTGAAATTAGTCTCCTTGTCTTTGACAAAGAAGCATGTGTTGTCCATTATGTATGGGCCATGATTTAATATTTTCCTCTTAATCAATCCCTGCAAGAATTCTGCAAGGTTTGGGAGTGATTTCAGTAATATTTCACATCCCTAATTTTGATCACACCACCTCCATAGTTTTCAAAAATTTGGCCACTTTTCTCCCCACTTTAGGAAGAAATCAACTTCATTCTATCAAATTCTTTCTTTAAAGTTTCATTTTCTAGAAAGCCAAAATGCATTTCCTTGTATATATAGGGTTTAGAGAGAATTTTTCCACACCTGTGGTGACCTGATAAATTTGTTCATTTTCTCTTGGATCACTTTAAAGTTGTGATTCAATTCTTGTTACCAATCCTTCCTCCATCTTCGTGAGTCGCTTTGTTGATTTGTTATTCCCCAACCTCTATTTCCTCCTTGCCTTCTTTCACTACCCCAATTTTTGTTTTCTTGGATTCTTTGTGTTGGACCTAATTGGTGTTCATTCATCATTTCATGCCACAAATACGTTGACCATATTTCCCTTCCACCTTGGTACCTATTCTACATCCA
This sequence comes from Sequoia sempervirens, assembly GCA_007258455.2. Taxonomy (NCBI): domain Eukaryota; kingdom Viridiplantae; phylum Streptophyta; class Pinopsida; order Cupressales; family Cupressaceae; genus Sequoia; species Sequoia sempervirens. The sequence continues at coordinate 379,215 of VDFB02014224.1, forward strand.
TGGTAGCAGATTATCACTATCTATCTCTTTCCTTGCATGTTTGAAATCCGTTTTATATTTCATTCTATTATAGTGTTTCCTTCCACCATGAGCCTTAGAGTAGTCTCCCTTCTAGAAATTTCCTCCTTTATGATTGGGGTGATCTAAGTCTTCATGAGGTTTCTGCCACTAGTCTTCCTTTCCCTCTGCATGATCCTAGATTTTCTTTCCTCGTCAATCTCAGTGTTCCCTCTTCCTCAATTTCTCCATCAGATACTCTTGCTTTGCTTGATCCTCCCATGCACCGATTCACCACACCACAAATTAAAAACTAAGGAATTGGTCTATTATTAAAAGAATCAAAGTATTCACTTACGTCTCATACTCTATTCCTATTATTTGCCAATATTTTTTCATGAAAAGCATACAACTTCTAATATTGATAACTATCAACTCAGAGTCCCCATGCACCTACAAATATTTCACTTTTATTTTATGTGAAAGAAGGAGGCCACTTATCAATGTCTCATATCCCATTATATTATCGAACTTGTATAATGCTAAGAAGAAATTTCCTTAGGTTTGTGCAATTCAATAACTACAACACAACCTTATTTAGAAAAATCCATAAAATTTTAGAGTCCAAATCTAGTCCTCTTTCATACTTTGGAACTCCTAACTAGGAATTTCATCAAATGCTTGGGTATTTTAGGGATGTTTTGAAGTGTCAACAATATTCACAACCCTCATTGTCCTCTCCTTGATTGACTATGACACACTAATGTGCTCCCACCCTCACACTTGTAGGAGGTGATGTGGGTGAGGCTCAATCCTCCCTTGTAGTACACTATGTGCATATGTCTATACAATTGTGCCAATAGACAGGGTTTCCACATGTATTGTCGTTTCCACTCCACCATTTCTCCCGCAATGCTCTCTAATGTAAACCTAAAGAACCTCCCACTCTAGTCAAGCAAAATCATCCTGATCATCAGTCCACATAGATATAGTGTCATCCTTGACACCAAATCCCTACACCTATCTATGTTTAGTGCCCCCCCTCAAGTAGGCATGTTTTATCTCCTGAACAACCCCTATAGTAATTCGGGCATGATCTACACACTTGATACAAGTACTCAAGGTCCTCAGATGGGTACCCTTAGGATCCTCTATATGTCCTCGAGAGTGACTATCATCTACCCTATTGGGAGATGGAAAGTTCTCATTTCTGAGCTCCAATGCTCCACCAATGTTGTCAGAAGTGGTTAGTTTGCTCTAATCACTAACATCCTAGCTATTTACATTAGGTCACACACATTAAGAAATACAAAATCCTTGTTTGTAAATTGTGTCACTAGCTAGTGTAAGTATTACTGATGAACTCGAGCACCCAGGATCACCTGCAAAACCAAGATTAACCATCTACACGAGAGCAACAAGAGGATGGAATGCTGGAATATGGTGCAATAATAGAATGATGATATTATCACACTCAAAATGATACAATTATATGGATCGACACTCCCTTGAACTGACTGAGTTGATATGAACTCATCTGAACTAGATAGGAGGGAGAGGTGAGTGGAGATTATATAGTTGATTATGGGCATATAATTCCAAAAGGGGTAATAACTCCCATATAACCAAATTAGGTGGGAGTTATGCCTACTTGGAAAATTCCAAACATGTGGCATAGCCTACTCCAAAGGAGACATGAGAGAGTTTTTGTGAGGTGGCATATAAGGCCAAAAGAGGGTGTGAAACTCAACCACCCAAGTGTGGGTGAGAGTAACACATGTAATCGATGGATTATGCCAGGTATCCTCACATGAACCACATATCCTATAACCTAAGGTATGCTTAATAATGTGTAGGAAACTAAATATTAAAAAACCTACACTAACACCCCCCTTAAGCATAGCTTAGGTGGGTGAAAGGATGAAACAATGCAAGAATGGGTCCCAGATACAAGGTCGTGTTAGATACCCGTAGGACAAAACTCTTCCCCAAGAGAGAAGAAGAAGAGAGACTATATATTCCCCCAATGTGGAATTTCCTACATCACCTGTTGTTTCTGATCATATTGGTATTTCTGGCTCCTTGGCTCCTTGAGCAAGAGAAAACCCATGTAAGAGTTGCTAATGAACTCAAGCACCTAGGATCACATGCAAAATCGAGATTAACCTTCTACACGAGAGAAACAAGAGGATGAAATGCTAGAATATGGTGCAATAATAGAGTGATAATATTATCACACTCAAAATGATACAATATGGATCAACACTCCCTTGAACTGACCGAGTTGATATGAACTCATCTGAACTAGATAAGAGGGAGAGGTGAGTGTAGATTATATAGCTGAATATGGGCATATAATTCCAAGAGGGATAATAACTCCCAAATAACCAAATTAGGTGGGAGTTATGCGTACTTGGAAAATGCCAAACATGTGGCATAACCTACTCAAAAGGAGACAAGAGAGAGGATTTGTGAGGTGGCATATAAGGGAAAAAGAGGGTGTGAAACTCAACCACCCAAGTGTGGGTGAGAGCGACACATGTTATTGATGGATTATGCCACGTGTTCTCACATGAACCATGTCTCCTATAACCTATGGTATGCTTAATAATGTGTAGAAAAATAAATATTTAATAACCTACACTAACAATTGGAGAATTTTCAATTGCCTCTCACGAGTCTGTAGGCTCACTATGGCTTGCATTCATCCAATCCACATGCCAAATTTTCAATATTTTCTATTCTATCTCTTTTTGCTAGTTCTCTTTTTGTGGATCCTCTCCTTTGCAGATTCACTTATCCTCTAGCAAATTTTCTTTTCAACGGATATGCCCATCCTTTCATGCATCTGCTTATTGGTGGTGCATCCACCCCTTCTCCAACAGATTTTCCCATTCAGAGAATCCGCCTTTCTTGTACATCCACCTTTGTGTTGTAGATTTTCCCCTTGTAAAATTTTCCCATCCTTTGTGGATCCACCTTTTAGTAGATCTGCCCATCCTCTAGCAAATCCACCTATTCCAAGTACATCTACCCATCAACACAACATCTGCCTCTCAATGAATTCTCCTTTATGTTGGTGGATTCATCTGTTTAGGACACATTCACCCTTCTATTCATGGGAAGATCCACACTATTGATTTTGGTGAATCTGTCCCATGTATGACTTTGAATCACAATCAATGCACCAAAAATGAAAGTACAAGATAAAGCTCAATCACATACCTTATCACCTCACTCTCCTTGTCATGCCCATGCTCTCACAATGTCCACTTAGTGTGAGATAGCTCATCCACATGCCATTTTTCTCACTTTTCTCTATTTGATCTCCAAGGTAATTAGAGTTAAGATGAATATAAATTACCCCTAATTACTGTTTATAGCCAACCCTAATGACACTAATACTCTTTTTTCACTCTTGTTTCTTCCTCATAACTTCTTTTTCCTTTGTTCCTTCACCATCCTTCCTCATTTTTTCATTGTGGATCTGTTGTTGTCCTTCTTTTTCTCTTTAGGGAGCATGTTGGGGCCCCATTTTCCCATCCACCTTCTCGAGGGGGCATCACTTCCTCTATACCATTTTTTCTTCTATGTCTTTCAATCCCTCCATGTTGGGACATCTTGCAATCCAGTTCTATCAAGTCGACTATATTTTTATTTTCTTCAAAACATTATTTTAAGAGGGGCAAAACGTAGACACCTAAAATTGACCACTTGCGGTTGGTCAATTTTACCCTACAATCCTTTCTAATTACCTTCTATCCATATTATTTAAATAATATTTTGATTATTTAATTATTTTTGTAAATTTACCCCTTTAATCTTCTAAGGTTGTAAGTTAATTAATTCCTTACCCATTTACCCCCTTCTTCAAATTAAATAAATACCTTTATTTATTTAATTTAATTAGTTTACTCCCCTTACAAGAATTAAATAAATTATTTAATTCTTCTATTTTCTCTCCCCTTGTACATCTCACGTTATTCCTCATTACCTCCTAGTCCTAACTCTAATACACCTCCTAATGATGTGTACACACTTAATCATTGATTAAGAGGTGTCACATCCTCCAACTTTCCCATTGGCACCTTAATCATTTTTCAGCAAGCCTAATCCTCATGTAACCCATTCTCCAATTTCTTGCACATTATTAATCCCCTAATTAGGAAAGGGATAATCCCCTTTCCATTTATTGCTACCCACCTTGTCCTCCAAGCCTTAAAGGCTTTCCATTTTTGGATAAGCAACCTCCACATGGGTCCTTTTTCCAAAGTACATTGAAGGAATGTAAAATTCATTTGTTCCTTTCCATCCCATACTTTGGGAATGTTGGACAAGGAATGTCTTTATGAGGAATATCTTACCAACATCTCAAGGTACTTACGAAGTACCAATGTTCCTCTCAAGCCTTCACATGGTGACACTTGTTGCCATTCTAGGCCTTGAGAGGTTCTTTGTCCCCCCCATTTCCTCTTATGATGCCACTTGGTATTGTCTCATGAGTTGAGATGTATCAATCTTTCCTAACCATTGATCTTCTCTCATGAAATCCTAGCCCTCCAATCATCTATCTTCTCATGAAATACATAATACTTAGTCATTTTTCACAATCCTTGAATCTTTGAGAAAATTGGTAATGTTATGCTATAAAAATTTCATTTAGTACACATAAAATCTAAACACATTGGGGAAATCCACACATCGAGAGCTTTGACATACCAGGTCTTCTTCGAATTCCTAGTAGGTTTGAGATTTTTATGCCCCTATCTTGATTGTTGCTTTGATTTTGTGTTTTGTTGGGCTTTGCATTGCATTTAATTTTAATTTAAAACACATTTTTAGTGCACATAATATGATGTATATGATATTGTATATCATTGGATGATTTCTCATTGCTTCAACTATTATGTATGGTGTAAGTTTGATGTGTGACTTGAGCATGTAGGTATAAGGTTATTTCTCTATCTAAATATGTAGGTTGGGATTATTTCCCAAATGGTGGTAATGTAAGAGATGTCACATTGGGATAATGTGTTTTATAACCCTCTATTGTACTCAAAATGAGTGTAATATGGGTTTATGAGACCCACTGTAAATTTGGACCCAAATCAATGGTAATTCTAGAGTTTTCTTATGTTGTGATTAAGCCATAAATGTGTGTTGTGGTTGTGATTGTTTATTCCCTTGTTGCATTTGATTTTTTGTATGGTTAAACTGTTGCATGTTCATGATGTTTGATGCATTTTGGGAATTGGGAAATGGAGAAAAAATGGGAATTACTATTTAGTTTCATTGAAAAAATTATATGTGAATTATTTTAATGAGTTAAAATAGTTCATTGCTAAAATTTCAAATTCAATTATTCATTAATCTATGAAATGAAGAAAATTGAATGAGGAAGGGGAGGAATCCAAAAATGATAGGGTTTGCACTCCCCTTAGTTTCTAGGTTTCATGATAGAGTGTGTGTTATTATGCTGGATGTTTGATAGATTTGATAAGGTCTTTGATTGACTTACATCTTGAAAGGTGAGTCAACTAGACCTTGACCAAATCTAGGATGAATTTAGGAATGAAAAGGTTAATAGTGCAATGTATTATTCTAATGCAAATACAAAAGACACAAAAATTCACAGATAAATTCAAACAATTGAAATGAGTAGAGCAAAATATTGTGCACATGTAGTTTAAATTTGGGGTTGAAAATGGATGACTCAAAAACCCGAGGAATGAGTCTCTTTGCAGGAGGATTCTATATCTATCTTCACAGTCCTCTGATGTTAGATCAAAACCTTTCATTTTCACCTACAAATATGTTAGATCACTATCAGATAATGTTGTAGGTGAGTTTCCATGAGTTGAAAAGATGTAGTATTTCAGTTGCAACAATGAAAATTGGGTCTTCAAATTTCCTTCAATCTCTTTAAAACCTAAAACCTCAAAATTCAAAGAGAGAGGAAGGATTGTGCCATTTAGGGGCTTGCCTTAGTCAAACCCTGTGTTAGTGTTTCCACTTCCACAATGGCAATGTCAATGAAAGAGAGTCTATCCTTTTGAGGGATAAAGCTAAATGATAAATGAATGATGAATCAATAATGGAATACAAATCACCACCCAAAAATGACTTCCTTGAAGGATTGGAGTCATACAAATCTCCTCAAGGCTTGAATGTTGTTTAGCTTGATTTTCTTGGAGACCTACAAGGGTTAATCTTTACCAATAATATGATGACATAAACATGAACAAACTCACACAATTTGACATGATGCTTTGATATTTAATTTTTACAAGAAATCTATAAAATGTTGCTCTTGAATTTCTCTTGGAGTATAATGATTGCCAATATTGCTAGATATTGGTTGTTAGATTTCAAATAATGCAATGACTAGGTATTTATAGGAATTTAATCTAATTTCATGCAAATAAATTATCGATAGTTGAAATTCAGATAATAAAATACCAACTCTGACATATTAAAATTTGGAGGAAAAATAGGGGGACCAAGTTGCCTAGGGTGACTAGGTAATGGCCCTATTTTGTGGGATCTAAGGTGTTGAGGACAAAATATTAAATTTATGCATTGGTTTTTTATAGGAAATTTATCAGTAAATGATTAAATGGGCTATGGAATGCACAATTTAGGAAATTAGGTGTACAATTAGGTCCAATTGCTTAGGGGGAGCAAAACATAGTGTGAAAATTTAAAGGGTGACAATTTATAATGCTACATTTATCCCTCACTTTAGTAAGATTATAAACTTATGCTCAAAATGCAACTAAAGTAGAAAATCTATGTCGAGAAGGGTCTAGTTGTCCAAATATTGAAGATATAGGGTGATAAAGGATCTAATGGGAGCACACAAGCCCCCATGACCTAAGAAATCATGGAAAAAAAATATGAGCACAAAGGAACACACACATTAAATACAACAAGACAATGTACTCAAGCATACACGATGTCAAAGAAAAATGAAAAAGGAGGGTATGGAGAATCATGATCGATAAAGTTGTGTTATGCTAGGATCTACACCAAAGGTGTTCGTGACATGCCGTAGAAAATTTTGATATTTTCTAGGTGAATCACAAATTGGAAGGCAACACGGGCTAGTGAAGTATGATATTCAATAGGTGAACCCACAAGACAAGGTAAAATGAGAAATACACTAGGTATAGTGAAGTTCGATATTCACTAGGTGTGCACCCGTAACTATACCAAGAGTTATACTCCTTCATAACCTTGATAAGGTGCTAAAAATGATAAATATGCTTATACCAACATAACATTAAGTTCAATGTGTGTGAACAAATTGAAGAAAAATGTTAATGTCAATGCACCACTAAGTCCAACGTGTGTGAACAAAGTGAAGCAAATAATGCCAATGTCAACACATTGCTATGTCCAAAGTGTGTGAAAAAAGTGAAGCAAATAATGCTAATGTATGCCCCTACCTTAAAGAAATTACTAAACACCATGTTGTGAGAAATTACTTTAAGGTAAAAAAATGCCATGTGATAAGGACAAGGGAGCTTATTTGGAAAACCCTATGCCAATGATATATTTTCAAATAAAGTTTCTTTATGAAAAGGAGTTGCCCCCAATGCAATGTGACAAACAACATATAGGTGAATCCGAAAGGGATCTACAGATCTAGGGTCAGTATACGTCTTTGCTACAGTGATACAATAGAGCTTAGAATTGACATTATTCTCCAAATCCTTGTGGAACAATAAACATAATGGAAGAATGACACATAGAGAGAACAAACAAACTCTTGGTTCAACATGGAAGAGACTTGAATGTATTGATGCCTTTCATTGTCCCCAAAAGGAAAACACAAGACAACAAAGTTTATGACATATAAAAATAGAGATACAAATAGAAGAATGTCATGAGATATTCATTTTCTTTATACCTTTTTGCCAATGGAGCAAAAAAGGTCATCTAAAGAAAAATCACAAGCATAAAGATACACCAAGTAGCACAACAAGGGAGATCACATCACATGCAAGAAAACACAAAAATCACACATTTAAAGCAAACACAACAAAGAAGTACTTCAAACACAACAAAGAAGTACTTCACATGCAAACCAACCTAAAGTAAGTCGTCCACATCCCAATCTTGTTCATCATATGTACAAAAGGCGAGAAACTTACCAAAGGGACTACAACAAGTGTCGTACTAGGAGCATTAGTAGGTTCAACATGTGGTGGGTCACTCTCATCAGGAGGATCATCACAGTTTCCCCCATCTAAATTCATACACTTTGAAAACAACAAATTTAACTCATTATGCACTTGTTCATTAATTTTAGTAATTTCATCTTGATCATCCAAATTTATCACAACAAGAGGTTTTATGACAATACTATTTGTATGTTCTTGTTTCTGTTTTCTTTTTGTTTGAGACATGTAAGGTTCATTGCTATTTTTTGGTGAAGGTGGTGGTTATCATGATTTGGTTGAATTTGTGTTGGGTCTTCAGGTGTTATTTTGTTCTTTTTTTTCAATTGACAAGCACTAGCATGATATCTACACCTACACTCTTTAGAATTTCTATTTTTCTTGCATGGTTTTTAATTAGTGGTGTATACGTGGGTTTTCAACCATCAATTTATTTTCCTTCCTTAGGGGTGAAATTGAGGAGACCACCAAGGGTTGGGAAACCATTGTCTCCTTAGGTCTATATACTTTCTTTGTCTTCGGAGGTACAAGGGGAGTTATGTGATTGTCTCTTGGTCTCTTGTATGATATGGGTGGAGGAACAATGAAATACTTACCTTGATTACTCAAAAGATATTTTGCTTTGATCAGGTTCATCTACAACTAGTGGGGTAGGAGGAACAACCATAGACCTATCACTCTCAGGTGGGATATTGGTAAGGGATAGTTCTGCTATATGTTTTGCCTTAAACTTTTGGTATGATCAAAAAATGAAATCCTCACAAGGCTTAATAGGTTCCATAGGTTGATGCCAAAAGAAATCCAAAGAGAAATTTCCATGAGTAGACAAACGATTAAACCCACTATGATGCACTGTAAATATGCCATTTTCAAATGGGAATTTTATGCACTTGTGAATAACTGACGAAACAAAATTCATGGAGTGCAGCCATGGATAACCTAACTTCACCCAAAATTGGTCTAACATCAAGATGATGGATAATTATACATCTAAATGTTTCAATATAACTTTAAGTGGAAGAGTGATCAAACCTATTGTAGGGCGAGCAAAACCATCATGAGTTTTTATCCATGCTTTCGATTGTTCATAAGAATCTTCATAAAGCTCATGCACAAACAAAAATTCCTCAAAAATATAATTCTCTACACACAGAGGATCAATGAGTATCCATGTTGTAGGTTTTCCATTTATAATCTTGACCATATAGAGATGACCATCGATCACATGTATAGATGCATCAATATGTGTGAAAGCAATGCTAGGTAACAAAGTGGTTTGGTCCTTATGAGGTTAAACGTCTATGAGACTGATCATATCTTGTAAACCATCCTCTTATCACTCTTATCATTATCATCATTCACGTCATCATTCTTATCGACATTAATCCCATCATTCTTAACATCGTAAGTTTTCACAAATTTGGATGAATGATTAGGCATTGGCTTGATGAAATTTACAATTTTTGGTTAAGTGAGGCAACAAATTTATTCCCTTGATCATTAAAACCATTTAAATGTATGAAATTAGAATCAATGAGGTCTTGCACTTGATGTTTAAGACACATGCATCATTTTGTATCATGTCCACTTGTGCGATGATATTGATAACATGCATTTGGATTGTAACTTGGAGGTAGAGGTTGGTTGTGTCCACAGGTATAATTGGAGGCAATTGGATTAAGTTCTTGTTCAAAATTTGTAACATGATTGAATGGAGGGAATCAGGTAATTGGGTAAATTTTCTATCTTGTGACCTAAATTGGTATGAGGTTGAACTTATGGAAGCAACTTGATATTTAGTGTGGTTGGTTGTTTGAGGTGTATGCATCTTGGTACAGTTCTTATTTTGCTTATTAAAAGGTTGACAGTTGTTTTGAGGTATGAATTCAAATTTATCAGTAGAAGACAATGAAGATGTATCTTCAGATTGACTAGCCTAATTCTAATAATCATGAAGGATTGTACAAGTGTATAAAGGATGAATATTTCATCAAGAATATTGTGTCCCTTATGCTAGGTTGAAAATTTTAAATGAACAATATTTCAACATTTGCATCAAGGAGAGTAAGATTGATTTGTGAGTAAAGCAACTGGTATCACCCTATAAAGTTTTGACCTTTTCATTTTTATTTTGTTTACATTGCACTAAATTAGTTAGTGTAATCTTAGAACAAATGTTTACTTGGAAATGTTGGAGGAATGCTTCAACAAACTCATTAAATGAATGGATTGAGTTATTTGGCAATGAAAAAATCCATTCCAAATCCATGTCTTTCAACAACCTAGGAAAGAGTTTAGCCAAGAGTTTATCCTAAAAAACGAAGTCACTACAAAAGGTGGTATATGCCAATATATGATTACTAGGGTCTCCTTTAGCATTGCACTTCTCAAATTAGGGTATTTCTATATTTTGTGGAATTGGTGTTTTTAAGATTTCAAGTGACAGTGGGATTTGTTTGACATATTGAAATGGTTGTCCATTTTGGTTTTGATTCAATGTTGAGTTTTTTTGTTGAAGTGATGTCACATTTTGCAAAAATTGATTAATGAATAAATCATTGTTTGACATGTTTTGAGAATGTGGTGAGTAAGGTGGAAGTGTGTATGTACTTGGTGGGATACTATGTTGCAAGTTAATGAGAGGTGATGAATATTGAGGTGTGACATGTGAGGACACAATATTATAAGGGTTCCCAATGGAAAGACTCAAGGTTGGAGTTATGCCAATGCTTTGTTGTATTGTTGAAGTGATAGTTAGGTTTGTGTATGTAGGAATAGAGGCTATAGCTATAGGGAGAGAGACTTGACTACCTCCTTGAATTTGAGTGTATCTCAAAGCTTGAGAAAAACTAGCCATTATAAGTATCTTAGCATCAAATATATGGGCTAGGCTACACAAAACCTCTAATCCTTTAGCATCACTAATCAATTTCCTCATGTTATCTATTTTAGGGACTGCTATGCCAGCTAGAGATTCAATACTCACATAGTCTTGTAATCCTTCCAAATCTTTGTCCAATTGTTTCAATTTGTTGTAGGTAACATAGGTAACAATAGTCTCAACATCTGTAAAAATGGTTGATTGTAAAGTTGTCATTGGTATTGTGACCTTAGGAATAGAGTCCAAAACTAGTTGAGTATTGACAATACCTTGCATGAAATTTAGAAGAATCAGGATCCACATCATATGTAATAACAATGCGGGATGCCATAAGTCTAGAACTACGTCTTAGTGAAGTATTGGAAATAGGAAACCATGTCATGAAGCTCATATGAATTTGACATCGCTAAGTGTACCCACTATGAACACAAAATTGTCAAACAAAGACAACACAACACTCAAAATCAAAATTTAGACAACAAAATTATACAAAGAACACAAAAATAGAGATATAAGCCAAATTTCAACAAAAAAAATAGGACAGAGGCACCTAGGGTGTTTGTGTCCTAGATAGGGTTTCAAAAAATTCAAATTTGACTATTTAGGATGCTATTTAGGGTTCCCAAATTTATATGCAAACATGTCTGACAGTGAATATATTTCCATATTTTGTTGAATTTATGATTTTGAACTTAAGAATGCAAATATGAAACAATGTTGGAAATAAATGAAAATTTTGAATGCAGAAACAAAATTTTGACAAAAGAAGCATACAAAGAACACATAAATAATGATCTGAGCCAAATTTTAGTAAAACATAGCGTGAAAGAGATACCCAAGGTGTCTGTGTCCTGGACAAGGTTTCAAAAAAATCAAAGTTTGACTATTTATGTTATTGTTTAAGGTTCCCAAATGTGTGTGCAAATAGGTTTGATAGTGAATATTTATCCAAATTTTGCCAATTTTATGACTACGAAATTGAAAAATACAAGTGTGCAACAATGTCAGAAATAAATGACAATTTGAAATGCAATTTTCAAATCTAAGATGCAATAATTTATTGATTCCAAGATGCAAAATTCTGAGAATGATGATTTGATGTAATTTTTAAACAAAATAATGCAAAATTTCACCTTTTTTAACCTAAATGAAAGATGCCTAAATGGATGTAATGAATTTTTTAAGATTTTAATGACCTAATGAATGCAATTTGAATGTAGATCTGACGTAAGATGACTGAAAAAAACCTTATTACAACTTATGATGCAATACGATATATTTTTTTTTGGATTTTTTTTGACTTTTTATGATGCAAACATGAAACCCTAGATGAACAATGCAAAAAAATACAATGTAAAACCTAGATCTAGGGTGAAATTTTAGAAGGTATATAATGTTAATCTGTCATGTTCACCAAAATGAAATGAAAAAAATGAATGAGGAAGGGGACAAATCCCAAAATGATAAGGTTTGCACTCCCCTTAGTTTCTAGATTTCATGAAAGAGTGTGTGTTATGATCATGGATGTTTGTGGGGGTTTGATGGATTTGATAAGGTATGCGATTGACTAACAGCTTGAAAGGTTAGTCAACCAAACCTTGAAAAAAACTAGGACGAATTTAGGAATGAAATAAAATGATATAACTAGGCTAATAGTGCAATTTAATATTTTGATGAAAATATAGAAGATGCAGAAGTTCATAGACAAATTCAAACAATTGAAATGAGCATAGCAGGACACTATGCACTTGTAGTTCAAACTTGGGGAAGGAAATGGAGGACTCAAATGACTAGGGTGTGAGTGTCCTTAGAGGAGGATTCCAGATCTATCTTCACAACCCTCTCATGTTGGATCAAAGCCTTTCGTTTTCAACTATAAATAGGTCAGATCATTGTTGGATAATGTTGTAAGTGGGTTTTTGTGAGTTGACAAGATGCAATATTTTAATTGCAACAATGAAAAATGGGTCTTCAAACTTCCTTCAATCTCTTTCAAACCTGAAACTTGCACATTCAAAGAGAGAGGAAGGATTATGCCATTTAGGGGTTTGCCTTAGTTAAACCCCATGTTAGTGTTTCTACTTCAACAATGGTAATGTCAATGAAAGAGAGATTATCCTTTTGAGGGATAAAGCTAAATGATAAATGAATGATGAATCAACAATGGATTGTAAATCACCATCCAAAAATGGTTTCCTTGAAGGATTGAAGTCATACAAATCTCCTCACTTGGCTTGATTGTTGTTTAGCTTGATTTCTTGGAGACCTAGAAGGGTTAATCTTCACAAAAAATATGATGACATAAACATGAACAAACTTGCACACAATTTGACATGATGCTTTGATATTTAATTTCTTCAATAAATCTTTGAAACAATGCTCTTGAATTGCTCTTAGAGTATAATGATTGCCAACATTGCTAGATATTGCTTGTTAAATTTCAAATGATGCAATGAATAGGTATTTATAAAAATTTAATCTAATTTATCGTAAATTAAATCCTGATAGCTGATATTTGACATTTGAAATTCAAATAATACAATGCCAAATTTGACATATTAAAATTTGGAGGCAAAATAGGGGACCAAGTTGCCTAGGGTGACTAGGTTCTCACCGCATTTTGTAGGATCTAAGGTGTTAGGGGTAAAATATTAAATGTGTGCATTGGTTTTTTATAGGAAATTTATCGGTAAATGATTAAATGGGCTATAAAATGCATAATTTAGGAAATTAGGTGTACAATTAGGTCCAATTACTTAAGGGGAGCAAAACATAGTGTGAAATTGTCAAGGGTGATAATTTACAATGCTACAATCTCAAAATTAAGGAAATGATTTAAGAAATTTAGTTATTATATGAATGTTAACTAGTAAATTGTAAACATGGGAATAATAAATAAAGTAAAAAGGAAAATAGAAAAAGAAAATGGAGTTAGCATTATTATTCTCATATTTTTACAAACTGCTCTTAGAAGACCCTTTACCTATCAAAATTATAAAAAATGGATGAATTGCTTGATTGAAGAATGGTTTGGACTTGGATTGGATTGAAAATTGAAGATATTTAAGGCGTGTTAATTGTATTTGTTTTTTCTCTTAAAAAAATGACTTGTTGCATGAAATTGGCAATTTGGTGTGCTCTCAATTGAATGTATTTTTAGTCCTTTCTCATGTATTTTGATATTTTTTAATCCATGATTGTCATGTCCATTTAAGTGGTAGCATATGGCTTCAATTCCAGTTTGAATTCATTGTTTAGCATTGTGTTTCATTGTTTGAAAGCATTGTTTGTAAATTTTTAAAATGCCCATTTTAAGCCATTACTATGGCAATATTTTCAAGAAATTGAAAAATTTAAATTTGAATGCAAAAGAATGTTGTTGTGCACATATGAGTCACAAGATATTTTTTATTTTTTTTGGAAATTTTTGTTTATGAAAAAGTCAATATTTTAAGCATTCAACAATGACGGATTTTAGAATTTCTTAGTTTTTAGTGGGAGATTATTAATGAACTTTTATTTTAGAATGCTTTTGAACAAATTTAAATGGGAGAAACCAAGTCTCTGTAGTATTGTTTTGTTTGGAATATTTTGGGACTATGTTCAAATTGTTATCCCATTTTATTGCATTCATTTCAATTTCACACCCAAATAATGTTTTTTGAAAAATACACATGATTTGAGGGATATGAAAGGATTAGCTCTTGATATTTTTCAAGATCCGAGTGATCTAAGGATACAAATAGACAAGAGTTATTAATTTAGTGACAATTAAAACTTCATGGAGTAACTAAAAAGAGAAATTTTTAAATCTATGACATATTAGGAGCACTTGTAGAAGCCCAAAATGAGTGTAAAGGATGGATCTCACTCATAGAATTGTTAGCACACATCAACCGGGGAGTGCTACCTTGCAATTGTGGGAATACCCAATCCATGTAGCCATGCTTTTGAGCTCCTATAACAATCTCCTTTTCTTCCCTTAGGATCCTTATCCTTATAGCCATTGAATTTTGTATCCAATGAGAGACCCATCTCTAGCCACACGTGTTTGGTTGAGACCTTGATTATATATGTGGCTATGCCTATGTTGTATGCTCAACCATTGGAATGTGTTTGTTATGTGATATTTTGCATCTCTTATGCTTTTATGTTGGCGAGGATTCCCCTTTGGCATGTTTATACAATGATTGGTCCATCATGATGGTTGGAATGCTATGCTATGATGGTTTGTCATACTTTTAACATGTGTATCCTATGATGGTTATTCATATTGGACATTGGTGTGAGATATACTCCCCTTATTTTTTGTGCGTGTGCATGTGCTCAAGTGACTATATTATAGCATGGTGGGGTAGATCTATACATTCCACATGGTCGGTAGTGCTTAATTGCTATTGGGGAACTATTAAATTCATTGGAGTGGCTCAAGATTACATACAAGTTGGAAACTTTTCATTTCCTTATTATTATTTCAATTCAATAAAGATGTAAAATATATAATTTAGGACCTTTGAGTCGTCATATACAATTGTATTATTATATTGGAATCCCATAATTTGATGAATTGTAAATTTCTCACATAAGTGGTGATAGTGAACAATTATTGTTTTTATTGTATATTGATGTTGGTGTTGAACACTCATGTTATTTCATATTCTAGTATTGCTAGGTTGGTGAAATGAACTTAGAGAACCTTTGGATTTGGGATTAAAGTAACATGATGTGATAGAGAACATTCCATCATGACATCTTTAGAATGTATGTTTTATTCATTTCCCTCATCTTGAGATTGATGACTTGCCATAGGGTGACATTTTCTTGTTGTTTTGGTCCTTGTTGTGGTGGGAGAGTCTGTAGGGTGTGTTGGGAATATTCCTCTTTATCTCTCATGTGATTAGAATCATTTTGGAGTCCCAAATAGACCTTCCATTTGATTACATCCTAGAGACCAATGTGTTTTTCTACCTTGGTCTCCTAGTTGTTTGCAAATTTTTAGAGTCCATTTGTGTTGCATCTTATTTTTGTGAGTCTTGGGCATTGTCTCTAGGTACAAGACTTAGACATAGTCAATATTCAATCTCTGATCAAGACTACGACATAGCAAAAGGACAAAAATGTAAAAATAGGACTGCAAAATACATTTTGGGACACCACCACTAGAATTAGAGTTTAGCACCAAAAGTTGACACTTGAGTAGTTGCACAGTATAGTCCTTCATTTGTTGGTAATAATCTTTCCAAACATTTTGTAGGAAAAAATTATATATGAAAGTTGTTTCCCTTAGTATTGCTAGTTTTCCCATGTTGACAATTGGTTGATAGGTTCCCTTGATTGAAAGTTATTCTATTCTTTGCATTAATAAGCATGCCTTTACATGAAGATGACCAATTGTTGTTCTAATTGGCGGAGGGCTTGCAACTCCTAGCAGTGCAACCTCTTGTGAAGGTTTTTCCCTAATGTTTGAGTGTTGGTTGAGTTTCTATGGAGTGGATTGAAGGTAGTTGGTAACTTCATCCTACTCCATGTTTGAGGAACTAATGGTTGTTCCAGCTAGTTGAGGTATAATATCTCCTAGTTGTCCCACATCCTACTTAAGTTTCCTTGGTGTTGTGAGTGTTGTCAAGTGTGTTAAGGTGAGGAATTGAGGTAAATGAATCCCTCATACTACCCCTGTGTTTTGTTCATGAGAGAACACAATTGTGCGATAGATTCTGATTATTGTCATGGTGAAGTTCCACTCTCTTGTAAGATCATCATATTCATAGTAACTCTATCACACATTTTGTTAGTATTTCATTAGTGCCACCTTGTTTAGAGCAATGATGATGTTGTCTTATGATGTGCATGATGTGTAACATCATTGCCAGGCCTAGAATTTGATGGTCACCCCCACCTGTCATATGAAAATTTTATGATGGTCTGGTCATTTAAATGCCTTTCATTTGACATTTTGAGAAAAATATAAATTGCCATTTTTTTTTTAAATTTATGAATTTTTATATAAAATCTTTTATAAATGCAATATCTTGAAAAACTAGAAAACAATGATAATTATTAGTAATAAATATAAAAATCTTAAATTTACTATTAGTATTAACAATTAACAAAAGTTTCTAAGTTCATTTTAAAACAAATCTTGTTAAAAATATTTTAAAAGTTAGAAACAATTATATTCTATTTTGAAAAAATTCTAAATTGATACATATTTTTATAATAAATATTATAAATCATATATATTAATATAAAAGAATGATAACTATTAATAAAAATGTGAAAAGTTTCTAAATTCATATTAGAAAATATTCAAAAAAGTTCTCATTCTAAATTAATTTGTCTTTTTTATAATAAACATTATAAAATGATATATATTATAAATTAAAATACTATATTATATTTTTCTTATAATAAATTTTCATAGTTTAATAAAAATATTGCAAGTCAAATTATACGGTCTAATAAATTTTAAAGTTGTAATATACAGTCTAAAATGGAAAAAAAGGTCAAATAGACCATCAAATCCCAGGCTTGATCACCACAATTTCCTTGCTATATCTTGTGTGTTGTTGCGCTTGACAGAACACTTGTATGCACATTAGTGTGTAATACAACATGTGATTCCCATATTGTAAGTGTTGGTGTCATTCTTGTGTTCTTTCACAAAAAAAATATTTTTTGTGCTAGTGTCATGGGTGTGTGACTTCGGGCATTATAGTCATAGCCATACTAACATCAAATCTAGAGTTGTACATATAACTTTTAATCATTTAATCCTCATACGTTTATTTGACAAATTTATTATTTAATTTGTCACAATTTTTTTTTCAAATTAATTTGTTGGCATTCTAAGTGTGGTCCTCACCCTTGAATTGTGAAGGTTTGTTCATATATCCCAAATCCCATATAATGATAATAGATACTACTTTAACTAATACTTTGCCTGTGGGGAATATTGCTAGAACATATTTAAACTTATACTCCTCCTATGGTGCTCTTATGGCTTGAATGCCTCTTCATCATCTCACCTTCTTATTTCTATTGTAGGACATTTGTTTTGTCTTCTCCAACCTTCACTTCCATAGCTTCGAACACTTTTCTCCAATAATCTTTTCCTACAGAACAACTACTCCTTATTTTCTTCTTTCATCACCTGCAAACCTATAACATATTATCTATAGAATGAAAAAATCAATCCGATATTCTGTATTGAAACTATAAAGTCCATGAAAAAAAAAACTTTAATCTACAATAGAAAAATCAAACGATCCCACCAATCAATCACATCCCTTTTAACTATTTAAATTATTATTTAGATATACAAAAGTTTCCCCTTGTTAAACATAGTAACCCTTAAGCCAACCCTTCTTAAGTCAAAGTCAAAAATGTTGGTCGCGAGCTATATGGATTGAACCGCAGACAAATCATGCATATCAGAAAAGAGATTCCAATGGGCAAAAGAAGCAAGTCAGAACAAACTTCTTCGACGTGCGGGACCTTCTAAATATTATATTTAGATTTCTGATTTGATAGAAAATGTCGCATGTACTCTTGGAGGCAACGCTTCTATGATTATACATGACTGAAAACTGGCAAGTTTCCTGGTTACATGTTTTTGTTGGAACACGTTACACGCATGAAAACTATCTCTGCATTGCCATTACATGAAAAGAGCAGAAACTGTCAATGACTACTAATAAATACATACACCTATTTGAAATCTGAATGATAGCATATATATGTTTTGATTGAATCAAAGCACATTTTGTATTTTTCTATTGTGGCTGTTTGTTTGTTTGGGATGGAAGAAGAAGATGAAACAATCCCTATCTTATTGGAGCTGAAAGACCAGATAAAAACAGAAACAGATATTGCAAGCAGCAGCAGTAGCAGCTACAATGATAATGAGAACGAGTTCACACCAGACAGGCATTTGGGTGGATGGAAGTATACTAGCCCATGGGAAATTGTCAAACATTTTTGGCAATGGTTTGCAGTGATGAAAGAAGCATTCGGTGGTCCATTTCTGGGTGTTGTTATGATTGTATATGGTGTCAGCCAAGGTTATGGAGAGACAGTGAAGGGCCTTGCAACTAATTATTATTGGAAAGATGTGCAGAAGATGCAGCCTGCTTCTATACAAGCTTTTATGGTATGTATTTTGTTTTTACTGCTCTGCTCTTCATTTTACAGATTTTTAGAGTTTGAGCAGTGTATAAGATCTTAAAATCAAAACAATCAAAGAAAGTGGCAAGTATTTTCGAACCACTGAAGAGGTGAAAGTGGCTGCAGGAACAAATGGAAGCCTATATTTCTGTGGGATGTTTACCCACGTGTATAAGTTATCACTTGGATAACCAATTTTCATGAGTAATATTTCTTATATTATTTTTTAATTTCTATTCTTTTCTGTTAGGAGCTTTAGAAACAAATAGAAGCCTGTAGTTTTCACTTTTCTGGGGTTTTTACCCACGTATACTAAGTTATCAACTGTATAACAATTTTTTTTGTTTTGTTTTTTCCTTTGTGGTGATTGGGGAAATTGGGAGCCTAGCCACCTTTCAGGAGGTGCTAGAAGGCAGGGCGCCTCTGCCCGCCATAATACTAGGCTAGGTTTAGATGCCCTACTTCAGCTTGAAGTCAGATTGACTGACAGGCCATGCTCTTAGAGTGGGTGGCTCAACCAACCAAGCTGACCCTTGGGTTTTTTTCTTATATGATTTTTATTTCATGTATATTAATTTATATATCAATGTCCACGGAAGACCAAAGTTGGTCCATTGAGACTGAAACAAATACGATGTAGAAGAGGACAAGGGGAGTGCAGGGGCACATTCCAAGACAAATATAAAACAATAAGTGAACAACACAAAAAATAAAAGCATGAACTAAAAATGATTCTTAAAAACTTATAAGCATGTACTAAAAATGATTCTGAAAAACTTATAGAGCATTTGTGACATTCAAGACAATGAAAAAATGTGTGATGGGTTATGAGGCAATTAGACGTGCCTCCTGAAAGTCCTTGACAAAGTTCAAAATCTTTTGCAAGAAGAGAGCAAGACATCTCTAACCCTCATAAGCCATGAGTGCTAGGAAAGAACCAATTGAATCTTTGAAGAGATAAAAAAAGATCTTTTGATTTCATACTAGGGAGAGCATTAAAATACAATATGTTCCTCGGTCTCTAGTTCCAAGGAGCATATTGGGAAAATATAACTCTCTCTTGAATTAATGGTGGTCTATCTCAAAGTAAAGCTGGTGTGAGCAAACTCTAAGCTGGGGGAAGATGCTTCCATTAGTGAAGTGTAGATATATTGAGTAGCGATGAAATTTTGATGTGACTCTTTGGGTGCAATCCATATAGACTAGAGTTATACTTTGTTATACTTCGTAAATCTCAATAAGAATACCCTTCTTTATCACTGTGCCCTTGAAGAGATTGTGACAATTAACTGAAAATTTCTGTGGCAGTACTTTAGCAATATCAAGGTCAATAAGGCGCAAAAATGAGGAAGCTCTTGATACCAGCAAGACTCAAGCCCTGATTTGCCACTGCCATAGAGGATCTGAGAGCAAGACAAGGATACCTAAGATGGTTAATCTGGGAAGTGGCCCTTAGTTTGTTATCATAGTCACTGTATGGAACAATATTGAAGAATTGAGAGGAGCTGAGCCAAATTCTGCAAAGATGGTGGCTTGAGGGACCCATCTCTTAGCGTGAATATGTTTAGATAGCATTGTAACCAGTACTCTCGCTGGCTGACTTTGACTCGCAAAGATATGGGCCTCAAATCTCACAACCACACAAGAGGGTAGTGTGACTAGTGAGTGAAAGAGTGAAAGACAAAATTAAAATTACTGTCAAATCTTGGATTACAAAATAGTCACATATATTGTTATTTGAGCCTAACCATCAAGCCTTCTGATATCTGAAATTTTCTGCATTTGAGATTACTCGGTGTCTGGTATACTTCTTGTTTAACATGCTACCTAATGATCGGTACCTTGCCATTTCTAAAAATTTCTATTTATTTCCAAGTTTCTGCTCAGCAATTGTTATCTTCGCACTATGACCAAAATACACATCAACATAGCTATTTATCAGATTTCAGATCACTGATAGAGACCTTCCTGATTGCAGATTGCAGACTTTCAGATCAACATTAATTCACTTCAAAAATCTGCACTATAATTTTCTGCTTACAAAATTCTGTTTTAACAATTTATAATCGTTTTTGTGCTGCCTAATTCTGATTTCTTTTTGAAATTTCAGAACTTTGATTTCTAAATTCAAAATTTATTCAGCTGCATATTGGGGTTCTGACAATCCTTCTTGATTAGTATTGGCTCTGCCCTCCAGCCTTCAATACACTAATGTAATATCTGGCAAACAAACCTCTTGGTTTCTATATTCTTGATTCAATTTCTGCTGTCGATTTCTACTATTTATATTTTTCTTTTTCCCTTATAATCTTCAGTCAATTAATTGGTATTGATTTCTGTTGTAAATTGTTGATTTTGTTTTGGATTTCAAGTTTCTTGCTTGTACCCAATAACAACAAATTTTAGTATTAGATCTAGTTTCAGGTCCTTGTGAATTAAGCTTCCTATTTGTGATTTTGTTCTTGTGATAATAGCAGCATGTCAGTTTGTATTTATTTTATATCATTTTGCTTTGTATCCTTTCATTTTTTATTTTATGGATAATTCAACAAGGCTTTCAAGGGCCGTACTAAACCCTGACTTGGTACAGTTGCTCACCCAAGAGCTATGCAATTGATGGAAACAACAAGGGGCATTTCATCTCCAACTTATGCTTGAGCATTTTCCAATTATTATGGAACCTCCCATAGAACCATACAATATCTTAATAATAATTTTTCTTGGCAACTTGACTTGATCTACACAACCAAGCTCATTTCCTTCATCTTCTACAGTTGTCAAGGAAATGGATGATTGCACTTTGCCACCATATCTATGAAAGATAAAAATTTACTTCCTAATGGCTAGGGTTTCTGTTTCTTTTTTTCCAACTTTTCTTCTGTTTATTGCATTAAACAAATTAGATCTATCTATTCAAATGAAATACACATAACAGTATTTATTTCAGATCTAAATTTAAAGCACATAATACTAGAGCTGGTACAGGAACTTCAAAATGGATTGAATCAATGAACAATCTGAGAGTAAGGTTAGAAAAACATGTCTGAAAAGAAATGCTAGAAAACATGTCTGGACATAAATGTTAGAAAACATATCTGGACATTAATTTGATGCTGGAAATGGGTTTTGGAAGACTGGAGGAAGGTTTCTGTGAGGTTTTAAGAGATTTTGATGTTATTGGACAGTAGCACTGAAGATGGGTGTTGCAGTCCATGCAACTGTCCTGCCTTGGGATGCTCCTGTCTTGCCCTAGGGCGCTTGTGACCTTGACAGACACTGGGGTCCTTTGCTCCACTTGTTCTAAAACTTTTGGAGATTACTCACCTTCATTTTTGAATCTCGTTTTGATTTTAGAATCCTGAAAACACCTGTATATTGAGAGATCTAACTTGCAAAAGTCTAAAGGGCACAAAAATTGGTTAGTGCTCTTGGAAAATTGCGTCAATCAGTTCCCTATTTGGCAGACTTCAACCTCTATCATAACACATAAAGATTGGGGGTTTGTGATACCTAATTATGGGTGTTTGTGGTATGTGTGTGGCCAATGGAAATAGGGAGATGGAAATCTCTAATGCGCCAAGGGGCCAAATCTATGGAGTTTTAAAGATCCGTAATAAGGGTTTGGTGAGAGGGAAACTTTGCAATGTTGGAGGATTTGTGTGGAAGACTTGAGGGAGAAAACCCTAGTGGGTGTGGGAGGGGATTTGGTGTAAGCAATGCATTCTAGGATGAGGAGAAAAGATGGAGATCAAGGAAGGAATTTAAAATGGAGGATTTGCAAATTTGCAGCCATGGAAGAATGTTGGAAGATGAGGGTAATCTTAAAACTCAATATAAACACCTAGAGGAAGGTTTTGGAAGAGTGTGCAATAGTAAGAGTGAATGAGCAAGAGAGTGTGGGAGAGATCTGATTAGGGTTTTTAGATGTCTAAATAGAGTCTTTTAGGTCAAAGTGTTGAAAATATTGTCATTGATGTCAAAGGCATATGGGAAATTGATGGAAATATATTGTCATTGATGTCAAAGGAAATTGTAGTTGTAAAAGCCCACTAATTGTATCTTCAATTGAAATTAATAAAGATGCTGTAAAATCCCACCCTTATTTTTTTCCAAAACTCCACACAACCTACACCTGTTAGCATTAGCCCAATGTAAAGATAAGCAAATTGGAAGCAACCCTTCACTTTTTGATCACCTAGATCTTGGAGTGGGCAAGGTGAGAGCATACGGTGTAAGGGGATCTGAATACAATATCAAATGCTGGAAGTATAATGAGCTATTGGTGGCAAAGCCAACCACTTCCACTTTACAGTGGGCTACAAGAAAGCAAAACAAAGTAGAGAACTTGGCGGCATAGGCAGCCTTTCTAGTGGGCAACAAGAAAGTCAAGCAAACTCAACCACTTATTCAGCAGGAGTGTAAATCTAAATAATGGAGGGTAGAAAGCTGATTAATACTACTATATCAACATTACAATATGATGACTAGAATATGAAACATGAGCATAAGTCAAAATGATTTTCCTAGTGATACAATAAGCAATCCACCCAACATAGAAGCAATTAGGCAACATAAACGAGCAAGTACTGTAAATATATCAGGTTTGATATAAGTAGTAGTAGTCTGATATGAAAAACTGAAACCTCCAATACTCCACCAAAAATTATGAAACCTCAGGGAAAAGGGCGCCCAGATATGAGGGAAGTAATGAGCCAATACCCACAAAAAGGTTTCAACTCTTCAAGACAACGCGAGCATAAACATACTTCAGCCCTTCACAAACTAGCAACATGAAAAACTGATAAAACCCACTCCAAAGTTATCAAACTGAAAATCTAACTCACACCCACACCAAAATATCAAAAAACATCAAAACCCTTATGAACTGAAAGCATGAAAAAAGCCATCACCATTGAAGCTCAATTGCAACCTCTAAATGAAGTAGCATCCAATGTTTAGCTAGGAGTTATTGTTACTCGATTTTCACCTATGGGCTCAATCAGGGGAAATTATGTTTTAAATTCGGCACATGGATTAAATGTGGCTCCCATAAGGGTTGAGCCCAGCGTGCAGGTGTTCGGTTTTCATTGGGAAGGTCTTCATCTGATGCTATTCCACAAGGAAGTCTGTTGGAAAGCATGCCTCGATTAAATTTGGCACAAAACTCCTCAGAGAATAAAGTCGCTGAGACCAGCATGATGTCTTGCCGACTTGCTGTTGTGTTATATTCATTTGAGATACCTAGGTCGCCAAGACATTTCGATCGCCATGAGTTTTTATATATCTCCCCGCTTGGGAGGTTTCGCCGACCCTTGTTCACAAGGTTAGTGTCGGGGAAAGAATATGCGCTTGGGGAGATGTCCTGCCGACAGATGGTGGTCTCGACGAAAGGTCATGCCTTCGGTGTAGTGTCTCATCGATAGGGTGAGGTCTTGCCGAAGTGGAATGGTCTCGGTGTAACCTCTCGTCGACTGCTGGTGGTCTCTCGGAAATGGTCTGAGCTCGCATACAGAGGGTGCTCTCACTATAATGTCTTGCCGTTCGCTATGATGTCTTGCTGACTTATGGTGGTCTCGCCGAAGGTTTGTGGCTTCGGTATAATATCTTGCCGACGGGGTGAGGTCTCAGTGAATGTTTTTTAACTCTTCGGTGTGACTGATGGAGGCTCGTTGAGACCTTTGTCCGACCTGTTTGTCTTGCCGATGGGTGTGTTCGTGTTGAGCATCGCTGAGACTCTTGCCGATGGTCTAAATGGAATGATATCTACTGTTAGGTGCTTTTGGTATGACCTCTTGCCGAAAGCGATAGTCTTGCCGATGGTTTTGGATATCGGTATGATTCTTAAGGACTTGCTATGAGGTCTGGCCGATAGTGATGGTCTGGGCGACAATTTTGGATATCGATATGACGCTGGCCGCTCGCTATGAACTCTTGCTGACAGTTGTATGCTATGCCGATTGTTGCTATGAAGTCTAATACATCGGGGAGACATGGCTAGTGTCTCACCGACATGCAATTCCGTTTGAGTAGCCTTTGACCGCTTGGAAAGCCTAGGTGGCATGTGTTCAACCAATCAGGGAAAGCCGAGGGCAAACCATTGACTGTTTGACTGTTGTGACCGCCCCTGTGGAAGATCAACAAAATGCGAGCAGTATCGATCTGCTTTGTGATAAAAGGATGATGGATCAATTCGGTGTCTAGTGGTGTCGTCTGTGAAGAGATCTAACAGGGGAGGTCGGATGCTGCTTCTCGAAGACAGTCAACTTGCAGAAAGATCTTGAGCAAGAAAAAGGAAGAAAGGAAAAAACCTCAAGTCACAATGACAGCTGTGGTGTCTACTGGCGAGGGGTAGATTGACATTTATGATTATCAGAACCACATTCAAGGCGGCTCTGATGGAAGTTCAAGGGTCGACATGGAGGCTAGAGGTTAATGCGATTATTCCAAAAGATCTGGAGGCCATTTCTGGAGTGATCCTTCACCGACATGGACAGGGGGGATACACATTTAATGTAGAAGTAATTTGATTCAAAAGATCTAAAGGCAGATCTTTCTAGAGGCTGATATTTTTGGTAAACCCTAAAGGAGGGGCCGGCACATTCTTTTGGGGAGGGTTTTTTGTTGTATAAAGTGGCATTTTGGCCTCTTTGTAAAAAGGAGTTTGGATTATGCATTCTGGAGAGTTAGTGATTTTTCTCAAATCCTTTCTCAGTTGATGTATGCTTTGTAACTCATTTGGAATTTGGAATATAAAATACAGAGATTACCTTGGAAACCAGTGTTAGTGTTCATACTACTTTCATTTTTCTTTCAGATTATGTAAGTTTTGAACTGTGTTTTCTAAATCTGCATTTGAACTTTAAAGTTGTGAAATTCATCTTTCCTTCTTAAAATGTATATGCAAATTAAGCCTTTTCATGAATTATGCATAAATTCACAAAATTATGTTGAGTAAATGAAATAACTATCATTAGTTTTCCAGGGGTATGTTCATCTATTTTTTTAAATAATTCCTGTCAGTTCGGTATATCATCATAGGGATTAGTTCCTACCATTTCTGTTTTGCTTTAGTAATCTTCTCCCTTTACCTTACAAAATCAGTAGTTTAGGTGATACTGCCAGCACAAAGGAAGCCGGCCTTCTCCGGAGGTTCTTTTCCATTTTTTAGGTGACCCACAACCTGGAAAAGTTCCCATGTTTCTTTGAAGTATCAAGTTCTGCAACTTGATAAGGGTGCAATTTTAGCAGATAACAGTTATCTTGCAAACTTGAAACTGAAGGAGAACTAGGAGGTGTATCAACCTCGAAACAAGAGTTTGAAATTAACTCAACATCACTTTGTTATGATAAAATTGGATAACCAAATGAGGAAGAAGAGGCATATAAATAACCTCCAAACCTAGAAGTTCAAACTCCAAATTCCCTCCAGAAAGGGATGCCACATTCTTGGGTTAATAGTATAATCTTTTAAAATCCTTTTGACTTGTCAACTTAGGCGTCCAATTTGTCTTGGCAATAATAACCTTTTAAAATGCAATAATCCTCCAATATTGGTATCCACATGAGAGGCCCACATTTAAAAAACAACTTAAGTTATAAGGCTTAGGTGTGGGGGCCAAAAGCAAAATTAGAAAATAACATAAGTTATTAAACTTTACTTTTCTAAACTCCAAGAAAGCTAAAGAAACCTCTACCAATATTGCACTGCCACACTACCAAAAGTAGTAACTGAGTGTTGAATTGCTGCCAAACTACACTGTTAGAAATAACACTTACTAAAAATAGCATATTGCTAAAAATAGTAAGTGACTCCAAACACCATTTGAGCACATTCTAAGTAGCCATCATAACTTACTAAAATAGTAAGTCCAAAAATAGTCATTGATGAAAATGCATGTGACAGCCCACCAAAGCTCTTTGAAAACCTAGAAAGACCTAGAAACCCTTCTAGCAAACTCCTGCAATAAGCCCCTGAAAAGTTGACAAGAAACCTCTAAGAATTTAGGAAACCCTACAAATGCCTTTGAGTAGCCCATGAGACTTCGGAAATGGGTTATCAGCCACTGAAAAGCTTAGGGCTAAAAAGGGGACATTGCAAATGCACAGAAGGCTTCCAAAGATGCCACATAATAGTTGTTTACTCACTGGGTAGTGTTCAAGGTACCACAAGAGTAAATGAGAATAATTCACAAACATAATGTACGTACTAGAATATGAATCACATTTGAATCATAGAACAATCGTAAGAGTAATTGCACAACACAATTGATTGATTGATTTCATGAAGTATCTCAACAATACATAGCAATTGATCATGCCCGACTACAAATGACAAGATACATATATAGATGGCTGAGGTTGGTTGGGATACCAACCGTCGGCAACTCTTCCTAACTACCTGCCCGACAACTAATCCAACTTTTAGTTTAAACTGTGCATGTATTATTTAAACTATTATTATCTATTCCTAGTACGAATGACTACAACATTTGTTTAATTAGTACGGTCGATAATTATTTATTAACATGGCCATCTACATCATCCCCCCCCCCCACAAAGTAGTTGTCTTCTAGACGAATAAAAAAAAAAAATGCCAACTCCTTGTCCTTTTCCTGTAACCGATTCTCCCTCTGTGTTGAAAATCATTGTGTATCGGTCACTTGGGTATCCTTCTCTATCAATTGACTGTCACACTCACCCAATACTCCGTCCCTCTCTGCGAATTTCTCCTCGAGAGTTGCCACTCTCATTCGCTCAGCTACCAACTATTCTTGTAACTGTACTATGATAGTTGGTTGTATTGCAATTTGGTAATTCCAATAAATCTGATGGGGGTCTAGGGGCAACGCCCCCAGCGGGGTTGAGGGGCAGCGCCCCTCGTGGGGGTTTGGGGGCAGTGCCTCTAGTGGGGTTGAGGGTAGCTCCCCTCATGGGGTCCGGGGGCAGCGCCCCTGGCGCGCTCCTTGTCGCGGTAGAGGGGTGGGTTGAGGGGCAGCGCCCCTGCTGCCAAGACCAATTTAACACTTTTGAAACCACTCGAAATTGCATCGCGCACTTTATTTTCATGATTTTTCCATAACTTCCTAATAGTGTTGATGAAGCTGAAAAATACAGATTTTGCATTGTTTTTCTTAGACTTTACTTTCTCCAGGTCGATGCTTGGTATGGCTTGCCTTTTACAAACTTCGATACTTGGTATGGCTTGTGTTTTGAATGGTACGTCGTTCATACGATGTCACTCTCTCTTGTGTGTACGGCCTTCTTCCTGATGCGTACGGCTTCACTTTCCCTTTTGATCAAAAGGAAAGTACTCTTCATGCTTCTCTTGGAGTGTTGCATCTTTGAATAGGTCACCATGTAACTCACTTGGACTGATTTCTTCATAAACCCTTCTCACCAAGGGCTTAGTTTGATGATCATACCCACTTTCACCCATGTCACCAAGGTCATAGTGAAACATAGAATTTTCAATGTTAGCTGTTTTGAAAACTTTGTCCTTTTTCCCTTTAATGTAACCACCATCTATAGGTATATTTCTGCTCTCCTCTTTAGTAATCATATGCATACCAAAAAGGTCTCCTTGATCACCTGTCATAAGTTCTTGTGAAAACTCCAATTCTTCAACACAGGGTGGTACAATCAGGTGGGAATCATTACCAACATTATCACTTTGGCAATGGTCAAGGCTGATCCAAAGGCACCATCAGTATTTCCTTCCACTTGCTCGTCTTTAGCAAACTCATCCCATACAACAGTACTACTGAAATCTTCTGTGAAGCCCTTAGCTTCAAGACCTTCATAGGTTGAATCCTTATTAGGACTCAAGACTGTTGTTATGTTCTCTTCACCGAGCTGATCTTCATCACTTCCTATTACATGCAAGTCAAGGGGAGTATTATGGGGCTCTACCCTTAACTCCTCATTTGTCAAGGTATTTTCATCGAGCTCACGTTCATTTTGATGTGATGGGTGCACCTTGCTTGTGCCATCTTCACTGCTAGATGACTGATTTTTCTCTTCAACTTGCATATTTGTGCGCTGCAATTCACAAATAGGCACTTCACCTTCTTCCTTCTTTGATTTTTCAACCAAGGCTTGTTCTGCTTCCCTTTTTAACATTTTCCTAATGTGGTCCACCATCTCCGACTTTTCGAGCTTCAGAAACGCCACACAATTCAAATGGGTATCAAATGAAACATTGTACCTATAATCATCTGGCATGTTTTGATATTGCTCACGGAGTTTGGCAGCCTCATGTTCACATTGTCTTTTATACTGTTTGGCATATTCAATGAAATTCCTTACGACATCACTAACCTTTCCTTCCTCAAATACCATAGTTGAATCTGACTTCTCACGATCCCTGGTCTTAAGAAAACGCAACATCTTGAAACTTTAGAAAGCTAAACTGAACTCAGGTGAACAATCTGATTTCTCTGTCACTCAATTGTCAACTAACTTTGTCTTTTTTTTCACAGGATGGCAGGATCTTGGCTCTGATACCACTGAAAAGTGTAGAGCTAAAAACAGGGACATTACAGTCCCTGAAATATTCCGAGCCAAATTTTTTCAATTTCCAATTACAAATGAGCAATGCAACACACAACCGTTAGGGTTAGCACTTGAACCAAAACGATGCGGAATTCAACTCTAACCAAGAATGCCCCGGATGACAACGAGCATATGGTCAGAGGATCTCAAAGCAATGCTGAATAAAGAACTCTAACCAAGAATGCGCTGGATGATGACGAGCATATGGTCAGAGGATCCCTATCTTCTATTATGCTGAAAGTAAACTCAACACCCAGAATGTGCTTTCAAACCTGGAGTGGGAATGGAGCTACCATAGGGTGGAGATGTAAGATATTACAATGCAAATCAAAGTAAATAGGCGGCAAGCCAACCTCTTCCACTTATCCTTGAGTTGGATGCCTTCTTTGAGGAGGGAATTAATTTAAAATTAAAAGTCAAGAGAAGCATGAAGAGTACTTTCCTTTTGATCAAAACAATCAACCCTTTACCATTTGGGATCCGGGTTGGCTGGCACCAAGGTTTGATAAAGAACCTTTGTGGGATGAATTTCCCTTTGATCCTGATGAAGACCAAAATTTTGTTTGAATTGCAAGTTATGAGAAGGCCATAGAAGGAAAAGTTGTTTTTGATGAAGAAGCTTTCTCTGAAAAGCTCCATGGTGACCCCGTCAAGTTGGTTGCAGCCACCAAGGAGGATGTTGTTACTCCCGAAACTTTCAGAACAACATTCAATGATTCTTTGTTCGAGTTAGGGGCTGTCATAGCCTTTGATCAAGAAGATGGTGAGGTGGATGAAGAGCTAGAAGACCTTATGGTTCTTGAAGAAGAAAGGTTTAAAGTGGTTTTAGAACACAAGGCTGATTTACCAATTCAAGAAGCTGATTGCAAACTTGGGGTCGAAGAATTTGTGAAGTATGATGCTTTTTATGACAATGAGCATTCTCCACTAGTCAATGGTGAAGAACAAGAATGTTGGAGCAGCAATGAGGGCAGCAAAGACAAGGGACAAGGTTCTGATTTTCTGTAGAAACCCTTGTTCTCATTGATTTTGGAAACTGCTTGTTTTGCTTGTTTTTTCTCATTTTTGATTTTTTTGTGGTTTTTGCATATACAGATAAAATGCGATTTTGAAAGAAATTGCCTTTAAATTTAAATAAAATATTGCAATACCGAAAATGATAGAATCTACTGGATTTATAGATGCCAGAGTATTTATTGATCTTCTATGCTGATTACAAACAAGATCTAGTAACATGCAAATTGAAAAAACAACAATATTCAAAAACTTGGTTTGCTCATTGCAGCCCCTAGAAATGATGAAGAAATGGCACAGCTACCAATAAAATCACTTTCTCTCTCTGATAGATGATTGCCAATGAACACAGAGATATATGCGTCCCATTTGGTGAAGTCATAGAGCAAATAGTGAAGGCGTTTTGCCCTAGAGGAAGAGTACGGCTTGTACTAGAAGGTACGGCCCTAACAGTAGCAAATGTACGGCCCCAACATCAACAAAGAATTCCGTACGGCCTTGATAAAGATGCCAGATGTGAAACAAAGTTAGGCGCCCCAGAATAACTCACTGTCTGATAATTTCCGGATTCGAATCCTGAAGATATAATCTCTGAATAAATTCTGTGATAACCTCTGAATGAAGCTACCTCTCTGATAAGCAATAAATCAGCTGATATTTCACAGCCTCTGAACTGCAACACTGAAGATTGGCTCGTTCTCCAATGCAAAACAGATAACTGAAACCCTTGGCTCCGTTCTCTGGAAGAATACTTGATCAAAGTCAAATTCATAACATAATCAGCTCTTTTCCCAATGAAAATCCATATATTCTTCAAGAAGTCGACTTTTCTCAAAAAATCATCATTTAAATAAAGTTCGAACTTTTCTTTTAATTTTTCCAAAGTCTCAAACGCACTTTTAATTATAAAATATAATTGAAAAGTGGCCCCTTCTTCATGTTGGTCGACCCCTTTAAAAATCACTTAAGTTATAATATTAAATAATATTATAACTTTATAATATAAGCTTCAAAATAATTAATATTTAATTTGACAGATAAATATTAATATCTTCCTCAAAATAAGTCCGATTAACAAACCGTCTGAAGTTGGAGAATAAGTGATTGAATTTGCATACGACCAGACCAAACTGCTAAAAATAGCAGGGGTGCTCCGCTGAGTGACTTTACTTACTAAAAATAGCAAGTCAAGCAAATGATGTCTGAACGACCCTAAACGAAAGCCAAACTGGAAGATTCTGCCAACAGAAGCCAAACCAAGCCTCAACCAGACCCTCTATCCACCCTATCAGCCTACGAGGGTCACATAATAGGCTAATCACAAGCACAGAGAGATGTCAACTAGAAGGGGACATGACATTTTCAGTTGCAGCCTATTAACAGTTCACTATCTTTGAATTTTCTTGATTGGGATAGATACTTCAAGGTGTCCGTTGACAAGGAAGTGCAAGCTCTATCCCTATTTTATCACACACTTAGCATGGTTGAAGAGTTGTACTGGAAGGCTCAGCTTGAAGAGAGACAAAGAGGAGTGAAAGATGAAGTTGCTCTTCCCAATCTGCAACTTATCAGAAACTCTTCGGTAACCTTGAAGTCCGAGTACATGAACTTGGTTGAAGATTGTGATCACGCCATTGAAGTTGCAAAGAAGACCATTTGTGCTTTTCAAGATAGAGAGAGGAAGTTTGATGAACTTTATCTGGAGTTTGAATCAACAAGAGCTACGCTGGAAGAAACTCAAATGGCATTAATGGAGGTAGAAAATTAGTTTGCTGATTTCAAAATTTTCACAAAGCAAGAGAATCCACATAAAGCCGAAGAAATCAAGCAAGTAATTTGTGAGCTTGATAGTCTTCGAGAAGAGTTTGACCTTGAAGGTCTCACAAGAAGGACTGAAGTTACAAGTGCAGATTTGGATTAGCAAGATGGATGGAATAACTTTCAAGTTTTTGACAATCCTCTCTTTGAAGAAGGTGATGAGGAAGATTATGACAATCCTCTCTATGAGATGGAAGATGAAACGGAGAATGAGACTGAGCATGGTTTCCAGTGCTTGGATGCTTTGATATCGCTCCATGAAGAAGTGCCACGTTTGTTGATTAGTAATGAATGCATAAGTGGGCTCAAGGGTGACGATTCCATATGGGAGGTGTCGAAGCAAGGTAATTTCAACATCTATGACATCAAGATATTGATGAGACAAGTTATGGTAGCTACTGGTAACTTCATTACAGCAGCAAGGTAACTTCATTACAGCAGCAAGGAGTGATGATTTCAGATCTACTACTCATGAGGAATGGGGGAAGAGCAGACCTAAAACCGTTTTGGCACTCTTGACAATCTATCCCTTGGGTGGAATGATGTTTGGGCTCAAACTAGTCCGTTTTTGGAGTTTGGAATGAAGACAACGTTTGTTTCATGTTCCACAGATGTGAATGCTATCAGGAATTGGTTTCAGGGATTCATGAGTATGCACTTGGTTTTGGCTAACATTTGGGAATGTATTGAGTTTTCTTTTCAATGCGTTGGAAATCATCTTCAGTTGGGTATCCATATTTGGGATCCTCAACTTGGCTTGATAGAGTTTATTACATATGGAAAGGACTTTTGGAGAGAAATTTTGAGTATGGATTGGAGAGATGAACGATCGGTCGCTCTTGGGAGTGATTTTCGGCTAAGACAAGGGCAGATTTTGAGACATGAGCTTGCTGGTTGGAGGCAAACCAGCCACCTTACATGGGGAGTTACTCTCATTCAAGGGAGTTGGTTCTTCACTTATTGCCTAATGGGTGATAGTTTTCATTTGGACATTGCTCAAGTTGGTTCTCCTGCCACTTTGGAGGTGTTACCTTGCAGCTCAACGGTCATCTCACATGCTCACACTAGGGAATTTGAGTGGTGTTGTTGTTTTCCTTTGTGTAGAATTCTTGAATTTGACTGCACTATGCTGACCTCAGCCTTGATTAGCAGTGTTGACGTGGTTTTTGCGATTACACCAACACAGAATAAAGTCACCAATGGCTACTCTATCTTCTCTTGAACAAACTTTCCTGCATGCTAAGATTGCGAGATAGATCATACATTTAACTCCAAGGTTCCTTCAGTGCGAATAGTCTCAGTTGGCTTGATGCGATTTTGCTGGTATTTCAAGGGGACTTACACAATTGTTCGACAGTTGACAGCAGACAACGGACTAAGGGCTTCGTGTAATTCAAATGATTTGGCAAGTGAGCACAAGTTTCCTAATCCTAACCAGAAATGAACTGAATTTAAAATGAGTGTAGGGCCTAAGAAGTTTATGTTCTACTCTAAGGCGTGGGATATGGCGATCAATTCTTACGAACTTCAACTAGGCCTTGCTTTGCCTCGCTTCGGATAGCTTCCACAAAACTGGTGCAATCTTCAGAGGAGTGGCGAAAGGTGTTCAATTATAACTCGACATGCAAGTACCATCAAGACGATGCATACAAACACGTGAATCACAATCGAAGTTAAGTTTGAGAAGTAAATCCAGTTGACCACGCAGGGCAAACCCACCGTCAGCGAGCCCGCTAGTGGTATGGACAAGCGAAGTCTTGTTCAAATCGAGCACCACATTCCACAATTACTAAGTACTTGCATGAAATGAAATCTACTTTACTTTAAGCTATTTCAAGTTGCTATGTGAATTGGAAGGACGAAGAAGCCTCGACAACTACTCATAACAAAGAAGAAATCACCATCAATGAAGAACTCTTTTATTATGAAAGCATTCACGACAACTTCTTACAAAGTATTCAAAGGGAAGACTTTCCTTCCTTTTCAATTTAAACTATACTATCAACTATTCTACTTTCTACTCTATCAATTTCTCTCTACTCCTTTGCTATCCTAACTCTGATCTAATTCTAATGAGTACAAATGAGGGGGACTCCCCCTTTTATAGATGGCCAAGTCCAACGGACGGCTTAGATTACAATTGGCTGGATGGCCCAGATTGTGCCACCTCAGCCCTAAACAAGATTCACCCTAAAAACCGCCACAATGGAGAGTGGGGCAATAAATGAGCAATTAATGGCCACCATCTTCTAAAAGATTCCCGTTTGTAGACGCGTTCGCACTGTTCTCAACCTTCTTCTTGACGTTCTTCAACTTCTTTTTTGTCACTTGAGTTATACTAAGTCTCAACACTTAGCCATTTTTCGCAACTTTTCTTCCTTCGAGGTTGAAATGTCATCTTGGATTGTTTTCTTCATCACTTAAGTCATCACCGCTTGGTCCCGACGTCCCTCCTGCAAAATAAGCAAGGAGAAGGGTATTAGAACACTCCATAATATAAATTCAACTTACTTACCAGGATTTTCACTTTCTGACTTCCAAAGGTTCATCGTTTTTTTCTTAGCCAACTTCATCCTTCAAATTCTTCATGCCTTAGCCAAATTTCCAACCCGTCTTGCATTTTGCTTGGCGCACTTCACTTGATATTTTATCTAACTCAGGCTCAAGAAAAATGCTTTCATCAGGAATTTGATCAAAAATTATCTAGGTGCTTGACTTCAGATTCATTTGCCAATGCATTTTTAACACATTTTACTCCTTGCCTTAGAAATTTTTTTTAAAAATTTTCCCTTAGGGAAAATTCATTATTTCAAGTGCCGATCAAATTCTCCATCCTGAAGGCTTCGGCGAATTGTGGAAGACTTTGAAATCCATTTCTTGTCGAAGATCTTCAATAACCAGAAGAGAATTTTCTTCAAAACGTGTAGAATCCATGGGTACACAACAAATGGGTTCATTTAATTTTTCTTGAATTTTGAACCTTGGAAAAATAACTTTCAACAAATTTATTCAAGCTCCTCATCCCTATGAGTACTTTGTTGCTCTGACTTGAAAATTCTTTATCGACCTCGCGAAGCAGGCACTTTCCGACTTCATCTCCGGAAAATTCATTCGTGTCCAGGAAATTTCATCGCTTCACCAGACTTAGGCGTTTTTCCTCTAGAGAGGTGGAATTTTGATAACACTTAGAAAAATATTTAAAATCACTTAGCACTTCGAATTTGCCTTAGAAATTTTTTTATTCACCTTCAATCACTTGCCTGTGGTGAGGAAATTTTATTTCAATTCACTTAGAATTTTTTTCCTTCTTGAATGCCTTGTGCGCATTTTACATTCCATGAGGGATATATTTTTTTTTCTCAACGTCAAGTATATCATTCATCACCTGGCAACTTCTAACGCCTTAGTTGTTTTACTTCACACTTCCATTACTTTAGGCGCATTTAGCTTATTAAATTTCCACGCCTAGTAATGTTCTTCATCTCCACTTTCAACGCCTAGGTGATATTTTAATCTCCCCTTGGGCGCATTTTATGCTTGAAGAGGACATTTTAACTTTCAACGCCTAGCATCACCTTACCTTCTTTCACTCACCTTTACTCACTCCAACTTGGGCGCATATTAGCATGTGTGAAGGATGACCTTTGGGCTTCCTTATTTTTGTCTTCATATGCTTTGCTTGGGCGCATTTGAGCATGCATGGAGGATGAACATTTACCACGCCTTCTTGTGACCTTTCATCTCCCTTCTTTTGTCTTCACATGGCCTCTTTTGGGCACATTTAGGCATGAGAGGAGGACGAGTTTCTAACTTAGAAACTTCTAGCATTTTGTTTGCATGTGAGGGTGCATTTTGGCATAGGTGATGGATAAACTTTGTTGACCTCCTTGACTTTCTTGTTGACTCCTTTAGATGGGCGCATATCAGCTAGGCCAAAGGATGGGCGCATTCTAACATGTCAAGTGGATGAAGTTTTATACTTAGAAAAATTTTCAAACATGAGATCTTGCATGAGGGCGCATTTTGCCATGAGAGGTGGATGAAACTTGTGCCTTAGAAAATTTTTATGCTTCTTCATCAAGCAGGGCGGATATTCAAGGTGGAGCAAGATATTTTCAATCACTTAGCCATTTTTCTGATTCCAGCTGAAGATGGGCACATTTTCTTGGTGGTGCAGGATGAAGTCTCAGACTTAGTCACTTTTTCTTCGTCTTTGCCAGCTTCTTCATGCCTTACTATAAATAGTAAGCCCTTCTAATTCTCACACTTTGGAAGCTCAAATTGCCTTGAAACTTTGAACACTGGATCCTCACGACTTCATCAACCTGTTGACACTGCTATTTTGAGCTGACCTGCTAAAAATAGCATATTTCTGAAGGTAGTTTGCTATTTATAGTAACTGCCTGCTTCTGATACCTTCACAACTCCGTTTGATTTGAAATTTGAATGATGCGCTCCTCACCACGTGACCTGCCTGTTGACACTGGCGCATGCGGCCAGTTTGTTATTTTCAGCCTGTTTCTGAAATGACTTACTATAAATAGTAAGTGCTCTGTTTGCCCTCAAATTTTATCAGCAGATAGCTTGAAAGATACTGATCGCGGTGGTTTACATCGGTTTTCGAAAATTCTGACATTTTACCCCTTTTTGGGCCCCGAAGCTGGAAACCCTAATTCATCTTGCATGTATATCAAACGATCTCTATTTGTCTTCATTTCTGTTGCATTGCGATCAGTTCATGATTCTGAAGTGCTGGGAGGCGGTTGCCGGGATGCATCTGCTAAAAATAGTAAGTTCCTAAATGAGTGACCATCTCCATTTGCATGTCACATCACTGCGAAGCTCTCGAAAAACCCATAAAGAATATGCAGACATGCAAAGGAAACCCTGACATGCAAACCCTAAAAATAGCCTCGGAAGGCTGAACTCTGAAAGTAGTCATCTTGCTTTGCATGTTACACCATCGTGAAGGTCTCGAAAAACCCAGAAGGAATCTCCAGACATGCATTTGAAAATTCTGCATATAAGCCCCGAAATCTGCTCTGGAAGCTGAATTGCTAAAAATAGTAAGTTGTTTGTTTCAGCTCAAATTTAGCCAACGGGTAGCTTGACATGTTTTGAATGCAGTGTGACGATCGAAACTCTAGAAATGCTGAGAAAACACCCTGAATTGCACACTTACTAAAAATAGTAAGTAGCCGAAATCTGATGAAATTTTAGTGGAAACTTGCTGGGAGCACATTGACAACAATGTTAGTCTCAATTTTCAATTTATTCACCTCGCTTGACCACAAATTGGTTGGAAAGTTGAAAACCCTAATTTTACCGACTTGGCCAAAATCCCACATCAGACGGGCACACCCCGAAAGACAGACAACAGAGAAGGGATAGAAAGAGAGAGAGAGAGACAATAGGAAAACTAACTAAAACCAAGCCAAAAGACTGAGACGAAGCAAAAATTAGGGGGTCCCCGTTTGCAATGGGGCGATGTGTGAAAAAGGTCACAACAAGCAGCAATCATTTGTTCCTTCACACCTCTCCTACTCTCCAAGTTCACCTTATGATGGTTTGTGATGTAAACTTTGATAGTTTACTCTTAGCGTTGGTTCAGGACGGCGGATTTCCACATGCTCTGGTTGTTCATTCTGAGACTTTTGGAGTTGGAATTGTAAGAGTAATTAGCAGTCTTCTTGGTGGTGTCAGTATAATTCAGTTGGTGCATAGTAGCTCCACAAGAGGACGTGAGTATGAGTTTGTTGAGCTCTTGCAAAGGATTGTTTTCCTCTTTGCAAGAAGATTTGAAGATGTCACATTTGCCATTAGGGCCTCGTTTGTTATCTTGTGGAGGAATGCTGGGGAGATTGATTTTGAGTTGAATAGCCTATCTTTCTTCTTACCTAGAATTGTGGTTGATAGTGGTATGGTTGATACTGTTGACTTTGGGCCTCTTGAACTTCAAGCGTTGCATGATATTGATTTTAGTCCTTTAAGATCTTTCAATTTGAGTACCATGGATGGTAACACTTTGGAGTTACAAGGAAGGTTATTGCAGCAATGGCATGATGTTTTCACTGATGTGATTAGAGTGATGCAGCATCGACGTGGTGGGTCCTTCCTGAGACGGACTTGGAAACCAAGGATCATACTTGTTTGGGTATGGATCAGTCTTAAATTTTCTGGAGTTGTGGTGGTATTGCTTGAGGACAAGCAATTTTGGGAAGGGCAGACTGTAATGTCCCCGTTTTTAGCACTACACTTTTCTGTGATTGATGGCCTATCTTTGGTGTGTTGTCGACCAGTCAGAAGCAGAATTAGGATTTCCGGCTGCTTGGTGGGTTCTCTTGATGATTCGGGGTTTTGCTTGTTGGAGTTTGGTTGTTTGGATTCTGGATTCCTTTTGAGTTTTCAAAGAGCTTTGCAGAGCGACTTGCAACTGCATCGGGCAACCTCTCCAGACTTACTATTTTTAGTAAGTTATGACGGCTACATCCTGGAGTTTGGGATTTTGGATTGCGGATTCTTTCTGGGTTTTCAGAAAGCTTCGCAATGGTATCGCATGCACTTTGATCCGGGCAACTTTCTGGAATTTACTATTTTTAGTAAATTCTATTTCTTGCAGTGGTCCTGTTGGTTTTGGCACGGATGGCTCTCATCTTCAGTCAACTCAATTGGTTTGATCAATTTTGGCCTTGGGATGCATTTTGGAGAGATAAGTTCATTTTATTTAAATAATGTTATGTTAACGTTATATTTTAATGTTGACTCCCCCCTTGGCCTAGCTACATCACTTCAAGTTGTTCTTAAAAGGTGTTCTTCAAGGGTGGGCGCTTCATTGAAGGAAATTTATTATTATTCAAAGGTCTATGTCATGCTTGAGTTGGATGCCTTCTTTGAGGAGGGAATTAATTTAAAATTAAAAGTCAGATATTGCTTGGAAAAGGGGACGCCATCTCTTGGAGGGAAAAGATTGAATTCAAACTTGAAAATTAGGGTTTCTCTTCTAGAAGCTTCTGGAGGGCCTTCTCAAAATTATAAAAGGAAGCTTTGGGTCTTCATTTTGGTATCTTATGTCTTGAGTAAAGTTATGCTGCCAGAATGGTATTTGGATTGCTTCGAGGAATGAATGCCTCCTAGCCTTGGCTCGACTTCTTGCTTGAAATACAGCAACTAGTGGAGAGTTAGATTGTAGTTGAGTGAGATTTGTAGTGAGATTTTGCATTGTAGAAGTTGTTTTGCATTTGTAGTTCAGTTTCTTGCATTTTAATCAAAATCTGGAGTTGCTGATTTTGTATTGCAGATTGAAGTTTATACTCATAAGTCTTTGGGCGAATTTATTTTGGTTCTGGGTAGTTTACCCATGCATTTGCTAGCCTTGGGCGCCCCTCTATGCCAAGTTGCAGATTTTTTAGAGGTGTCTTGGATTTTATCTTGTTGGTAGAACATTTCTTGAGGCTGTTCCATTCTGTTTTGCCTGGCAAGTGTTTAGAACCCAACTTGCCATTAGATCAAGGCATCCCTCACATTGAGACCTACCCGATAATTTTGAACCCAACTTGCCATTAGATCAAGGCATTGTGGATGGTGAATTCCCATTTTTATTGCATAATTAGATGTGAAATTTAAGGAATGTAGTGCAAGGAAAAAGTGAATTTGTGTCAGCTCCCTTAACAAATCTAATACCATGCCATAATTGGCTTTTGGATATTAGCTCGTAAGTGGCCTTGTAGAAATGACTACGATGGCTAGATAGCAACTTCCCTAGCATGTGCTATCAGCCAAAAGAGATCAAGTGGTAAATAGATATGACTTTATTGGCAGATCTTCAAGTTCAAATTCTCAAATGACATCTTCATGTGTCAAACAGAAATATGGAATCCAATGTTGGGTGATGTGTAAATTTGATTAATAGATCACATGCAACTCTGGATATGGTATACGGGTAAAGTTTCCCAAGCATATCCTAATTTGGATGTGTTATCTAATAGTTTCTGGTGAATGGTTTCATCATATTTTTTGTTAAAAAGAATAGTATAATATTAGTATGCTAATCAAAAGGACTAGACTTATATAATATAAATTGCAAATTCACCATCCATAAATTTTACATAGATTGCATTGTTTCTGACATGTTGCTAGTTACATATTAGAAGAGCAACTATCCATTAACATCCGTGTTCAGTTTGTAGTTTGTAAATAATCATATTAGTTTTATTGTAATTGGCAAAGTTAGTTCCCGCCAGTTGACAATTGCTGACGGTTGGTAGTCCTCAACCGCCGTCGGCCATCTTATATATTTCTAATTGTACACATGATTGGGAACTGTATGCATGGATTCTTGGAACATTTTGTAAAAACCTTTGAATGAATATATTGACATATCTTTCTGAATTGCTGTTTTGTATTGTTTTGGTGTCTACTTTACTGTTTTCTTTGTAATAATCAAACAAGTAGAGATAGTAGTAAACATTTGGCACCATAATTACTACCTTATTTGGTATGGAGGCCACATTTCGAGAGATGTTCTATAAGCTGAAGTGCTAAACAGTCTCCAATATTTAGCTTAGGCTATAAGGATGTCACAGAAGGTGCATGTTGAAGCAAATGAACTCACTCAACACTTTTAGGAGCAACTAGCTCAACAATCACATCTTACAAATGTTGAAAAGGCTAAAGTAGCAACCAAAGATGCAGAATTACTGAGTAAGGCTGCTTGCTAAAAAAAAAGATAAGGAGATTGAGTGGATAAAATGCCAGTTGGTCGAGGCTGCACAAATGGTGAAGGCTGCAAGGGAAAGGGAATTGTTAGTGGCTCATCATCTCAAGCTGCGATCAGAGGAGGTTTACAAGCTACACCATATCAGCTCTCAGACTTCTGCTCCTACATTCTCAGTCTACTCAGCTCTAGGAACATCCTCTCACCCACCTTCTTAGTAGATTCGGTAAATATTCTGTTTTGTTGTTTTGCCTCCCAATTTTGGTTGTCAATCATTTGGAAGACATTTTTTTTTGGGGTGCTGATGTAGTCCGTAAATAATCATATTAGTTTTATTGTAATTGGCAAAGTTAGTTCCTGCTAGTTGACAGTTGCCGATGGTTGGTAGTCCTCGACCACTATTGGCCATCTTATATATTTCTAATTGTCTGCATGATCAAGGACCACATGCATGGATTCCTAAAACATTTTGTAAAAGCCTTTGAACGAATATATTGACATATCTTTCTGAATTGCTGTTCTCTATTGTTCTTGTATTTACTTTACTGTTTTCTCTGTAATAATCAATCAAGTAGAGATAGTGGTAAACATAGTTGTCTTCATGTTGAAAGGCACAATAAAATCATAGAGAGACCTAAGGACTAGAAAATTGGTTGCATGTGAAAGATGAGGCATTGTTTTGACTTTCAACAGCATTTTTCCAGTTACATAATGACTGAGCAACCATTTACATCTGCATACTAATTTTCTTGACTCTGAACTTCAAAGTGTATATCCAATTTTATAGGGAGAACCAATAATCACTAGAGGATTGCATTCAAAGGACCAAACATTATTTCTGCATCACGTTTCCTATTACATAACAGAAGGCCAAAGTGCTCATTTACATATATGTACAGACTGCTTTGAATATGAAACATATACCTAAATACTGAGAGCCAAAAACATTAGATTATCAAGCACATTTAAAAGATCAGGTTTTCATTCTTTCAAACATCATTCCAACCTGACCCCCTCTGCAAAAAGGGTCTATTGATGCAGTTAAGAGAAACTGATGAACTTAGTTTGTTTAGTGATAAGATAGAGCACTTTTTTGATGCGTAGTAATTATTAAAGAACTCTTAAAATGTAGACTGCTGTACCAAAGACCGTATCCATTACTTGTCAAAAGAAACCCTGGCACATGGTGTTACTGTTAACTATGAAAGCTACACTACCAAACCACAAGCTGTAGTACAGATGAATGATAGAAATCACAAACCATGCCAAGGAACAATTATGCAGAGAGTATAGAGAATAATGTTTTTTAATATGTCGTGCTCAGTACAATGATTACTAGTACAGGGAGGACCTGCCATAAAATCATCACCCTTACCCCAACAGTGGAAATGTTACTTGTAGGACCAAGAGTTATCAGTTAAGACACAATGGCTGCCGTGTCAATTCATTATGACTATATAAAATACAATACCTAAGCCAACAATGGATAACAACCTGATGAAGTGAGCACAAAACATTAATTAATAATTATTAATAACATATAACTGTCTACACATGGCATCCTGTTTAATATTTTGATAGAACTCCCTCAACATTTTGAATTTCTAGATGATGCCTACATATAGAAATTCAAAAAAGAGCATCTAGATGCATTTCTGCTCTCCTCAATCCTTCTGTATCCTCTACCTGTTCAGTTAGGTACTCTTAGCCTGGACCGTTCTCCTGATATTTTCATTACACTCTATTGGCTGTTTCAGTTCTCCATGGGATCTCTTCTTTTGGCTTTGTCAACAGCTCTCTGATAAAAAGCCTTCCTCTAAGAGGTGTATTGTTGTTATATGATTGGCTGGTTGTATTCTATATGTTGGCTGGACGTTTATGTTGTTGATGGATTTCTAGTACCCTGATTCCTTAGTGAAATATAAAACAGACTTTTCTCCAGTCTGGTAATCTAAATATACCCAACTTTAGCTTTGTTATCTAATGTGATGAATATTTAGGTGGTCAATTATTGGTGGATGAGCACTAGTCTTTCACAACGAAACCATTTAGAGTGAATAGATTAAATATATGATTGATTTTTTTTTGGAATCATTAGCGTTTTTGTTGGATAGGTAAATGAGGCTTGAGTGGTGTTACATCCCAAATTGTGACGTTACAATTTACCATTACTAGATAGAGTAAATGTGAATTCTTGAGGTAAATTAATGATGCTTGTACCTTGTTTTCAAAATGAATGTTGTTTCATTTGATGTTATTCTTGGTGAAATACTGCATAAAGGAAAATAGAAGGTTATTGATTTGTGAATAATCTAACTTTTGAAGTGTTTCATGTATTCTGCTTTGTTTTGAGCATATGACTCCCGTTGTCGTGTCATGATGTGCAGGAAACAGGTTTATACCTCCAGGCAGAGGAGAGATATCACTCGGGGAGGAACTTGGTTGGGTAAGCAGTAACGAGTACCAAATGAGCATACACACATGTCAGTATAGGTTCTAAGAAACCAAGTCAGTTTTGTTGGTCTAGATAAGTCATCCTTAGGCTTTAGGAGTTATGTTTACTTCTTTATGCTTTGAAAAGTGATGATTACTCATTTGTCTAACTTACTGTGCTTTGACCATGATATGGAAAACGTGAATGGATATATGTTAATAAGTCAAGTATGTATATACATGTCAATACATATGTATGTTCGGCAGATGGATATGCCCATACGTACATGTCAACATGGTATACATACATTTATGTGTACACTGCGTACAGTGATATACATACATACATATATATATATATATATATATATATATATAACCACGTTACCTATAGCCTGAGAATAAGGATGTTAATAGTAATATTTGATTAGAATTTACATATAATCATATTTACACGAATATGTATACATGTATATTGAAAGTATGCTGATTGGCTCACAATATACATACGTAACAATTAATACGTATAAGTGTAAATATTTAAATATGTAAATGTTTATATATTTTAATATATATGTATATATTTTATATTATAGTTTTACTTAAATATATGTAAATATATTTAAATAGTAATATATTCATATATTATGGAGTAAATAAATCTATAATAAAATATATAAATATATATTAAATATATAAGAATATTTGAATTTAATATTATTGCCTAAAATGATTTAGGAAATCAATTTTATATTACCTTGAGTAATTTTGGAAATTGAATTTTAAAATACCTTGGTAAATTTATAAAACGATTTTTATTATATATTATTACATTTAAAGACTTTATTAATATTGAGTTAATCAAATAAAGATGTCGAACCTTGGCTTAAAAATACAGATTTTATTTGAAAAGGCACTTTCCCGTGAAGACATGGCAAATTATTTTGATGACTTTATAAAGGGAAAACTTTAAAGGTTTTAAAGTTATATCTTTTTGAAAAAGAAGAAAATACGTTATATTTTCGAAAGCTCAAGAAAACTGCCTGAGAAGGTCACGTCCTGAAGAAAAATGCGCCAGAAACACGTGGGCAAAGAACTGGTCTCTGGGAATAACCCGCATACTGATCTTAAGGCCACGAAATGGCGACGTGGGAACATGTGAGACTTGAACTTTTTATCTGGAACGAACTTCCTGATTTATAGCTACAAAATAACCTA
Source organism: Sequoia sempervirens (assembly GCA_007258455.2). Taxonomy (NCBI): domain Eukaryota; kingdom Viridiplantae; phylum Streptophyta; class Pinopsida; order Cupressales; family Cupressaceae; genus Sequoia; species Sequoia sempervirens. Next base: position 424,186 of record VDFB02014224.1, read on the forward strand.
AAATCTGTAGACGCCTTGTGCTATCAAATCCGCCATGTGAGAGTTGATTTATTCCTCTCTTGCTGGCTCAAAAGCGACTCGAATCACCTCCATTTTTAATGACTTAGGGTTTAAGAATCCGCCAAGTATCATTTTGACTAATTCTGGGCACTTGTTGTCAATCCGCATGCCTTCTTAAGTGGAAAACTGTTGCAATTCGGGCCTATTTATACACGCCCTTCCATTCATTGCAGAGACACGCATTGAGCAATCTAAGTTTAGTATATTGAGCTGTCCCTGTTCATTCATCCAACACACAATTCTAGAATTTGGGTTTAGTCTCATTTAAAAAAAAAAGACAAGTATTTATGAGTGTTAATTTGTTGAGAGTGAGAATTATTCTGCTAAGAGAGTTTTTGAGAGCATTTAGCAATTTTGTGAGCAAATTCAGAGTGTTCATCCTTCGTAGAGTGAGCTTTTAATCTGCTAAGAAGTCCTTTGGCTGGAGGCTATAGGTGTAGCAAATTCTCACTAGATCAACACCTATGGAAAGCTCTTGTCAGGCATGTTAACTCTTTTACTTTTTCATGAAGTTGCTATTCTTCTTTGGTCTAGAAGAGTTTACAAATAAAAGTGCACTTTCATTGAAACATAATAGGGAATGAAGGTCGATCTTTATGGTATACATGGAAAGAATTTCAAAAAGGATTGCCTTAATTATAGAAGTGTTGTTGAACCATTAAACAAGTGGAAAATTTGTGAAATAGGAAGGCTAATGCATGTTCTATACTATTAACTCTTGCATTAATTAGTAAATGGATTTATTGTTCCATTGAAGAGTAAATTATATTAATTAGTAGACGGATTTACTGATCTATTGAAGAGTAAATTGCATTATTTGTATTGACTCCATATAAGGAGTGTATGTTTGCATATAGCTATTTAAATACTAAGGAATGAAATGAGGGTATTTAATAAGTTACCGATCACAACTAGTTGAAGATTAACTTAGTCAAGTTATTAAAAGCTCCTAGGATGAGAAAGTTCCGTATAAGGGAGGTAGTTGTGAGTACTTGTTAAATTGTTCTCCTTTCTAGTAATTAACTTGAAGTAGGACGTCTAGGGTACGTACTACCCCGATAGACCAACCTACGCGTAGTGTAAGAAAGCCTTAATGCAAATCGGCCCTGAGTAGTGCATATGATAAATGACCTTCATTCGAAGTACTGAATGATAATACTTTGGCCAAAGTAGTGAAATGTACAACATCCACTTAAGTGGGAAATAGTTGAGACTACACTGTCAGTTCATTGTGATCCCGAAGTACATACTAGTTCAAGAGATGCCGTATGCACAGGACCTAGTTATGTAGGAACACAACACTATGCTCAGTTGGTAATCGTTAAAGGATACCCTACCAATCTCTTCTTCGAAGGGAGGGCCATCTATCTAACGATAGGTGTGTGGGGGACCGCATTATAAGTCCGTGGTTGGCGGAAAAGCGCCCGAGTGATGTTTCTCCTCCTCAACAAGCGGCCGATGTACCCAGATTTGAAAGGACGGACTCCTGGACCTTCTTACTACTATTTGTTCTAAAGCTCATTGGAGCTATGTTAGTTAAGGTATGTATTCATGTTTCATGTACTTGTGAAGTTATTATATTGAGATGGAATCTTTATTGTAAATTGATATAGCAACATGTTCATGAATTATCAATAAAGAAAAGGAAAATTTTTATTGCAATGTCATGATAACACGTTTACATACTTGTAGGATGTAAATTATGAAAATTTTAATTTTACCGAAGGGTTGGGTTGTTACAAGTGGGTCCTATATTGGAAATATAAAAAATCCCAAGGCAAGGACTGTGCTTATGATTGTTCCAGGTGATCAAAATCATCACCAAAATTTCAATAAAAAATCTTTCATTGTATTGCTAGGTTTACTACAATGAAGTTCAGCAAAATTTCCAGAGTTCCTAAAAATTAATCAAAATGGCATATAAGGGACTGAGGAGAGAACTACAAAATAGTCATTTTATACAATTGGTTTATAATCCAATACTGTTGATGACAAAACATCTCTTAAATTGGAAATGTTCTATAGGGGCAGAGAAAACTTATCCAAGAGACTAGAGTAGGATCATGAATGGAATGCATAAAAGAAGAGCAGGACCAGATGCTACTTATTTCATTGTCATCAAAGAAGGGCAGGAAATGAATGCAGAGCCATCCATCAACCTTCAAACCAACCTTTGAATCCATTAAACAAGCCCAAAATAGAGAAGAGGACTGAGAGAAGTAATGAAAGTCAAATTGATATGGAGTTCCATCATAAACTGCAGGTCTGGAAACAACAAGAATACAAAGCAGATAACTCACGCCCATAACAAGTGGGAATGTGAAAGAAGTACCTCAATCCGTCTTTAAATAGGTTACCCTTAACTATACTTGCAAGGTCTGCTAGAACAGCAACATGACTGACTCTGTATGCATACACCAAGGAGGATATGTTACTTGAGGCTTAAGTGGATTGGAGGTCTATGCCTTTGCCTTCTATCATGGCAATGAACTGAACACTCTTTAGTTTGATGTGAGTCATGTGTGCCTGTTTCTAGTCAACTTTTAATTTATCTTCCCGCATCTCCATCCACCCTACACACACACTTTTGCAGAATTACATGTGAATATTTAAAGATTGATAGGGAACAAGGCTACTCTGTGATCATAATAAAGCCATCTGCCTTGTAAGCTTATGGTGACAGTGATCAAAACTGAGATACTCAAACCTATCCAAAAGAGGGAATGCCTTCGCAAAAATACTTTGAAGACACCTGCTTATGATGGTTTTGGATCCCATGGGTTTGCTAATGACACAAGACTCGCCTTCAACCTCAACAGAATTTTAGTTCATTGAAGAGAAATCATGAGGCCAAGTACAAGAGCCATGGTCTCTATTCATTGTTGGGGCCCTTGAGAAGGTCCTAAGAATTTGCAGATAAGAGTGAACCCTTCTCATCCACAAGGAGACCAACTGTAGCTAGACCTGGATTTCCTTTTGCTGCCCTGTCATAGTAAGACTTAACGCATCCCTGGCAAAGGGCAGATTCAGTGGTCTTTTTGTTTCTTTTATTATTTGAAATTTTATGCTACAAGTAAGAGGATAAACCTTATATTTATTTGTCTCACAATTCTTGTGTGTTTCTAGATATACTAGATTTGCATGAAGAAGCTACGAGACTGTCCTGTTAAATGAGATTATCTATTTGGTTTTGTTTGGCAGGCTTTTTCAAGTATACCATGGGACTTAAAGCCAATCTATGGTCTGATCACTGACACATTTCCCATTGCTGGGTATAGCCACCTCTCTCCTTGTGCTCTGCAATGATATACTTTATGCCTTCTCATTGCCATTTATTTGTGCTCATTTTCATGGGATATTTAATATTTAGTGAAGCTTTATTTTAAGATGAGAAACAAGTTTCAATTATTTTTTAATCATAAATATTATAGGCTTCGATGTATGTTAATACGACTGCAGACAATTCAACAGATTCTCACTTTGTCCATTATGATGTATTAAATAACTTACTGTTTATATTCTTACTTCTGTAAATCAGCATTTGTCTCATCATTGATTGCAAGCTTTGGATTAATTTTATAATTTCCTACAAAAAGTTTTACATGATAATGGTTGGATCTATTCTGGATTCTTAGGTATCGAAGGTGGCCATATTTAGCTATATGTGGAATTGCTGGGTCCCTTTGTCTTTGGGCACTTGCTTTCTTAAACACAACACCTTGGGTAGCTACCTGTTTGATGGCTGCAGTAGCTATGTGTACTGCGTTTCCAGATGTTGTAGCAGATGCCACAGTTGCACAACACAGTAAAACCACTCCCAAACTTGCAAGTGATTTACAAGTATGAATTTTGTGTAAATGTATCTAGTCTTTGCTTTATGCTCTTTCTTTGGAATTATTCTTAGCTGTATCTCTAGAAGGAGATGCCTTTGACCTATTGAACCTTTATAATAAATAAGAAATGCTGGCCAGGTATGTATCTAACATCATTGGATGATCTAGTAAATTACAATGTGCTTCTAAGTTTTAACTCATAAAAAAAAAACTTCAGGCACCTTCAGATTGGCATTGTACATGAAGATGAAAGTCTTCTTTAGGAAAATACATGTTATAGCCTACACATATTTAACTGCTGGTAGTATCATTTCTCGAATCATAAGCTAGCTTTTCTACAAGTTTCTTTCATATGGTAGGGCAAATATTTGTAAAATAACAGGACTGCAATGGGTTAAGTTTAAATGGGGCACATTTAATGAGCTGAATTTGCTGCTTATTTAATATTAAACTGTAGTTTATTTTAACAGGTTTGCTTGATAAACATTGAATGTGAAGTTTTGTGGCAACTGTTTCTAAATATAATTTCGTAGATGTCTGTGGTTTTATTTAGGATTGATATTTTATCCCTTTGTATTAATCTGCTCCTCCACTGCTTCTCATGAACTTTTGAATTAAGCATATGATGTCAGATTGAATGGCATTGACATTATTTATTTTGAAAGTACACATCTTATTTTTTGGAGTATAAGTCAATAGAGCTGCATAGTGGAATAGAAAAGCTAGTAAACTTTGTGGTAAGAATTGTTAGTGTTTTAATTCACACCATTTAGTGCAGTACAAAACATAATAGATGTGTGGTAAAACTGCTCTTCAAATTAGAAGGGGAAGCTCCCTATAAATTGAAAACTAACCTAAAACTAGATAATATGCACTTGCAATTTACAATATTTACAATAATTTTCTTGGATGGTTCATGTTCATGTTGAATAAAATATATCTTTTTGGTTTTGCCTTGAATAAAAGGCTAAGATGCCCTTTCGACACTAAGCAAAGGATTTTATATTTTTTGACTAAAAACAAATCTTAATAACTACATGTATATGCCATTTAGTTAAAATTGAGACTAAGTAGGGAAAGTACACATGAAGTTGAAAGGCTAACACATGAACACGAATACTGGTTAAATATAGGACTCAATACTGTTGATGTTCACGCAGTGTCGGTCATCTCTTCCAGCCCAGATTGAATAAAGATGTCAATTAAATTGTAGCCTATTATAATGTCCCCGTTTTTAGCACTTCACTTTTCAGTGATTGATAACCAATTCCCAGTGTGCTGTCGGCAAGTCAGTGGCAGAATTAGGATTTCCAGCTATTTGATGGGTTCTCTTGAAGATTCAGGGTTCTGCTTGTTGGAGTTTGGATGTTTGGATTCTGGATTCCTTCTGGGTTTTCAGAAAGCTTCACAATGGTATCGCATGCGTTGCATTCTGAGCAACTTCTTTAATTTACTATTTTTAGTAAATTCTATTTTTAGCAGTGGTCCAGTCAGCATCAGCTCAGCAGGCCTTCCTTTTCTGGCAGTTCATTGGGTAATTCTGATTTTTGGCTTAAGGGGTTCATTTTGGAGAAATAAGTCATTCAAAGTCAATAATGTTTTATTTTATAAAATACCCCCTTGTCCTAGTAATATGACTTTAAGTTATTTTAAAAAAGGGGACTTTGAGGGTGGTTATCTCATGAGGATTTATTTTGATATTTCTAAAGTCAAAAATACTTCTTGGAGAAAAGGACGCCATTTTATGAAGAGGAGATTTTTTATAAAGTCAAAATTCAACCTTATGAAAGGGGGCCCAAACTGGAGGGAAAAGGAGTCAATTCAAATTTGAAATTAGGGTTTGTGTTCTAGAAGCTTTTGGAAGGCTTTCTCAAATTATAAAAGGAAGCTTCGGGTCCTCATTTTATTATCTTATGACTTTTATATTGTTATGCTGCCGAAATGGTAACAGGATTGCTTCAAGGAATGAATGCCTCCTAGCCTTGGCTCGACTTCGTGCTTGAGAGATAGCACCTAGTGGAGAGGTTTGCTTGTTTGAGTGACATTTTGTAGTGAGGTTTGCATTTGTAGTTTGGGTTTACTTATGTAGTTCAGTTTATTACATTTTATGTCATTTTTTGGAGTTGCTGATAACAGGGCTGAATCTATAGTTTCACTTATAAATCAAAAAATACAAAAAGAGTTGTTCTGGGTATTGTCTCATTGGTTTTCTCTGTTGGAAGTGACCCTTTATGAATATTTGCAGATTTTAATACGAAGTTTATGATTTTATAAAGCAAATTCGTCATTCCTTGTAGGGCGCCTTTTTTGGAGTGCTTTGGGATCCGTGCCATTAATTAATAGCCACTTTTAGCTGTCCTTTCTCATAACTAAACTAGGCGCCATCATTTTAAGAGTATTTTGCATCAGTTTTCATGTAATTTGAGTGAGAAATGAGTGAGTTGTGAGCTTTTCATTGAGTTTATGTATTGCTGGTTCTGTAATTCATGTTGCTGGTCTGTCAGATCAGACTTGAGAAAATTGCATATTAGCGAAGGACGGGTGTTAGGAATTCATTATTGACCTAGTGGATGACATCTTTACTATTGCAGCAACTTGTAGAGCTTAAATCCTTGATCTTGCAGGCATTCTACTTCTCATTGTAAGCCGGACAGTAGTACTGTCAGCATTTCTCTTAGTTTTGCTTATCATGTTTGTAATTGCCCACTGAATAAGTGGAAGAGGCTGGCTTGCCGCCTATTTACTTTGATTTGCATTGTAATATCTTACATCTCCGCCCTATGGTAGCTCCATTCCCACTCCGGGATTGAAAGCACATTCTGGGTGTTGAGTTTATTTCGAAGTTGCATTTGTATTTCTTTAAACCTCCACCATATGGTCGCCTCATTCCATTCTGGTTTGGGTAGTGTTGTGACCTTTTCACACATCGCCCCATTCAAGATGGGGACCCCTAATTTTTTTGCTCCATTCTGGTCTTTTGGCTTGGGTTTTCTTCTCTCTCTCTCTCGCTCTGTCTCTTTCTGATGTTTGCCTTTCGGGGGTTGCGCCCATCAGTGAGTTTAAGCATGAAACTGACCAAGCCTAAAAATTAGGGTTTCATCTTTCCTGGTCAGTCCAAGGTCGAACAAGGTGAATGAATTGAAAATTGAACTTAACGTTGTTGTCAGCATGTTTCCAACAGGCTTTCAGCAAAATTTTATCAGATTCTGAGGTACTTACTATTTTTAGTAAGTGTGAAATTCAGGGCAATTTGTCAGCATTTTTGAGATTCCGACAGTCACACTGAATTCAAAGCGCATCAGGCTACTCGCATGCAAAATTCGAGCGAAAACAGACAACTTACTATTTTTAGCAGTCCAGCTTCCGGGACAAATTTCAAGGTTCAGATGCAGAGTTTTTCTTTGCATGTCTGCATATTCCTTCTGGGTTTTTCGAGACCTTCGCGATGATATAACATGCAAGACGAGACGACAACTTTCAGAGTTCAGCCTTCCGAGGCTATTTTTAGGGTTTGCATGTCAGGGTTTCTTTTGCATGTCGGATGATTCCTGATGGGTTTTTTGAGAGCTTCGCGATGGTATGACATGCAAATGGAGATAATCACTCAGTAAGGAACTTGCTATTTTTAGCAGGTGTGTCCCGGCAGCCGCTTCCCAGAAGTTCAGAATCACGAGCTGATCGCAGTGCCACAGAAACAAAGAGAAACAAAGTTCATTTGATATACATGCAGAGCGAATTAGGGTTTCCAGCTTCGGGGCCCAAAAAGAGGCGCAAAAAGTCAGAATTTTCGAAAACCGGTGTAAACCACCGCGATCAGCATTTCTCAGGCTATCTGCTGGTAAAATTTCAAGTCAAACGGAATACTTACTATTTATAGTAAGTCAATTTGGAAACTGGCTAAAAATAGTAAATTGAGTGCATGCAGCGGTGTCAGCCAACAGGTCATGTGGTGAGGAGCGCCTCATTCAAATTTCAAGTCAATCGGAGCAGTGGAGCCATCAGAAACAAGAGGTTACTATTTATAGTAAAACACCTTCAGAAACATGGTCAGGGTGATTAAAAATGGCAGTGTCGACAGGACAACGAGGTTATGAGGATGCAGTATGCAAAATTTCAAGTCGTTCCGAGCTTCAGAGATGCAAAATTCAAAGGACTTACTATAAATAGCAGGGCATGTAAGCTGGCAGAGACGAGAAAAAAATAAAATGTCTAAGTCTGAAGTTTATCCTCCACCACAGGTAAAATGCGCCCAACTTGCCTTCCAGGTGTTTGAAAAAAATTTCTAACATGTTTTCATCCACCTCCCCATATAAAATGCGCCCAAGTTGGTGGAATTGAAGCATAAAATATTCTAAGGCAGGCATCTCGTCCTTCACACATGGTGAAATGCGCCCTCAAGGTGAAAGCAGAAGAAAAAAATTCTAAGTCTGAGACTTCGTTCACCTCCTAGGCCAAAATGCGCCCTCAAGGTGAAAGCATAAGAAAAAAATTCTAAGTTTGAGACTTCGTTCACCTCCTAGGCCAAAATGCGCCCAAAACAAGTGAGTCAAAGAAAGTCAAAGATTTTTATCCTGCTCTCATGTCAAAATGCGCCCAAATGCAAGGTAGTGGCATACAAAAATTTCTAAGTGCAAGTTTCATCCTTCATGGCATCAAAAATGCGCTCAAGCTCAAAGAAGTCAACAAGTCAACAAAGTTTATCCTCCTCACATAGTAAAATGCGCCCACTTCAAGCATAACATGCATGAAAATTTTCTAAGTATGAAATTTGTCCCCCTAGAGGCATCAAATGGGCCCAAAAGAGGGCATGTGAAGACAAAAGTGGAGAAGCTTAAGAGTCACAGGTCAAGGCGTTGAAAAGATTCCTTCTACACAAGCAAAATGCGCCCATCTTCTTGCCTATGTGATATGCGCCATGCAAAGAGGGTGAATAAAGTGTGTTGGGCGTTGAAAATACCTCAAGGCGTGGTCATGCTTGGCAAATGCAAGGCGTTATCCCTCATCACATGCAAAATGCGCCTAAGGTGGTAAGTGGTATTAGAGAATTTTTCTAAGGCGTGATTTTCCTCTTCAAGCCTCAAATGCGCCAAAGGTGATATGTGTAAGGAGGTGAGGATAATATACTAAGGCGTGATTTTAAACCCCCCTTCTTCAAGTGTTATGCGCCTAAAGGGTGAAATGAAATGTGAAGTAAAGCAACTTGCTAGGTGATGAAATTTTTTTTTTTTTTCAAAAGCAAGGATGAATATCCTCCATATGCAACATGCGCCTAAAGTTTTGAGTGATAAAATAAAAATAAAATATTGCCAAGGCGTGGGGACTTCAAATAAATATTTTTTTTTTCAAGTGTGAGATGGTGAGTGAGAAATAAAATATGCTAAGCGCCCTCTCGAAGATTTTTCAAACAGGGTTGATGTTTTTTTTTTCTCCCAGGCAACGATGAGCAAGATCAAACAAAATTTTCTAAGGCAAATTCTCAGAGTGCAAGATGATTTGAAATTTTTTTTTTCTAAGGCAAAAATATTTTCTCCTTAGAAAATACGCCTAGAGGTCAAGGTGTTGAATTTTCCTGAAGCACGAGCAAGTTTTCAGAGGCAAAGTCAGAGAATGATGGCAATGCAGGATAAATCCAAAATATTTTCAAGTCAGAGCAACAAGAAATCTTCACAGATGTGAAGAGCGGATTTAAATTTCACAGGGAAATAATTTTCTAAGGTTCGAAATTCAAGAAAATTAAATGAACCCGTTCGTTGGGTACCCATGAATTCAACGCGTTTTGGAGGAAATTTTCTTCTGGGTATCGAAGATTGTCGATGAGGAGTTGATTTTAAAGTCTTCCATGCTTCGCTTCGGCTTTCAGGGTGAAGATCTTTGATGGACACAGGATTGACGAGTTTTCCTAAGGGAAATTTGAAAATTTTCTAAGGCAAGGTGAAGAAAATGCGTTTTCAAGGTGAAATCCTCCAGATGATGAATTCGAGAGGAACTGCCTAGGTGAATTTGATTGAATTCTTCGTGGGACTAATCTTCCAAGGCCAGAGATGAATAAAATCAAAGTTGCCAGAGCTCCAGCAGGTGAAATGAATTTCTCAAAGATGATACGCCCTTGAAGAAGATGGGTTGAAAATTTGGCTAAGGCATGGAGTATCATGAAGGAAGCAAAAGTTGGCTACTGGAGGTGATGAACGGTAAGTAAGTTGAATTTATATTTATGAAGTGTTCTAATACTTTTCTCCTTGCTTGTTTTGCAGGAGGAACGTCGAGACCAAGCGAGGATAACTTAAAGTAATGAAGAAAGTACTCCAGGACTACATTTCAACTTTGAAGAAAGAAAAGTTGCGAAAAATGGCTAAGTGTCAAAGAAACATTTCCAAAACTTAAGATGGAGAAAAGAATGAAAGCTCGAGCGAAGTTGAAGAACAACGCCAAGAGAGAAGATCAAGGATAATGTGAACGCGTCTACAAATGGAATCTTCTAGAAGGAATAATGGACATTATGGCTCATTTATTACCCCTCTCCTTTGTGGCGGTTTTTAGGGCAAATCTTGTTTAGGGCTGAGGTGGCACGATTTTAGCCACTCTATTGATTGTAACCCTAGCTGTCTTTTGGGACTTGGCTAGCTATATATAAAGGGGGAGTCCCCCTCATTTGTAATTCATTAGACATTAGATTTAGAGGCAGAAGCAGAGCTTAGAGAAGGAGTAGAGAGCAATTAGATAGTTGATAGTATAGTGTAGATTGAAAAGGAAGGAAAGTCTTCCCTTTGGATACTTTGTAAGAAGTTGTCATGTATGCTTTCATAATAAAAGAATTTTCATTGATGGTGAATTCTTCTTTGTTGTGAATAGTTGTTGAGGCTTCTTCGTCCTTCCAATTCACGTAGTATCTTGAAGTAGCTTAAAGTAAAGTAGATTTCATTTCATGCAAGTACTTAGCAATTGTGGAATGTGGTGCTCGATTTGAACAAGACTTCGTTCGTCCATACCACTAGTGGGCTCGCTGACGGTGGGTTCGCCTTGCGTGGTCAACTGGAACTTTGTGAAACTTAACTTCGATTATGGTTTATATGTTGGCATGCATCGTTGTGATGGTGTCTTCATGCTAGATCGTGGTCTGAACATCTTGAGTCACTCCTCTGAAGATTGCACCAGTTCTGCGGAAGCTGTCTGAAGTGAGGCAAAACGGAACTTGGTTGAAGTCTGTGAGAATTGATCGCCGTGTCCCACGCCTTAGAGTAGAACATAGACTCCTTAGGCCCTACACCCCCTTTTTAGTTCAGTTCATTTCCGGTTAGGATTAGGAAACTTGTGCTCATTTGCCAAATCATTCGAATTACACGCAAAGCCCTTAGTCTACTGTCTGTTGTCAGCTATAGAACAATTGTGTAAGTCCCCTCGTGAGAACATAGCAACTCACATCAAACCAACTGAGGGTATTCTAAGTATTCGGAACCTTGGAGTTGAAAGCATGATCTTACTCGCAATCTTAGCATGCTGAATACTTTGTTCAAGAGAGGATAGAGTATCCATTGGGAAACTTTATTCTGTGTTGGTGCGGTCTCAAAAACCACGTCAATAGAATTGGCGCTAGAAGGAGGGCAACGCGAATAACAGCAACAGCATACGGTTGTATTGAAGTAGAAAGGGTTTGAAACACAAAAGGTTTTGTTGGAGAAAATTATCATAAGTCAAGATGGTGTTCTCTCAGGATTGAATAATCCCATAGAAGAAGCAGCTACATCCTGGATCATATCAGTTCATTTTCGCCAGACAAGTTGAAAAGGATCTTGAGGTCTACGCCCAGTTCATATAAAGATTTTGTGGAGTTAGAGCTACCTACAAGATCAAGGAAGAAGAAAGAGGTTCATTCAAGTAAAAAAGTCAAGCCAAGTGAAGAATTTTTATCAAACGAAGAAGTTCAGCCAAGCGAAGAAAGCGGAGAAGAAATTTCAAGTTTGTTCAAAACTCCACCTAGTGCTTCGAGGTTTGCTCAACCGAAACAAGCTCAAGCTGTTGTACAGCAGCCAGCCCAAGTGATTGTGTATCAAAGGCGACTACCAATTCAAGCAATGCCTCAACCAGGAGGCCAACAAGGAGGCCAACCCGCTCCAAACGGTGCTACATGGTTGGTTACCAACCCATCTCCGCTAGAGTTTCAAGACTACCATGAGATGCCAAAGAATCCTGAAAATTTTTGTCCTAAGTTCATTGCCAATGATGTTAACTACACGGCCGAGGACCATATCAAGATGTTTGAAGGTCACCTACGCAATAGGCAGATTGGGTATGCAGACGTGGCTTGCCGCTTATTTCCATATTCTTTGGGAGAAGAGGCTCATTTTTGGTTCATTCACCTACCAGTGGGGTCTATAAGAACATGGGAGCAGATGAAGGAGGCCTTCATCGGAAAGTTTGGTATACCTGCCACCCCTGTAGAGCTATATCGTCAATTTGCAGAAGTGAGAAGACAAGACAAAGAGCCCATTCGTGCATTCAACAATAGGTTCCAAAAGGCCCTCAATAGGTTACGCACTCCTTATGTTGTTGACGATGCTCGAGAATGCTACTATTCAGCACTTGATCCTTTGACTGCAATGTTCGTAAGATCTCACCCCACTCCAGCAGATATAAATCAAGCTTACGCTAAAGCTATTGAAGTAAGTCAAGGTTTAGGACAGAATATAACTGGACCCTCACTATATACTGGCTTAGTCACAATGAACAATCAGGTCCCAACATGGAATCAACAAGTTCCAGCGCTAAATGCAATTCCACAGCCAGCTTATCAAGTGCAAGCACCATCAAGTCAATTAGTTCTCCATCCTGGGATGCCTTTGTCCCAGACGCAAGTCCCACAGCCTGTTTATCTCCAAAACACAGTGCCACCAGTGAAAACTCCAGAGGAGAAAGATGAAATAAAAGATTTGATAGAACAAGTGAAGAGGCTGTCAGCTGAGGTGACTCACCTCAAGAATCAAAATAATCAGACACAAACTGTGCAATGAAATTATCAGCCACACCAAGGTGCTAACCGAGGATATCAGAATAATCCTCAGATTCATCAAGATACCCATCAAGGGTACAGTCATGAAAACAGTTACGGGTATAGAAACAACAATTAGGGATTTCAGAAGAGGTCTTGGAATACAGGGCCCAACAACGGAGGTGTCCCATCACCATTGGACAATCTGCCACCTCCTGAAAACCGTCCTGTAGATAGAATTTATATGGCCGAAACTGCCTCGTCAGGATGGTGTAGGTTACACAACACGAACCAACACTCTGAGCTTCAGTGCCACGAATTCCAAGTTGTGGCTGGTATTCTCAAGAGTGAAGCAAGTAATGCAGGGGCCGCAGAGAACCCTCCAATTACAAGATATGAATTAGTCCCAGCGCCCAGATATGATCAGGCACTGATAATAGAAGATTGCAATGTCCCAGCTGAGTTTCAGAGTTACACGCCCCCACCAGTTAATCACCAATTTCTATCAGCTTCATCAAACGCTCCCGTGGGGATGCCAAAGTTTCAAATACCGTCAGAAGTTCATGCCACATATGCTTCACCAGAAGAGTCTCTTTATAGAGATGGTTATGTTTTTCCGCCTCTCAACAACAACGTGTTGGTGGAAGGAAGAGGAGAGGTACAAGCTTTTCAAACTACTAGAGGTGAAGCTCCTAAAGTGTATCAAAGGAATTATCATCAGAAAGAGCCACTGACATCATCAATACCTCCTAATAATTTTACAACTCCGCCACATCCCAATGCAAGCAATAATCCAGGTTTACCTAGAGATTCTCCAGAGTACAGGCGGCAGAATGCAACGCAAGGTGGAGGAGGACAACTAGTTATTCAGCAGCCAATTCATCAAGCTGAGCAGAGACAAAAGGAAAGTCTTCCTAGAGAGGACGTGAAAAGACTTGGCTCTTATGTGTTAGAAGAATTCAAAAGGATGAAGGTTAGTCTCCCCTTACATGAGTTAATGAAGATTTCAGAGGTTTGAGACACAATTTTGAGAAGTGTGTATGAAACGCCTATTGTGAAGGATACTTCCCAAGAAATATCCAGTTCATCAAGGAATTCCCCTGTGAACACACAGTCTCGTCCTGCGTAGAGCACGAATATGGTAGAAGAAGTGCCTCACGCGCCATTTGATACTTGGGAAGCACCGCAACAACCTCAAAACTTTGTAGGTGTGGTACAGGGTTCTTCAAATGCTCCTGAAAAGTCATGGATTGAAGATAAAAAGAAACGATTCAATATTCCTGCGGAGCAGAAGCAAAAACAAGAGCAAACGCAGAATCCAAAAGAGGTTGTTCGAGACTATCAATTTCAATCAAGTAGAAAAGATGAAAAGGAGAATGCCTCAGCAAATGAAAGGAAGAAGCCAGTGGTATTTTATCAGGGGAGGGGTGAGCCAGCCCCATTTCTGGTTTCAGTTAAATTTTTTGGAAGGCTATTGCATAATTGTTTGATCGATTCTGGTGCATCAAGTAATGTCATGCCTTTGAAGGTATGTCAGGCGTTGGGTATAATTCCGCTCCAGACCAACAAGAAAGTGACTCAGCTGGATAAGACCGCAGTTCCAGTTGTAGGAGAGTTAAGTAATATCCATATGTAGTTAGCGGCGGATCCCAGAATTCAGAGTCGCATCGACATATCAGTTGTGGATATACCGGATGGTTATGGCATGCTATTGAGCAGAGATTGGTCCAGAAAATTGAATGGATACATTGCGACTGACTTCTCCCACATGTGGTTGCCTTGGAGAGGGGTTCCGAATCAGATAAAGATCGAGAGTACACGGCTCAAATTAATGATTACAGAATGTGGTGAAAATAGTGATGTTTTATTCGTGGAAACTGATTTGGGTTCATACAAGCCTGTTAAGAGAGAAGTCCTCACATTGCAAAGCTCAGAGGGAGAGAAGTTTTTAGAAGATATGCCTACCTTCACCGGAGTGTTGATTGAAAATGATTTAGGTAGGAATGAGAATGAAGGGACTTTCAGAAATTCTGTGTTGAAAGATGTAAAGCAAGAGACAGAAAATGCCTCCATCAAGGACTTGCCATTACCCAATTCATGTAGGATTCGCGAGGCTTTCCATTCAGAGGATGAAGTTGCCATGAGTAAGATCTCCTCAAAGCAAGTCTTAGAGATGATTCAACAAGTCACTTTAGAAGAAGAATGTGGAGAAGTCCATAAGAAAGAAGATTGGGTTCAAACTAGGTATTCCCAACCGACGCGCTTGGAGGAGAAAAGAGATGAAACTCTGGGAAGTTTCACCACGCATCAAAGGGTCATGAACGGATGGATCGACAAATCATGGTTGGACCCTGATCGAGCTTCTGAGATCCTGGGAGATGATGCATTTAAGTTACGGACATGAACAGGAGGGGATATCCCATTGCCAGATGATGGGAGATTCCTCAGGCATTATTTCCAACCCTAGGTTCTCTCTGAGAGCCTATCTTTGTAATATAGTTAGATTAGATTTGCTTTCCCGTTTGTTTGCTTTCCTTTTGCTTTCCTGGTTTCGTTTTTGGTTTTGGTTTGTTGCCCTTTGGGTTTTTGGTTTGGCATTTCCGTCCCTTGAGTTGTCCGCTCAAGTGGTTTTGGTTTGGAATGGGCAAGGATTTAGGGTTTTCCCCATTACGATGGGGGTGATGATGGTTTTAACTCTCACAACGTGGTTTCTTTCCACTGGAATTTGCGCGAATTTTTGAAAAGGACTAAGGTTGTTTTCCTCTTGTCGTCATCCAGTTAGCGATTGAACTCGTCTCGGGAGGTTAACCCGTTATTGTGTCTTAACACGAGTCTAAAGACCCTAGATACTTTACCTATCTCCATTCTGAATCATTTTGGCTTCTTGGGAAAGGTTTTGGCGGGTGAAAATTTTACATCTTACTTCAGCGCCACTACAATTCTCAGACCCATTGGAGGCTTCATTGCCTGCCAGCCAATTGAGGAATTGACGGAGAAATCAAATGAAGAAAAGAAAATGTACTTAAAAGAAATATCTGAAAAACAAGAAAGAAAGAAAATGAAAAATGAAGGAAATATTATGAAATATTGGTTTTGGGAACATACGAGTAACTCCACCGGGGCTATGAACACCCGGCCGGCAGTGGAGCAATATTCATGAGAATTGTAGCGACAACCTCGTCGGGGCTATGGACGCCTGACTGGCAGCGAGGCAATGTCCAGGATGCTTTTGAAGTCAAGATATTTATATAGCTTGCGACGGCCGATTCCGAAAGTCGAGATGGTTTAGAGATGGAACGAATGCACACACTCACAGGGTCTTGGATGAAAGTGTTCTGATCCAATATCGGATTCTTCTCCCCTTTTGAGTAAGTGTCTTTTCTGTATGATGGTTTAAGGAAGACTTAATCAAGGTTCAATTCTTAAAGTGTTTTTCAACACTTTCCCGTGGAGTCGCCAGATGTTGTGACCTTTTCACACATCACCCCATTCAAAATGGGGACCCCTAAATTTTTGCTCCATTCTGGTCTTTTGGCTTTGGTTTTTGTCTTTCTTTCTCGTTCTGCTTCTTTTCCGCTATCTGCTTTCCGAGGGACGCTCCCGTTTGCGAGCTTGAATCGAAAATTTGGCCAAATCTAAAAATTAGGGTTTCACATCGTTAGGTCGTTTCGAGGTCAAATTGAGTTGGTTGGTCAGCTTTTGAGCCTAACAGTGCTATTTCAATGCTTTCAGCAAGAACCCCCTAAATTTTCACTGAGTTCTGCCAGCTTTCTATTTTTAGTAAGTGTCAGTTTAGGGTTGATTTACTTGAGATTTTCACATTCCGACAACTTCATGGCATTCTGGACACTTCAAGTTCATTCCTGACAAAGTTTGAGCAAAAACAGACGACTTGCTATTTTTAGTAGTCCAACTTCCGGGGCAGATCTCGGGGCCTATATGTTACATTTTCTGATGCATGTCCGGAGATTCTTTCTGGGTTTTTCGAGACCTTCGCAGTGATATGACATGCAAAGCAGGATGACAATTTTCAGCATTCAGCCTTCGGGGGCCGATATTAGGTTTTGCATGCAGACTTTTCCAGCGCATGTCCGCATTTTCCTTCTGGGTTTTCAAAGAGCTTCGCGATGGTGTAACATGCAAGTGTAACCGATCTCTTTTCTGAAACTTACTATTTTTAGCCAGTGCTTGCATGTTGGAGATTTTTCTAGGTTTTTCGAGATTTTTCGGGCAGTGTGACATGCAAATTCATCCAGTAGCCAGACGGTCACTTTTCGGCCACTTTCTATTTTTAGCAGGTATCACTTGGGCAGCTGCTCAACACTTCAGAACTGCAAACTGATCACCATGCAACTGGAACGAGGTCAAACGGAGCTCATCTGAGGAGCATGCACAAAATTAGGGTTTCAAGATTGAGAGCTAAAAATGAGGAGTCAAACACCAAAATCTCCAAAACCGAAGTATCCATTACAATCAACATCTTTCAGGAGGTCTGTTGGCAAAATTTGAAGGCAATCGGAGAACTTGCTATTTTAGTAAGGTATTCCAGACAGGCTATAAATAGAAAGTCAATCTTGGGCGTCAGCATAGACAGGCAAATTCACCAACAACGGGCGCACTGTCCAAATTTCAAGTCAAACGGAGATAGGGAAGTCTCATAAACGAATACTTACTATAAATAGTAAACAGCTATAAATGGCAGGTCAACATCAAATCTCGGCAGGTACGAGTCAAACATGTGATGAAGAGTCTTTGGCGCAAATTTCGAGACAAACAGAGTTGCAGAGAATGAAGAATCAGATGATTGCTATTTTTAGCAGGCCGAGGCAGAAAAATTAGGGTTCCCTAAAATCAAGGGCAGAGCATGGCAGTCAAGCAAAAACGACATCCAGTCACGATCATCATGTTTTAGGCATTCAACACGTGAAATTTGAAGACTTTCTGAGCAGTTTCTGTTTTTAGCAGGTTGCTAAAAATAGCAGGTACAAACAGGCATCGGGCATCAACAGCACAAGTCAGTCGAAATTCAGAGCAGGGCAGAAATTAGGCTTTCCAAGGTCGAAATTCAGTTAACGGTCAAAATTCGGAAAGCTCTCTAAAAATAGAAACTCAAGGCGAATTAAGGTTGACCAGAGGAAAAAATCAACTTAAATCTAGCAGTGGGCATAAAATTTGCTTAAATGGATAAATTTTCAAGTCCAGCATCGAAATTCACCTTGAGAAGCTAAACAGAGTCAAAAAATTGGCTAAGTCTGGGAAGTTGGAAGCTCTACTAGCTAAATGCGCCTGGGAAGATAAAAGTTCTTTAAAGACGTTTAAATTGGAAGTAGCCCCCTCGAATGCGCCTAAGGTGATGTGGTAGCTGGAAATGTTTCTGAGTGATAGAAATTGAAGTTAGACCCTCAAAGTGCGCCCAGGGTACAAATTGAGAGGAGACCCCCCTAAATGCGCCCACTTCAAAGGGAGAATTAAAGAAAAATTCTAAGTATTAAAACTTGATGTTCACCCTCTCATATGCATCTTACGCACACTGGTGACTTCCAGAGAGTAAATGATGCGTTCACTATGTATATTACAAGAACCCTTCAATAGAGGTTACAGCAGAGGATATCCGAGGAAGCTCAGATGCTGATAGAAGAGTATGGGTGTTGGTTCGTCCAATTCCCGAGATTTACCTATTTGAGGTTGCCAGGGTACGATTCATATGTCTACAAACTACCTAGGTACCCCACCAACAGAATGATACTACTCGAATTGTCTAGGCAATTGGTGGCCTACGACAAAATCATAAGGCGAAAGAAGAAGGGAGGCTTGCATTTTCCCATTGTGTTGGGAAATTCACTCGAAGAATGCCCTACTTTGCAGGCAGCCAAGGAGGCTGAGGCTGAACTGAAATTCTATATGTTGACCCTTCATACCAGCCGACAAGATTTTGATCCTAAGGGTAAGATTGGAACGGTGCAAGGAGAGCAATACAGACACAGAGCTCACCTAGAAGATTTTTGGGCGAATGCTGGAAGTGAGGATGAAATTAGAAAAAGAATGTTTTCAAGGCTGCCACTCAAGTTGATTAGAGAATGTGAAGTGATCCGGGTGCCAGATCAAGTCGAGGAGGATACCAGGATAACTCATCCAGATTATGAAGCAGTAAAGAATACTCCGATTCCACCAGTAGATTGGGCCGAACCGGAGATTGCAGATTTAGACACCTTGTCTATTCCCGTCCTGGCTTTCACGAGGGCTTGGGTAGATGAGCGTGTTAACAGATTAAGGAGAAGGTCAGTTGCCCTCACATATGACCTCATGGGTGATAAAAGGCCATCGGTGTTAGCGAAGAGAAAGAAACAGATCACACGAGGTCCAGAATCTAAAAGGGAGCCCGTTCAGCCAGAGCCTCAAGGGTCGGAGGACACAACATCCACTCAGTTGGTGACTCATTTTTCTAGTGTGCGTGAAGTCTCATTATTCGCAGACCAGAGAGCCCAGAGAAATGAAGAGCCGGAGGCTGGAGAGGTTAACGAACCAATGCCGAGAGAAATAGATACTCAGAGTGTCAATGATCCTGAAGGTGCCAGTAAGCCAGATGAAGGGGAAGAAACAGATATGGACACCCACTTCGATTTTTCCTTCGGAGAGGAAGATGTTGGGACTCATGAGGGAAGTGATCAAAATGTTGAAATAATTGAGCCTCAACCAAATACTACTCGAGAAGAGGTTCGGGAAGTAGAAGCAACTGAGGAGCAGCCCCTCATCATTTATGATATTCATCGCAATTGGCTCTCACAGGCGATCAGAAGGGACCAAGATGATGATGCGGACCTGGCAGTTGAAATGGAAGAACTTTTAAACAGAACGAGCAAGTCTCCGAAAAGGAAGAGGGCAAGAAAGTATACAAGGATGGAAACTAATGAGGCAGGTTCCCGCAGCCTTCATATTGCTGTCCCAAGGGAAGACCATAATTTGAGTGATGCAATGCCGGAGAATTACACGATCACCACAGTTGAGTTGGGACGTCCTTCCGGAGCGCAAGTGGTGGAGGAAGCTGAAAGTTCATTTTAGGCATTGAAGGATAGGCTGGTGAAGAAGGAAGGAAAGTACAAGAGATTGAAGAAAGAGCACAAGGCGTTGGTTGAGTATGTACAACATCTCGCACGTCCTGTCACTCAAGATAATCTAGTGGTAGAGCTCCCGCCTGAGCTACCACGAGAGCCGATCAGTGGACTGGAGGAGATAAGGAGGGCTGTACGAGAAGGAGACAAGTGGATAAATGATGTCCGCACTGAGGCAGAAAAGTTTATGGCCGATCTTGTCTCAGCATTTCAGAATGCCTCTGGTATCCTATCACGCCTGGATGATGTTGAACAAGCTTGGGGAGACACCCACATGTTTCAGGATAAAACTATCCCTCGTCTTGCTGTTTTGATGCATGTGCCCACGCAGACTTTGGTGAACGAAGGAGTAATCTAGGCGGGTGATATGTATGATTTTCGTGGATGGCATTCGGCGGCATTCACTGGGAAGAGTTTCTTTGACACTGCAGCTATGAAATCCTCCAGGATCAGAAAGGCTATGAGGAATATTCACGAGGGAATCCTCAACACGTTGGAGGCAGTGTTCGCCAAAAGGATGACTGCTGAGGAGGTTGAAGTTGGAGGGTTAAAGGCGAGATTGCAGCCATTCTTTTCTTAGATGAGGACGTTTTCCCAGCTGGACTTTGAAAACATCTCCACGTTTTGAACAATCATTCAAAGCACGCAAGATTCTGTTGAGACTTGGGGAAAGTCTTGTGAGAAGCATGAGCAAATGGTGGCCATCTTGGAGTATCAGCTAAATCTTACTCCATCAATTTCTGAGGAGGTCGACGCAGTGCTGGCACGATTCATAGCGTACGCGGTAAGAGAGAAGAGCAAAGGAATCCGGGTCATGGACGAGAATCTTCTAGAAGGGTAGTGGGCATTAATTGCGCATAAGTGGTCAAAGGAGGAATCTGCTATTTTGGGAGCATTTATGACACCACTCCTCCACCTTCTGGCGGTTTTTAGGGCAAAATTTGTCTAGGGCTGAGGTGGCTCAATCTAAGCCCTCCATTGTAATTCGATCTGGACCGTCGGTTGAGACTGGCCAGCTATATAAGGGGGAGTCCCCCTCATTTGTACTCTAGTAGTAGCAATAGTCAGTATAGTGGATTTGAAGCAGAATAGAGAGTAGAAATTTGAGTTAGAATAGTTTTCATTTGCATTGTTGAAGAAGAAGGGGAATTCTCCCTTTGAGAATTTTGTAAGAGATTGTCACAAAAGCTATTCATAATAAAGCATTTCATTGATGGTGGATTTAAACTTTGTTTTGAGTAGTTCGTGAGGTTTCTTCTTCCTTTGACTTCAACTAGGATTTAATTTCATGCTAATAGTTAGACATGGATGTTTATGTTTGATGTAAGTGAGCTTCTTTATCCATACCACTAACGATCTTGCTGATGGTAAGCTCGTCTTGCGTGGTCAACTGGACATTTTGCACTTAACTTCAATCAAGGTTCGTGTGTAGTTATGCATCGTTGTGATGGTAGTTGCACTATTGAATCATGATTTGAACATCATTTTTATCCTTTGAAGATTGCACTTACTTTGTTGAAGCTGTCCCATAGGAGGCTAGGCAAGGTTTGTTTGAAGTTCATTGAAGTTGAAGCATAACATCCTTTGCATTTAGACTAGATTTTAAATTTTAGAAATCTCTGCAGCCATTCAAATTCCGCATAATTTTGGTTAGTTTTAGGAAACTTGCACCCTAAAGCCAAATCATTTCGCACAAAAATCCCTTTCAAAAAGCATATATTGGTTGTTACTACACGCATTCTGAACAATTACGTAAGTCCCCTCGTAAGAACACAGCAAATACACATCAACCAAACTGGGTCTATTCGCATTATGGGAACCTTGGAGTTGAAAGCGTGATCTCACTTGCAATCTTAGCACGCTGAATACTTTGTTCAAGAGAGAATAGAGTGTCCATTTGGAAACTTTGTTCTGCTGATTGGTGCAGTCACGAAAATCACATCAACAGAGAAACTGGCGCTAGAAGGAGGGCGAGCTTCGAATTGTTCTAGAAGCTGGAAGGAACCAGTATGAGCTTTGAAATTCCAAATCGGAGATATGTTAGATCTCTCTTATGTCAAAAAAATCCGAAAAAAGTGAAAAGTTGAAAAATTCAAAAAAATCAAAAAATGGAAAATCAAAATAGAAATTTCTCAATGGATGGGCACATTTCTTGCTCTCAAGACAGTCTTACAGACATAGCTCAGATTCATGAAAGATTGAATGCACAACTATGGCTCGAGAATTTGTCTAAGTTTGCTTTGCCAGGAAGATGTCGAATTCATGAGACCTCCCAACGTGAAGAAATCAGTTGCCTAACATTCCTCTCATGGATAGAGCTTGTTCTCCAAGGGAAAATTTTCTTTTGGGATGTCCCCAAGCCAGGAGTATTGGATGTGGAACTTGATGATTATAGCATTCCTAAAGTTGTGGACGAGGCCTTCACGAGATTCATACTTAGGATCCAAAATCAGTTGGAGTTAGGCAATGTTTGCTTGAAAGGTGTTTTGCTCCCTCGTTGGTGTCGGATTCACAACGCACCTCATCCAGAGTTCACTTGTACAACATGTGAAGGAGCTATCAACTTCGCCCGATGTCGCCTCGGATTACCAGTACTACCATATGGATTCTTCAAAGACAAAGGATGGATTGAATATGTCACACAAACATTTTCAACACCAAATGAAGAGGGTACCCCAACATCATCCAACAACGAAAAGAATAAGTCGCAACAGGGGGATATGATGGAGCTTAGGGAGCAAGCAGATGAAGATTGTTCCTACATCACACTAGAACAAGAGGCTATTAGAGCAAAGATCAAAGAAGAAATGGGATATATCCAAGGAAGAGAAACCACCCAAGGCAACTGTAAGCATACGAAAGTGAATGAATGTACAAAATTGCAAGTTATTGAAGATCATCAAATGGAGGACTTAGCTCAAAATACATATGGCAAGAGAAATTTTCAATGTTCATTCACTCGACAAGAAGAACATGAAGAGGGAAGTGATTCTAGTACAATTGAAGAAGGAACACTCCTTGATGAAAAAGTCCAAACATGCATGGACAAGATGGAAGAGATGGTAAGCAGCTTAAGGCAAGATGATGTGTTTGACGATCAATGGGTTACCAAGATGGAGGCAAAATATGAAAGGCACTTTGCGACAGCACTGGATCCATTATTCACAGTCATGGAAGAGTTACTTGATGAAATTAAAACAAATGAAATACTGCTTGATAAAGAGATGGAAAGTGAAGAGCAATTCGGGTTGGGGCTTGAGCTGCTGTTAGCTATTCACAAGGAGCCAGCGAATGAAATGATCCAAAATTCCAAATGCCCTCCTTCTAGCGCCAGTTTCTTTGTTGATGTGATTTTCGTGACCGCACCAATCAGCAGAACAAAGTTTCCAAATGGACACTCTATTCTCTCTTGAACAAAGTATTCAGCGTGCTAAGATTGCAAGTGAGATCACGCTTTCAACTCCAAGGTTCCCATAATGCGAATAGACCCAGTTTGGTTGATGTGTATTTGCTGTGTTCTTACGAGGGGACTTACGTAATTGTTCAGAATGCGTGTAGTAACAACCAATATATGCTTTTTGAAAGGGATTTTTGTGCGAAATGATTTGGCTTTAGGGTGCAAGTTTCCTAAAACTAACCAAAATTATGCGGAATTTGAATGGCTGCAGAGATTTCTAAAATTTAAAATCTAGTCTAAATGCAAAGGATGTTATGCTTCAACTTCAATGAACTTCAAACAAACCTTGCCTAGCCTCCTATGGGACAGCTTCAACAAAGTAAGTGCAATCTTCAAAGGATAAAAATGATGTTCAAATCATGATTCAATAGTGCAACTACCATCACAACGATGCATAACTACACACGAACCTTGATTGAAGTTAAGTGCAAAATGTCCAGTTGACCACGCAAGACGAGCTTACCATCAGCAAGATCGTTAGTGGTATGGATAAAGAAGCTCACTTACATCAAACATAAACATCCATGTCTAACTATTAGCATGAAATTAAATCCTAGTTGAAGTCAAAGGAAGAAGAAACCTCACGAACTACTCAAAACAAAGTTTAAATCCACCATCAATGAAATGCTTTATTATGAATAGCTTTTGTGACAATCTCTTACAAAATTCTCAAAGGGAGAATTCCCCTTCTTCTTCAACAATGCAAATGAAAACTATTCTAACTCAAATTTCTACTCTCTATTCTGCTTCAAATCCACTATACTGACTATTGCTACTACTAGAGTACAAATGAGGGGGACTCCCCCTTATATAGCTGGCCAGTCTCAACCGACGGTCCAGATCGAATTACAATGGAGGGCTTAGATTGAGCCACCTCAGCCCTAGACAAATTTTGCCCTAAAAACCGCCAGAAGGTGGAGGAGTGGTGTCATAAATGCTCCCAAAATAGCAGATTCCTCCTTTGACCACTTATGCGCAATTAATGCCCACTACCCTTCTAGAAGATTCTCGTCCATGACCCGGATTCCTTTGCTCTTCTCTCTACCGCGTACGCTATGAATCGTGCCAGCACTGCGTCGACCTCCTCAGAAATTGATGGAGTAAGATTTAGCTGATACTCCAAGATGGCCACCATTTGCTCATGCTTCTCACAAGACTTTCCCCAAGTCTCAACAGAATCTTGCGTGCTTTGAATGATTGTTCAAAACGTGGAGATGTTTTCAAAGTCCAGCTGGGAAAACGTCCTCATCTAAGAAAAGAATGGCTGCAATCTCGCCTTTAACCCTCCAACTTCAACCTCCTCAGCAGTCATCCTTTTGGCGAACACTGCCTCCAACGTGTTGAGGATTCCCTCGTGAATATTCCTCATAGCCTTTCTGATCCTGGAGGATTCCATAGCTGCAGTGTCAAAGAAACTCTTCCCAGTGAATGCCGCCGAATGCCATCCACGAAAATCATACCTATCACCCGCCTGGATTACTCCTTCGTTCACCAAAGTCTGCGTGGGCACACGCATCAAAACAGCAAGACGAGGGATAGTTTTATCCTGAAAAATGTGGGTGTCTCCCCAAGCTTGTTCAACATCATCCAGGCGTGATAGGATACCAAAGGCATTCTGAAATGCTGAGACAAGATCGGCCATAAAATTTTCTGCCTCAGTGCGGACATCATTTATCCACTTGTCTCCTTCTCGTACAACCCTCCTTATCTCCTCCAGTCCACTGATCGGCTCTCGTGGTAGCTCAGGCGGGAGCTCTACCACTGGATTATCTTGAGTGACAGGACGTGCGAGATGTTGTACATACTCAACCAACGCCTTGTGCTCTTTCTTCAATCTCTTGTACTTTCCTTCCTTCTTCACCAGCCTATCCTTCAATGCCTGAAATGAACTTTCAGCTTCCTCCACCACTTGCGCTCCGGAAGGACGTCCCAACTCAACTGTGGTGATCGTGTAATTCTCCGGCATTGCATAACTCAAATTATGAACTTCCCTTGGGATAGCAATATGAAGGCTGCGGGAACCTGCCTCATTAGTTTCCATCCTTGTATACTTTCTTGCCCTCTTCCTTTTCGGAGACTTGCTCGTTCTGTTTAAAAGTTCTTCCATTTCAACTGCCAGGTCCGCATCATCATCTTGGTCCCTTCTGATCGCCTGTGAGAGCCAATTGCGCTGAATATCATAAATGATGAGGGGCTGCTCCTTAGTTGCTTCTACTTCCCGAACCTCTTCTCGAGCAGTATTTGGTTGAGGCTCAATTATTTCAACGTTTTGATCACTTCCCTCATGAGTCCCAACATCTTCCTCTCCGAAGGAAAAATCGAAGTGGGTGTCCATATCCGTTTCGTCCCCTTCATCTAGCTTACTGGCACCTTCAGGATCATTGACACTCTGAGTATCTATTTCTCTCGGCATTGGTTCGTTAACCTCTCCAGCCTCCGGCTCTTCATTTCTCTGGGCTCTCTGGTCTGCGAATAATGAGACTTCACGCACACTAGAAGAATGAGTCACCAACTGAGTGGATGTTGTGTCCTCCGACCCTTGAGGCTCTGGCTGAACGGGCTCCCTTTTAGATTCTGGACCTCGTGTGATCTGTTTCTTTCTCTTCGCTAACACCGGTGGCCTTTTATCACCCATGAGGTCATATGTGAGGGCAACTGACCTTCTCCTTAATCTGTTAACACGCTCATCTACCCAAGCCCTCATGAAAGCCAGGACGGGAATAGACAAGGTGTCTAAATCTGCAATCTCCGGTTCGGCCCAATCTACTGGTGGAATCGGAGTATTCTTTACTGCTTCATAATCTGGATGAGTTATCCTGGTATCCTCCTCGACTTGATCTGGCACCCGGATCACTTCACATTCTCTAATCAACTTGAGTGGCAGCCTTGAAAACATTCTTTTTCTAATTTCATCCTCACTTCCAGCGTTCGCCCAAAAATCTTCTAGGTGAGCTCTGTGTCTGTATTGCTCTCCTTGCACCGTTCCAATCTTACCCTTAGGATCAAAATCTTGTCCGCTAGTATGAAGGGTCAACATATAGAATTTCAGTTCGGCCTCAGCCTCCTTGGCTGCCTGCAAAGTAGGGCATTCTTCGAGTGAATTTCCCAACACAATGGGAAAATGCAAGCCTCCCTTCTTCTTTCGCTTTATGATTTTGTCGTAGGCCACCAATTGCCTAGACAATTCGAGTAGTATCATTCTGTTGGTGGGGTACCTAGGTAGTTTGTAGACATATGAATCGTACCCTGACAGCCTCAAATAGGTAAATCTCGGGAATTGGACGAACCAACACCCATACTCTTCTATCAGCATCTGAGCTTCCTCGGATATCCTCTGCTGTAACCTCTGTTGAAGGGTTCTTATAATATACATAGTGAACGCATCATTTACTCTCTGGAAGTCACCAGTGTGCGTAAGATGCAACTCTCTGCAGGACTGGTGAATCTTGAACTGATTGTATCCACAGCCAATTGGTTCTTGATACGCCAACCCTCTATACTTGGTCATTCGAGCAAGCATGTAAATAACATACGAGCTCATGTAAAATGTTTTTGTTCTCCTGAGACTCCGGAATTGTTCATCAATATTATCACTTATCATCTGCGCCCAGTTCACCTGCACTTTCCCTTCGAGCACTACACTGATGTAGAAGAACATCCACGGCTCGAACACAAACGACTGCGGGCTGCCGTTAACTCTGCTGAGTAGCATAATGATATCGCAATACTCTTGCTTCAACTCCTCTGAAATTATCTGCTTAGGCAGCCTGGCCGCAGGAAGCTTTGGCTTTCGCATCCACGTGGTGTTTATCCTTTTCATGCACTTTTCAAAGGACGTGGCGTACATCTTTACAGCCTTTGCCTTGGATTTATACAACATATTATCTATAGCTAGTATCCCAAACGCCTCGCCAATTGCATCGGGAGCGAAGTTGGCCATGATCATACCATCAGGAGAGTTGATAGTCCGATCCTCAGAGTTGTAGAAGTTGGCGCATTCTAGGATCAACTCGGGATAACGGACTGCTGGTTGGAACCCTGCTGCTGCGTACAATCCGCTCTTCACAATATTGCGCGATGCCTTTGTTGGAAGATTTCCACCCTGCCCATACATTCTGCGCGTGAAGGCCTCGAGGTTGAATGGCCTGAGATTAGTGTCCGTCAAGTTGCCAAACTTCGACACAATCTTCGACTCTGGAATGAAGGACTTCTTCAGACCTTTGATAATTGCCTGCCTGGAGGCGTTCTCCTTGCCAGCTTCGTTGTTCCCAGCCTTTGCTCCAGCCTTGCTGGTCCCAGCAACATCAGCCTTTCGTCCATCAGCCATCTGCAAAACAAGGAGCAAACATTACACTTCCAACTTTTTAAAATAAGAATCACGTGAGACGGCTGGCGAACGGAGTTGGCTGTGAAAATAAATACAAGTTAATAGCTTCAGCTGTAATATTCGATTTCAAGCTTCGATAATTTTAAACTTCGAATTTCAACAATCTCGCAGCCAAAAGAAATTTATCTCCAGCGAGCTCAACTTCGTCATACGCTTCAATGTTTCAGCCAAGTTAAAAATTTTAAATCAACTTCGGAAGTTACACATCAGTAGCTTCGAAGAATCAGTGAATTCGAAATTTATAAGTTGTCAAGTTTCAAATCAGCTCTCGAAAAATCAGCAACTTCAAAAAAAAATTTAAATCAAGAAGCTTGAAGCTGTAAATTATCAAGTTCAAATCAGCTCTTCGACAGTTATACATCAGCAACTTCAAAGAGTTTAAATAAGTTCGAGAGTTTTAAACGAGCAAGTTCAAATCAGCAAGCCTCAACAATTCCAAATCAACTTTTCGAGAGTTATAAATCAGCAACTTCGAAAAGTTTTGGCAACCTCAAAAATCAGCATTTCGAAGGTTATAAAACAACAACTTCGAAGGCTTCAACAAATTTAAATCTGATTTGATTCTAACATTCAGTAACTTCCGAAAATTTAAAGCTCAATCAATTTCGAATTCTAACAATCTTGACCTTCAGCATAAATAAATGATTTCAACTTCGAAAACATTTCAACTTTCAGCAAAGTATAAAGTTTCAGCAACTTCGAGTACTTACCTCAACAACGTGAAGAAATAAAAATGCTTAACCCTTCAAACTTTAAATCGCAGCACTTCGCAACTCTGAATCTCAGCAACTTCAAGAAATCAACTTTCAGCAACTTTGCAAACTTCGAGAAATTCAAACCTCTCTGAAAAATCGGACTTAACACTTTCACACTTTCAACAACTCTCAAATTAAATCTCACAACTCAATAATCTTCTCTCAATTCACCAGCATAAATCTGTACTTTGAATTTTGTGAGATGAGAATGAAAAATCTCAGAGTTTTATAGCCAAAAGCCGGTGCTAATTTTAGCAGATGCCTTTTATTCCCTTCATCATGACTTACGTATTTGCTAAATTTAAAAGGGAATATTCCAGTCGTCGCGCAGTTGTTATGGCAATTTGCTATTTAGGGAGATTCTTTCCTGATTTAAATTCAAAATTTCCCTCCCGACTGCCAGTTATCTCCAGTGATTTCGAAAATCAACTTTTTACTCCGATTTGGAGTAATCTCAACTGCCTTTTTAAAATGACATATTTAATTTATTAAAATTTTAATTTAAATGTCATTTTAATTTATTTCACCAGCACAATTTTAAAATTCGATATCACCACTTTAAATCGGCTAGGCGTAACTTTATTTTCCATCCATAATTAATCCAAAATAAATTCCCCATGATTGAAAGTCGTCCGAAATTTTAAAATTTCATGGGTTAAAATTAAAGGGGGGAATTTAAATATTGACTTAGGAAAATAATTAAATTAATTAAATTAATTAATTCCTCCGTCTTAGGCAAATTAAAAAAAAAAAATTTATGGCCTGGAGAAATTATATTACTTCCAACGCCCTTTTAATTTATTCTTAATCTCGCTATCACTTGATTTTCTTTATCCCCGTGTTTTGATTTCTTTAAAATCAAACATCTTTGAATTTCATGTGATAAAAAAAAAGGGGGGATATTTAATTTTTTAAACATTTTAATATTTATTCTTCATCCCCCTTTAACTAAGGCGTACTTGTGATATCTTCAACTTTTCATTTCGACTTGAGGTTTTATGAATCAAGGCACATTTAAGGGAAGGCATTTCAAATTCCCACGCCTTAATTAATTTCGACAGAAAGGCACATTTAGCATCTTAGAATATTTCCAGATTTCGTTCTTTTCCTTCATGGGCGCGTATTCATGGTGGAGGTCTCAATTTGGGGCGCGTTTCAGATTTTGAATGCTTTAGAAGGATTTCAAACTCTTCTTCAGGCGCATTTAACATACTGAGGTTTCATTTTTGGGTGTGGCTTTGAGTTCGAAGTAGACCAAGCTTCATGGCGCATACCACATGTGGAGCCTTCAACTTCATTCTTCAGAGGCGCATTTGATATACCCTCCTTCCTCTTTCACTTGGACGCAAATTGCACTCTCAGCTTCAAGGCGCAAAACATAGGGGGAGCTTTTAATTTCATTCACTTAGTTGATCTCAACCTTCCAGCTTGAGGCGCATATTGGAGGAGGAGCTTCCAGTCTCATCATTTGATACTATCTGAAATCCTTTTGAAAGAAGGGCGCATATGACCATGCAACCATCCACAAGGCCAGGCGCATATTGCCAGTTGAGCTTTTAATTTTATCATAGGCGCATATGAGAGGGTGGACGTTCAATTTCGGGACTTAGAGAATTTTCTAACATATTTCCTCCTCAAGGGCGCATTTGGCACATGGTGCAAATGACCATGCCAACTTTCATTTTATTACATGGGCGCAAATTACCCCTCATGCATCAACTTCAATGCCTTAGGCGTATTTCAAACTCTTTGGGCGCATTTTGACTTGTCAGCTTTCACTTTCACACCTTAGCCAATTTTTAACTCTTAATCCCCTCAGGCGCACTTCACAGGTCAAGCATCCAGGCGCATTTGGGCTATAGAGGTTTCAATTTTGTGAACTTCAAGCTGAGGGGCGCAAATAGCATGGGCAACCTCCAGTTTCAATACTTAGGCGCATATGAGAGGGTGAACATCAAGTTTTAACACTTAGAATTTTTCTTTAATTCTCCCTTTGAAGTGGGCGCATAAAGGGGGAGTCCTCATTTGTACCTCATTAGAAAGTAGACAGTAGAGAAGATTAGAATAGATATAGAGTAGAGGGACAACTTAGAAGTAGCTTAGTATAGATTGATAGTGTAGTTTGAAGAAGAGGGAAAGTTTTCCCTTTGAAAGCTTTGTAAGAAATTGTTGTGAACACTCTCTCAATAAAAGAGTTTTTCATTGATGGTGAATTTCGTCTTTGTTGTGAGTAGCTAGCAAGGTTTCTTCGTCCTTCTGATTCAAGTAGTGACTGAAAGTAGAATAAGTTTCATTTCATGCAAGTAGAAGATAGTAATTGTGGAATGTGGTGTTTGATCTAAGCAACTTCGTCTATCCATACCACTAGTGTATTTGCTGATGGTGAATGCGCCTTGTGTGGTCAACTGGAATATCATATACTTAACTTCAATCACAGTTTGAATAATGGTATGTGTCGTTGTGATGGTATCTTTATGTCAAGTGGTGGTTTGAACATCTTTAGTCATCTCCCTTGAAGATTGCACCGACTCCGTGGAAGCTGTCCGATGTGAGGCAAAGCGAAGTCCGGTTAGAAGTTTGCTGAAGTTGAGCTCCATATCCCATGCCTTAGAATAGATTTAGACTTTCTTAACCTTACCTCATTTCAATTCAGTACTTTCTGGTTAGAATAGGAAACCCGCGCTTCATAGACAAATCTTTTGAGTATTTGAATTCCTTTCTCCGCTGCCGAACAATTCCGTAAGTCCCCTTGGAATACCAGCAAATCACATCGAGCCAAACTGAGTCTATTCGCACTGAAAGAACCTTGGAGTTGAACGCATGAACTTTCTTGCAATCTTAGCATGCGGAATACTTTGATCAAGAGAGAGTAGGGTAGCCATTGGCGACTTTATTCTGCGTTGGTGCAGTCACGAAAAACACATCAACAGGTAGCACATACTTGGTGTTGAGTTACTTTCAGTTGCAGTTTTGATTTATTGTACTGACGATCCTCTTGCCATATGACAACCTCTCTCTTGTTGAGATTGAGTGCGCATTCTTGGCAATGAGTTATATTGTAACTGCTGGTTTGATTTATCTAACCCTAATGGGTGCCTTCTGTATGTTGTAATTGCATTCAAAAATCGGAAAAAATTTGGTCCGGTTCTTTACAGTGGTATCAGAGCCAAGAGCCTGCCATCCTGTGCCCATCAAGGTTCAGTTGACAGTTGAATGACAGAGAAATCAGTTCTACACCAGAGGCCAGAACAAAGTTCAGTTTAGCTCTCAGAAGTTTTGAAGATGTTGCGTTTCCTGAAGTCCAGGAATCATGAGAAGTCGGATTTGATTGAGGTGTCTAAAGAATGCCAGTTCAAGAGGAAATGTGAACATGAGGCTGCCAAACTCCATAAAGATTATCAGAGCATGACAGAGGAGTTTAAGAACGATGTTTCATTTGATACCTTTTTGGATTGTGTGGTGATTTATTACCCTGGAAAGCGGGCTATGGTCAACTACATCAAGAAAATGATTGAGGAAGCAAAACATGCCATGGTTGCAAGTGCAAGGAAGGAAGAAGAAGTGCCTGTTTGTGGATTGCAGCCAACAAATGAACATGTCGAAGAGAAAAGTCAGTCAACTAATATTGAAGATGGCACAAGCAAGGTGCACATGTCACCTCAAAATGATGGTAAGTTTGATATAGAAACCTTGACAGTTGAAGAATGTGTGGGGGAGCCTCATAATACTTCCCTAGATTTGCATGTGACAGCAAATGATGAAGATCAGTTCCGTGAAAGGAACATAGCAGCAGTCTTGAATCTTAATTTGGATTCAGCCCATGGAGGTGTTGAGAGAAATGTCTTCACAAAAGATTTTAGTAGTACTGTTGTGTTTGATGAGTTCGTTGAAGTAGTGCAAGATAGAGAAGATACTAGTGAAGACATAGAACCAGCTTATGACCAATACTATAGTGATGATGTTGGTGATGAGTCTAAGGAGTTCATGCAAGATCATACTGAAGATTTGATGAGGAAGGATTTTCCTCTTGTTGCTGTCTTAACTTCCCAAGAAGTCTCACATGAAAAAATCAGCAACATACTCTCTCATGAGGGTTCCATAGAAGATAATGAAGATGAAGTTTTTCAAACAACAAACATTGAAGATTCTTCACTTCATTTCGGTGGTGACATTGTTGGTCTTGGGTTTGATCAGCAAACTGAGCCATTGGAGAGAAATGTTTTTGATGATTTCAGCTTAAGTGAATTGGGACTTGACTTATTCAAAGAGTCGTCACTACAAGGGGAGCATGATAAGTTGTTTCCAGTTGATCATCTTAATCAGCCCACTAGCATTTGGGATCCGGGTGTGTTGGCATCAAGTTATGTTAAAGAACTTGTGTGGGATAAGTTTCCCTTTGATCTTGATGAAGAACAAGAACCAGGTTGCACGGTAGACTATGAGGTGGCCCTTGGAGGAGAAGTTGTCTTTGAAGAAGAAGATTGTTCCACAAAATTCCATAATGATCTCTTTGGAGTGGTTGCAACCACTAAAGAGGAATTTGTGGTTACAGAAACTTTCCGAACAACGGACAAATATGACTCCTTGAGTAGGTTGGATGCTGGTTTAATGTTTGATCAAGGAGGCAGTGATGAAGAAGAAGAGCTAGAAGACCATATGGCTCTTGAAGATGGAGAGTTTGAAAGTGTTACTAAACACAAATCTAATTTATCAATGCACGAAGCTGATTGCAAGCAATGGGTTGAAGAATTTGTGGAGTATGATGATTTTTATGACAATGAGCATTCTCCGCTAGTTGGTGGTGAAGTACAAGAATGTTGGAGCAGCAAAGAGGGCAGCAAAGGCAAGGAACGAAGTTCTGATTTTCAGTTGCAGCCTATCAGCAGTTCACCGTCTTTGCATGTTCATGAGTGGGAAGATCAATGCAAGGAATCTTTTGGAAAAGAAGTGCAAGCGCTATCCCTATTTGATCGCACACACAATTTGGTTGATGATCTCTATTGGAAGGCTCAGTCTGAAGAGAGACGAAGTGGAGTTAAGGATGAAGTTGCTCTTCCTAACTTGCAACTTATCAGAGGCTCTTTGGAGACATTGAAATCGGCATACATACACTTGATTGAAGATCGAGATTATGCCTTCGAAATTGCGAAGAAGACCAGTAAAATTTTCAAAGAAAAAGAGAGAAAAGGCGGTAAACCTCATGGGCTTGATCAACGGAAGAAGCTGGGTTGGGCTCTATTGGAGTTGAAGGACCGGTTGTTCTAAAACTTTTCTGGAACAGAAGGACACAAAAGCGTCAAACAAGTAGGTAAGGAAAAGCTTATTAGTCTTCAAAGGTTGATCTGGTGAAAATTATATAGAAGTTACAACAATAACAGTTGAACTTCCTTTCAGAATCCTAAGGGGACCAATTTCAATTTTAACAGTCTCTCTTTGGAGGTGGGGGACAAACAATTCCTCTGTGAAATGAGGATGTTTGCAGTGTAATGCAATTCACTCCTTACCTCAGTGGGTTAGACCAGTGCCCAGTCTTTGGGGCTGGGATGTCACTTACATTTGTGCTCCCGGTGTTCAGTGGGTTGGGAGTTCAAAGTGGGAAGGACTCTTCTTTAAAATGCTCTACCTGGATTTAACCAATTGGGGTTGTGTTGAATTCTATTTTCAGTGTGTTGAAAATATTTTTCAGTTGGGTGTCCATGTTTGGGATTCTCAACATGGGTTGATGGAGCCTATTGCTTGTGGAAAGAAGAATTTTTGGAGGGATAATGATCAAAATTTCAGTATTATTGGTGTTGTTACTTTCTTTACCAGCCCCTTGATGGTTCCGTTTGTTCATCGACAAATGGATTGGAGAGAAATTTTGAGTATGGATTGGAAAGAGGAACAATTGGTTGCTCTTGGCGTTGATCCTTGGCCAAGACAAGAGCAGATTTTGAGACTCGTGCTTGCTGGTTGGAGGCAGACCAGCCTTGTTACTTGTGGAGTTACTCTCGTTTGGGAGAGCTTTCCCATCACCACTTGCCAACGAGGTGGTAGTTTTCTGATGGAGATTGCTCTAGTATGTTTTCTGGCCATTTTTGAGATGTTACCTTGCAACTCTATGCTCATATCATACACTCACACTTGGGAATTTCTTTGGTGCTGCTGTTTTTTCTTGTGTGAGGTACTAAAATCAGATTGCACTTCGCTGACTTCGGCCTTGAACAGCAGAGGTTATTTGTTCCTTCGCACCTATTCTACTTTTGGAGTTCATCCTATGGAGGTTTGTGAAGCAAATTTTGATAGTTTCTTTACTATATTGGTTTTGGACAACGAACTTCCACATGCTTTGGCTTTCCCTTCTGAGACTCTTGGAGTTGGAACAGTAAGAGTGATTAGAAGTTTTTATGGTGGTGTCGGTATAATTCAGTTGATGCATAGTAGCTTCAGGAGAAGACATAAGGTTGAATTTGTTGAGCTCTTGCAAAGGATTGCTTTCCTCTTTGCAAGAGGATTTGAAGACGTCACATTTGCAGTCATGGTTCCGTTTGTTACCATGTGGAGGTATGCTGAGGAGTTCGATTTTGATTTGAGTAGACCATCTTCCCTATTGCTTAGAATTGTGATTGACAGTAGTATGGTTGATACTGTTAATTTAGGGAATTATGAACATGAGATGTTGCATGATATTGATCTCCATCCTTTAAGATCTTTCAGTTTGAGTATCATGGATAGTAACACTTTGGGGTTACAAGGAAGGTTAGTGCAGCATTGGCATGATGTTTTCACGGATGTGATCAGAGTGGTGCAGCATCGGCATGGTGGGACCTTCCTGAGATGGGTTTGGGAACCTGGGATCATACTTGTTTTGTTATGGATCAGTCTTAAGTTTTATGGAGTTATGGTGGTATTGCTTGAGGACAAGCAATTTTGGGAAGGGCGGACTATAATGTCCCCATTTTTAGCACTTCACTTTTCAGTGATTGATAACCTATTCCCAGTGTGCTGTCGGCAAGTCAGTGGCAGAATTAGGATTTCCAGCTATTTGATGGGTTCTCTTGAAGATTCAGGGTTCTGCTTGTTGGAGTTTGGATGTTTGGATTCTGGATTCCTTCTGGTTTTCAGAAAGCTTCACAATGGTATCGCATGCGTTGCATTCTGAGCAACTTCTTGAATTTACTATTTTTAGTAAATTCTATTTTTAGCAGTGGTCCAGTCAGCATCAGCTCAGCAGGCCTTCCTTTTCTGGCAGTTCATTGGGTAATTCTGATTTTTGGCTTAAGGGGTTCATTTTGGAGAAATAAGTCATTCAAAGTCAATAATGTTTTATTTTATAAAATACCCCCTTGTCCTAGTAATATGACTTTAAGTTATTTTAAAAAAGGGGACTTTGAGGGTGGTTATCTCATGAGGATTTATTTTGATATTTCTAAAGTCAAAAATACTTCTTGGAGAAAAGGAAGCCATTTTATGAAGAGGAGATTTTTTATAAAGTCAAAATTCAACCTTATGAAAGGGGGCGCCCAAACTGGAGGGAAAAGGAGTCAATTCAAATTTGAAATTAGGGTTTGTGTTCTAGAAGCTTTTGGAAGGCTTTCTCAAATTATAAAAGGAAGCTTCGGGTCCTCATTTTATTATCTTATGACTTCTATATTGTTATGCTGCCGACATGGTAATAGGATTGCTTCGAGGAATGAATGCCTCCTAGCCTTGGCTCGACTTCGTGCTTGAGAGATAGCACCTAGTGGAGAGGTTTGCTTGTTTGAGTGACATTTTGTAGTGAGGTTTGCATTTGTAGTTTGGGTTTACTTATGTAGTTCAGTTTATTGCATTTTATGTCATTTTCTGGAGTTGCTGATAACAGGGCTGAATCTATAGTTTCACTCATAAATCAAAAAATACAAAAAGAGTTGTTCTGGGTATTGTCTCATTGGTTTTCTCTATTGGAAGTGACCCTTCATGAATATTTGCAGATTTTAATACGAAGTTTATGATTTTATAAAGCAAATTCGTCATTCCTTGTAGGGCGCCCTTTCTGGAGTGCTTTGGGATCCGTGCCATTAATTAATAGCCACTTTTAGCTGTCCTTTCTCATAACTAAACTAGGCGCCATCATTTTAAGAGTATTTTGCATCAGTTTTCATGTAATTTGAGTGAGAAATGAGTGAGTTGTGAGCTTTTCATTGAGTTTATGTATTGCTGGTTCTGTAATTCATGTTGCTGGTCTGTCAGATCAGACTTGAGAAAATTGCATATTAGCGAAGGACGGGTGTTAGGAATTCATTATTGACCTAGTGGATGACATCTTTACTATTGCAGCAACTTGTAGAGCTTAAATCCTTGATCTTGCAGGCATTCTACTTCTCATTGTAAGCTGAACAGTAGTACTGTCAGCAATTCTCTCAGTTTTGCTTATCATGTTTGTAATTGCCCACTGAATAAGTGGAAGAGGCTGGCTTGCCGCCTATTTACTTTGATTTGCATTGTAATATCTTACATCTCCGCCCTATGGTAGCTCCATTCCCACTCCGGGTTTGAAAGCACATTCTGGGTGTTGAGTTTATTTCGAAGTTGCATTTGTATTTCTTTAAATCTCCACCATATGGTCGCCTCATTCCATTCTGGTTTGGGTAGCACATACTTGGTGTTGAGTTACTTTCAGTTGCAGTTTTGATTTATTGTACTGACGATCCTCTTGCCATATGACAGCCTCTCTCTTGTTGAGATTGAGTGCGCATTCTTGGCAATGAGTTATATTGTAACTGCTGGTTTGATTTATCTAACCCTAATGGGTGCCTTCTATATGTTGTAATTGCATTCAAAAATCGGAAAAAATTTGGTCCGGTTCTTTACACCTATCGGCTATTTAATTGATGATAGTGATTTCATGAAATGATGCGTCACTTATTAAATGATGTTTAATATTTATTTAATGTAAGGAGACTCGATTTGTTATGAGGCCGACTTCTTGAAGAGTCACATACCTTTCATTGGACGTGATTTATTGAAGAGACACATTCTTCTATATAGGCCGACTTATCTTGAAGAGACATGACCTATCCACTCTCTTGTATATATGATCGACGCCTTTCATTGTCTCTCACTCATTTATTCATTCCTATCATTGTTCATCATAAGTCGTCTATCATTGTGCGAATTCTGTAGAAGGTCAGATCGAGTTTTCTATAGAAGGCTGAAGTTATTATTTGTAGTTTGTATCACATTGTTATTGAGGTTGCATTTAGTTTGTAGTTCATCAAGTTCGAGTTGCTCAAGTGCGAGTTTGTCTCAAGAGCAGATCGTTGATTTTGTAGAAGGCTGAGATCTTTATCAGCAGACTGCTTCATTCTGTATCTGTGTTGCATCAGATTGTGGTGCATATATTAGGCATTCATATTGGCCTATTGTAAAGGAGACAATTATTGTTAACATTCAATATATAAGTGATATATTGTTGCTGGGTTTTTCTCCCTCAAGAGGAGGGTTTTCCCAGGGTATTTGCTGTGTTATTGTGTTGGTTTTTAATTAAATTTCTGTGTCTCTAATCTGATCATAAAACTAACATGGCATCAGAGCGGGTTTGAAGAAGGTCTTGATCAGATTTAGTATTACAACAATACTCTTTATTCTCTTTCTCATCGTTGATTACTTCTATCTCTTCATCAAGATGGTGAACGGACTCAAGATCGAGGACAGACTTGAGGGAGCAAGAAATTTCACATCTTGGAGATTCAGAATTATGCTCACCTTGGAGGAAAATGAATTGGCTGAGTTCATGGAGAGCAAAGTTTCCGAGCCTACTAATGAGGAAGAGAAGATTCAATGGAAGAAGAAAGATAGTAGGGCGAAGAAGATGTTAGTTGATTCCGTGAAGGATCATATTGTTCCTATCGTCTTACAGTTGAAGACAGCAAGAGAGATGTTCAAAACTTTGGAGATGTACGAAATCAACAACACAAGCCGTGCACTTGCATTAAAGCAACAACTTCATCATGTTAAGATGGCGGAAGGAGAATTTGTCATCGCTTACTTTATGAAGATTTCCAAATTGAGAGATCAGCGCTCTACCAGTGGTCATATTGTTGATGTCAAGGATTTGACCATGTTGGCTCTTAATGCTCTTCCTTCATCTTGGGAGTCTTACATTCAAGGAATCAGTGCAAGATCGAAACTTCCCAAGTTTGATCGTTTGAGGGAAGATTGTATTTAAGAAGAGTCTAGGTTGGGTGCGAGAGGTATTGGTTGAAGCTCTACAAATGAAGACTGTGATGTCCCCATCCTAGTCAGCGCAGCTGGATATGTGGTTAGCCTATTATTTCGATCCTCGTAGGCTGACAGATGTGTGCAGAGCATCATCTGAGGCAGTTACCTAGTGTTCTGGAGCTTCATTGTTGCAGTTGTTTCAGGTTGGGCCTTCGCAGAATCCTTCATAGTGGTTTTTCAGAGAATTTCTATTTTTAGAAAGTCGGACAGGCGGAAGCTGCTATTTTGGGCAGGGCACCTGGTTCAGCTGTTTAGCTTAGAGTCGACCCAGTTCATCAGTTTGTCGGTTAGATGGAGGAATAA
Organism: Sequoia sempervirens; assembly: GCA_007258455.2. Lineage (NCBI taxonomy): Eukaryota > Viridiplantae > Streptophyta > Pinopsida > Cupressales > Cupressaceae > Sequoia > Sequoia sempervirens. Next base: position 463,315 of record VDFB02014224.1, read on the forward strand.
TGGAGTATTTAATGGTTTAATGAATAATTAATGTTTTTGACTTTATATTAAAGTCACTTTATTAATTATTTAAATATTTAATTAAAAGGGCGTATTATAAAGTATTTATTATACTTTATAATAAAGTGATGATATTTGATATAATGAATAATTATTATTCATTAATGAGACGCCAATTAATTATTATTTCTCCTAAGTCTTAAGGGCGAATTTAATCATTTAATTAAATGATTATTAAAAAGAGTCATTGGGTCGAATTTTTCAAGGAAGCTATATATTCACAGGAAAGAGACAAATCGAACTCTTATGATTTGATTATTCAATTTGTCTTCTATTTTGCTCTGAGCATTGAAGTTTGCAAAACCTAGGGTTTCAGCAGACGAACGATTTTGGAGAACGATACCTCTTCAGAATTTGGCATACTGAGACTGTGCAATACCAGTTGAAGATTGTCTTCTTGGTGACTTCACACAGAGGTTACAGATTGAGCTTATTGATTGATTCAGGCAGGGTTTTACAAAGATTCATCATCAGTGGTTTGAGGCGACTTCACAGAGTTCTCTCAGGGATCTGGCACTATTTTCCATAAATCCGTACCATCTTCATTAGTGCTGCTGGGTCGTACAGTTATGTCCTTGCAGAGCCGTACTTCTCTTTTTCAGAAAGAAACGCCTTCATCTTCAGTTTCTGGCAGAGGGTTCCAGTGCGCCTAGGTTATCTGGAGATTTCTCTTGTCTGTGCTCGGAGATTCACGTTGGCCACACCATCTTCATTTTTTAATGCTGCTGCAGCCGCCATTAGGTTCCTTTAAAATAAAATCATATTTCATTCATTGTTCAAATTTTGTTATTGTAAAAGCTCTGGAAACTTAATAAATTGGTGCGCCTCTATGTTCTGAGCATTTTCCACGCATTTTCATTGCCATAGGATTTTTAGTGAATTTTTTAAGCATTTATTAAGCAAATCGCAGCTTTCTTGTTATTTTTCAAAAACCTATCAAAAACCAGAAAAATACAAAACACACAAAACTCTCAAAAAACAGCATTTCAGTTAGGGTTTCGGGGTTGAGAATCACCTGGATTCTTACAGTGGTATCAGAGCACAGATTTTCTGCCATCCTGTGCTTTTTCAATTGCTTTTTCAGAATACAGTGTGCTTTTTGGTTGCTTTTTCATGAGCAGAGATATCATTCACTATACTAAGGTTGTAGGGATAGGCAGAGTCGAGGATTGGACAGGTCCACCGATTCCAGAAGGTGAGACAGTGTCAGGAGTATTGGGTATTCACAGATCTAGCTCTAACAACAGCGAGAACAGCGTTGCAACCCTAATGGCAGACCGTGAGATCCCTGCAGAGACACATAGGGATTCAGGGAAAGCACATGCAGAGGGCGATATTACAGATGAGGAGTTTAGACACAGGCATGATAATATGATGGACATGATGTCCCAGTTGATGGGCACTATCAGGCAGTATACTCCATCACAGCCACATTATATTCAGATCGGACAGTCGAGCAGGACTGCAGGAGTGGATCAGCCTTTGGCATCAGCACCACGACAGCCATCACCGATCTATCATGAGCGTAGGCCGGGACAGCCTACATTCTTACCCAGAGAGACCCCACCTCCGACTCCGGGGGCAGAGCAGCAGGGGCATCAGCAGGAGTTTCAGCCACATAATGGCATGTCAGTAGCAGATGTGACTCAGTTTCACGGTGAGTACCTATCATTGGCACCTGAGATCAGGCAGGCATTATCTTTTCATGAGTTTATGGATGTTCATAAACCTAGAGGAGGCAGATTTGACCGTAGAGCTCCGCAGCACCAGCAGCCACAGCCACAGGTGAACAGGGACTTGCAGTATGCAGTCAGCAAAATCACCTTGCCATATTTTGATGGGTCTGATAAGACATCAACGAGGTCGTGGGTCCAGAAACTGGACAATTATCTTTCATTGAGACCTATGCAGGAGGATGAGGCCATTAAGTTTGCTACTTTGCATCTTGATGGGCTGGCGCATGATTGGTGGCATCACGGCATGTACACCCTTGGCCACCATGCAGTTATTACCTACCAGGATTTCACTAGCAGGCTCATAGAGCGTTTTGATAAGAAAGATCCGGAACTCTACTTCAAAGAGCTAGCTCAACTTAGGCAGACAAGTAGTTTGGATTCTTATATTGGTGAGTTTCAGAGAGTGGCAGTTATGGTGACAGGCATTTCAGAACGGAGACTCATTATACTCTTCGTTAAAGGTTTGACAGAGCCTATGAGAGGTTGGGTAAAGGCTTTTGACCCTCCTACCCTTCAGGATGCCATGAGGAAGGCGCGAAACATGGAGCTTGCAGCACCTTGTAGCAAGTTCAATTCAGGTTTGACACCCTACACGAGGCCTAATAGGTCTTTTGACAGGAATAAGCCTTTTGACAGGAAGAGGGACCACCAGATACTAAGAGACAGAATGCACCACCCTTTGATAGAAAAACACTGAACGATTTACGAAAGAAAAAGTTGTGTTTCTGGTGCAAGGCACCCTACGATGAAAAACATGTATGCCCACTTCGTCCCAAGGTCAAAAACAATCAGATGGAATGGTTTTACGAGGGCAAAGAGCAATCTGATCTGTTAGACCAGCAAGCTGATTCTGAGCATTCAGATGATGACAGGTCCGAAAATGAGGGTGAACACGAAGGTGGAAGGAAGCTACAGGAAGCCCATTTGACTAGCCTTCAGAGAGATGGGTCGTTTAAACTTCGCGGGCTCCTAGCAGGTCAGAAGGTGATCACTTTATTGGATACGGGTGCTACACACAATTTCATTGATGCATGATTGGTGGAGAGACATGGCATTCAGACAGAGGCTTTTGAGGGTATTCGAGTCAAGGTGGCTGACGGGTACACCCTCAGATGTGACCGAAAGATTACTGATCTTCCGATGTGACTGAACAACTATGAATTCAAGACTGAATTCTATGTTGTTAACATGGGAGATACTGATGTGGTGTTAGGGATGGCATGGTTGCACGATTTGGGTGAGTTCACACTCAATTTGCGAGACATGGAGATAAAGTTCAAGGTTGATGGGAGACCTCATGTCATCAAGGCTATTAGAGACAGTAATCTGAGGATGGTTTCGTTCAGACGGATGGAGAGACTCATTCGTCATGATATGGTCGACTGGGCAGCAGAGTGCATGTTGATGCCAGGCCAGCAGGAGCAGTAGAAGGGTGAGTACCACCCTGACATTCAGATATTGAGGACTAAACACTCTAAAGTGTTTAGTGATATTCCACTTGGTAGACCTCTAGATAGAGGCACGTGTTGACGTGTTTTTCGTGACTGCACCAACGCAGAATAAAGTCGCCAACGGCTACCCTACTCTCTCTTGATCAAAGTATCCAGCATGCTAAGATTGCGAGTAAGATCATGCTTTCAACTCCAAGGTTCCTTTAATGCGAATAGTCTCAGTTGGCTCAATGTGATTTGCTGGTATTTCAAGGGGACTTACGGAATTGTTCGGCAGCGGAGAAAGGAATTCAAATGCACGAAAGATTTGTCTATGAAGTTCCTGTTTCCTATTCTAACCAGAAAGTACTGAATTGAAATGGCATAAGGTTTGGAGAGTCTAAATCTATTCTAAGGCGTGGGATATGGCAATCAATTCTCACAAGCTTCAACCAGGCTCTGCTTTGCCTGTCATATCATTGCGAAGCTCTCGAAAAACCCACAAAGAATATGCCGACTTGCAAAGAAAACCCTGACATGCAGACCCTAAAAATAGCCTCGGAAGACTGAATTCTGAAAGTTGTTATCTCACTTTGCATGTTCTACCATTGCGAAGGTAGCGAAAAACCCAGAAGGAATCTCTAGAAATGCATTGACAAACCTTGCATCTAGGCCCTGAAATTGGCTCGGAAGCTGAACTACTAAAAATAGTAAGTTGTCCATTTCAGCTCAAAGTTTGTGCGCGAGCAGCTTGACGTGTTCTGGACGCAGTGTGACTGTTGGAATTTCAAGAATGCTAAGAGAACACCTGCAATTGCACACTTACTAAAAATAGTAAGTACTCAGAATCTGACGAAATTTCAGTGGAAACCTGCTAGAAACACACTAACAACAATGTTAGTCTCAAATTTCAAGTTATTCACTTCATTTGACTTCAAGTTGGCTGGAAAGATGGAAACCCTAATTTTCAGACTTGGCCAAAAGTTCACGTTAAGGTTCAACGGCGGGCCCATCCCGAAAAGATAGACAGTAGAAAAGAGAGACAACAACAAAACGACCGAAAAGCAAAGCCAAAATTAGGGGGTCCCCATTTGCAATGGGGCGATGTGTGAAAAAGGTCACAACAGCATGGAGCATATCATTGAGTTGGAGGAGGGCGCAAAGCCCGTTATGATCACACCCTACAGGCATCCGAAACGACTCAAGGATGAGATAGAGAAGACCATCAATGAGTTGTTAGCTATGGGACACATTAGACCTAGCAAGTCACCTTTTGCTTCATCGGTTGTATTGGTGAAGAAGAAGGATGGATCACTTCGGATGTGCATAGACTATCGACAGCTCAACAAGAGGACAATTAAGAGCAGGTACCCTATACCATGCATCGATGAGTTGATTGATGAGTTACACGGTGCTATCTTCTTCACGAAGATTGATTTGAGGTCCGGGTACCACCAGATTCAGATGAGGGAGCAGGATATTGAGAAAACCGCTTTCAGGTGTCATTGCAGTCACTTCGAGTTCTTGGTTATGCCCTTCGGTCTAACCAATGCACCTGCCACCTTTCAGGCTACCATGAACAGGGTCTTCAATTCTCAGCTGCAGAGATTTGTATTGGTCTTTTTCGACGACATTCTGGTATATAGCAGATCATGGGAGGAGCACTTGGCTCACTTAGATGCAGTCTTGGGTATCTTGGCTGATGAGTCGTTCTATGCCAAGGAATCCAAGTGTGAGCTAGGTATGGAGGAGTTGTTGTATCTGGGGCACATCATCAGTGCCAAGGGAGTGAGTATGGACCCTGAGAAGGTCCGAGCTATAGTTGAGTGGCCAGCACCTGAGAACCTCACGCAGCTCAGAGGCTTCATCGGGTTGTGTGCTTTTTACAGGAGATTTGTTAGTGGGTTCTCTCGTCACGCTGCACCCCTTACTGATTTGACAAAGAAGGGGGCTTTTACTTGGTCACCACAGGCGCAGGAGTGCTTTGACAGGTTCAAGGTGATTATGACTTCATGTCCAGTGCTAGCATTGCCTGACTTTACGAAGTCATTTGATTTATTTTGTGATGCTTCGGGAGAGGGCATTGGTGCCATTTTGATGCAGGAGCGACATCCTATTGCTTTCGAGAGCAGGAAGCTTAGGGGTCCTGAGAGGTTCTACAAAATTTACAACAAGGAGATGTTAGCCATTATGCATGCTTTGGCTAAGTTCAGACAATACTTGGTGGGCAGCAAATTCAGTGTCCGTACAGACCATAATAGCCTGAAACACTTCCTTGGACAGCGAGACCTGAATGAGAGGCAGCAAAAATGGGTCAGTAAACTACAGTCGTATGACTTTGACATCACTTTCATTAAGGGGAAGCAGAATGTTGTAGCTGACGCCTTGTCTCGTAGACCTTAGTTGAATGCCATGGCACAGATCTCAGAGGACTGGAGGCATCAGATTATTGCAGAGTATGCTAAGAACCCATGGGCTTCTAGCATTGTTGACAGGACAGAGCAGGATGATAGGTACACTATTGTAGATGACTTGATCATTTACAAGGGGCGGATTTTTCTGGTTCGGCTGCGAGGTGGGGATTCTGAGTTTGAGAGCCTTTCACTTGATCTTCCTATGGCGGAATACCGTCAAGATTACTACAAGACATAAAGATGAATGCGGGAATGGTTTGCGGAAAGGGCTGAAAGCGATGTTCTGATATCGTTGGCCGGTGTTACACGTTTTGCCGATTAGAACAAAGCGAGGGCACACTTATCTGTTGGGTTGCTCCAACAGCTTCAATGCGGCGGAGTGGGGTGTTTATTGATGGACTTTATCGCAGGCGCGAAAGCCCAAAGGTAAAGATTGCATCGTGATGGTTGATCGGTTGACTAAATATGCACACTTCTTCAGATTACCTACCTTCACGGCTATCGAAATGCGAGGATTATTTTGAGGAGAGGTATTCGGTTACATGGAACTCGGACAATAGTCAGTGATAGAGATAGATAGGTTCATGAGCAACTTTTTGGCGGGAGTTGTTCGGACTCTGTGGGGCCGGCCCGACCACCTTGCGAGTACCAGCTACCATCCACAGACAGATGGGCAGACAGAGATTGTCAATAAGTGGGTGGAAGGTTACTTGTGCAATTATATAGCTGGACAGCAGAGAGCTTGGGTGAGGTGGATATACTTGTGCAAGTATTGTTATAACTCGACTCACCATATGAAGATACAGATGACACCCTTCATGGCTTTGTATGGGTATGAGGCACCCAACCTTTTGGATTTGATATTGAGCGATAGCAGAGTGCCGAGTGCAGGGGATATGATGCAGAGTCAGCAGGACATTTTGAGGTCTCTCAGAGACAATATCTAGCGGGCACAGAATCAGCAGAAGCAGTATGCTGATCAGAAGAGGGTTGAGCGTACCTTTGATGTGGGTGATATGATGCACCTTATGTTGTAGCCGTATCGTCAGTCTACTCTGCGGAAGAGTGGGGCAGAGAAGTTGAAGCCCGCTACTATGGTTCATTTCGTGTTGTCAGATGAGTGGGCGGGGTTGCTTATGAGTTGGACTTGCCAGCTGATAGCAGGGTTCACAATGTGTTTCACATTTCTCGCCTGAAGAAGGCATTGGGTCAGCATGTGATACCTTCTCCAGTTCTGCCACCCCTTGATGACGAAGGGAAATTGATACTAGTACCTGAGGCCATCCTCGAGATGAGAGAGAGACACCTTCGGAGGCGGGTGATTAGGGAATATTTGATCAAGTGGAGAGATTTGCCAGTTGAGGATGCTACATGGGAGTCGGAGGATATTTTACAGCATCCAGAGTTGAGATTGCTTGAGGACAAGCAATTTCAGGGAGGGCGGACTGTGATGTCCCCATCCTAGTCAGCGCAGCTGGATATGTGGTTAGCCTATTATTTCGATCCTCGTAGGCTGACAGATGTGTGCAGAGCATCATCTGAGGCAGTTACCTAGTGTTCTGGAGCTTCATTGTTGCAGTTGTTTCAGGTTGGGCCTTCGCAGAATCCTTCATAGTGGTTTTTCAGAGAATTTCTATTTTTAGAAAGTCGGACAGGCGGAAGCTGCTATTTTGGGCAGGGCACCTGGTTCAGCTGTTTAGCTTAGAGTCGACCCAGTTCATCAGTTTGTCGGTTAGATGGAGGAATAATGGAGTATTTAATGGTTTAATGAATAATTAATGTTTTTGACTTTATATTAAAGTCACTTTATTAATTATTTAAATATTTAATTAAAAGGGCGTATTATAAAGTATTTATTATACTTTATAATAAAGTGATGATATTTGATATAATGAATAATTATTATTCATTAATGAGATGCCAATTAATTATTATTTCTCCTAAGTCTTAAGGGCGAATTTAATCATTTAATTAAATGATTATTAAAAAGAGTCATTGGGTCGAATTTTTCAAGGAAGCTATATATTCACAGGAAAGAGACAAATCGAACTCTTATGATTTGATTATTCAATTTGTCTTCTATTTTGCTCTGAGCATTGAAGTTTGCAAAACCTAGGGTTTCAGCAGACGAACGATTTTGGAGAACGATACCTCTTCAAAATCTGGCATACTGAGACTGTGCAATACCAGTTGAAGATTGTCTTCTTGGTGACTTCACACAGAGGTTACAGATTGAGCTTATTGATTGATTAGTGGGGTTTTGTTGTGACCTTTTCACACAGCCCCATCTAAAATAGGGACCCATAGATTTTGCTCCATTAAGTCTTTTGGCTTTGCTTTTGATCTTTTCTCTGGTACATACATTAAAACTGCTTTTACGGGGCCGTTCAGAGTAAACCAAGCTTCAACATAAGATTAGCAAATGAAATTAGGGTTTCACGTTTTTAGGTCATATTGAGATCAATCTGAGTTGGTTTGTCAGCTTTTGAACCTAGCAGGGTTATTACCATGTTTTCAGCAAGCAACCCCTGAACTTTCACTGAATTCTGCCATCTTTCTATTTTTAGTAAGTGTCAGTTTAGGGTTGATTTTTGTAAGATTTTCACATTTTGGCAACTTCATTGCACTCAAAGCACTTCAGATTCACTTTTGACAAATTTTGAGCAGAAACTGACAACCTGCTATTTTTAGCAGTTCTGCCTTCGGAGGCAATTTTCAGGGCTTAAACGCAGAGTTTTTCAACGCATGTCCGGAGATTCCTTGTGGGTTTTTCGAGACCTTCGCAGTGATGTGACATGCAAAGTATGATGATGACTTTCAGCATTCGGCCTTCGGAGGCCAATATCAGGGTTTGCATGCAGACATTTTCAGCGCATGTCGGCATTTTCTTTCTGGGTTTTCCAAGAGCTTCGCGACGATGTAGCATGCAAATGGAGCTGACCACTTTTCGGAAACTTACTATTTTTAGCCAGTGCGTGCATGTTGAAGATTTTTCTGGGTTTTTCAAGATTTTCCCGAGGCGTGTGACATACAAGATCCATCCAGATAGGTAGTTGATCACTTTTTCGAGGCGCTTTCTATTTTTTAGAATTATTGCGCAGGTACATGACTCAACGGAAGGCGCAAGTGATCATCATGCTAAGCCCAAGCAGCCGTGACGAAGCTCATCTAGCGACATACGCAAATTAGGGTTTGAGCTTGAACAAAATGAGAGTCAAAGGTCGAGGAATGTTCCAAAGGCTGAAGTACCCATCGATCGACATCCTTCGAGGAAGTCTGGCGGCAAAATTTGAAGGTAATCGGAGAACTTGCTATTTTAGTAAAGATATTCTGGTATGGGGCGGCTATAAATGAAAGTTGATCACCATTCAATGATACAGACAAGTTCACCCGGTGATGGGCCTTTATCCAATTTCAAAACAAAGCCGGGTAAGGAGGGCCTCGAAAGCGGACACTTACATAAATAGTAAGTCACCTGTGTGACTATAATTGGTGGTCGGTAATGAGATCGATAAGCCACCTGAGGTCAAGCCGTGATAAGTAGTCAGGTAAATTTCAAAATAATGAGTTATAGGGTGAAAATCAAGCATTTGCTATTTTTAGCAAGTCAATTAGGGTTTCCTAAAATCAAGGGTGGAACCCGACATTCACGAAGGATCAGCATCCGATGGCAATCACCATGTTTCGGGCATCTGGCACATGAAATTTGAAGACTTTCTGAGAAATTTCTATTTTTAGCAGGTTGCTAAAAATAGCAGGTACAAACGGGCATCGGGCGCTGACAGAAAAGGTTAGTCGAAATTCAAAGCAAAGTGAAAATCGGGCATCAGGAGTCAGAATCCAGTCAACGGCGCGAAATTTCAGGAACTTTCTAAAAATAGAAAGTCAAGGCGAGTTAGGGTTGACCACGGAAAATCAACTCAAATCTGGCAACGGGCATAAAATTTGCTAAATTGGATAAAATTTCAAATCCAGCATTAAGGCTCACTTTGAAGGCTGAACGGAGGTGAAAAATTTTCTAAGTGTCGGAATTGAATGTAGACCCTTGCAAAAGCGCCCCTCAGTGCAAAAAGTAAAAGTTGGACCATGCAAATGCGCCCAAGAACAAAATGGAAGTTCACCCTCCTATATGCGCCCCTAACTTGATGCTTGACCCCTTGGATGCGCCCCTCTGTAGAATGATGAAAATTTCACTAAGTGTCTTAAAATGAACATAGACCCAGCTATATGCGCCCTTCTCTGGAGAAGTTGAAGTTTTCACTAAGGCACAAATTGAAAGTGGAAGGTGTTAAATGCGTCTGGAGATGGCTTAAAATTGGCTAAGTGTTTGAAATTGAAACCCCTGGGTCCCAAATGCGCCAAAGCCAAAAAGTGAAAGTTCATGCATCCATTTGCGCCTGGAAGGGGTCTTGAAAATAGCCAAGGTGAAATTAAAAGTTCAAGGCATCATATGCGCCTAGGGTGACAAAAATGAAGGTCAGAGGTCTCAAATGCGCCCCAACCAAAACTGGAAGTTGATGTGGTCAAATGCGCCTTGGAGGATAAAGTGAGCAAAGGCGTGGCTGAAATTCCTAAGTGTTTAAAATTAAAACCTCCATAGGCAATATGCGCTTGGGTGTTAAAATGAAAGTTAGACACATAATATGCGCCTAGTCAAGAGTGGATGCTTGGTAGTCTAAATGCGCCCAAGAAGATTGAAGATAAAATTTTCACTAAGGCAAGAAACTAAGCGGAGACCCTCTCATTTGCGCCCATGACACAAATGGAAGTAGGACCCATGAAATGCGCCCCAAAAGACAAAATTAAAAGCTCACCCTATCATATGCGCTTAACCTTGGAAGGTGATTTGAAAGCTAAAAACGGCTAAGTTAAAATTGAAAGTTGGTGTGTCAAAATGCGCCTTGGAGGATAGGGTGAAAGCTTGATTTGTGTTTTGCGCCTAGTATTAAAACTGAAAGCTTTGCGTATGAAATGCGCCCCAAGTGATAACTTCGAGAGCTGAAAACGGCTAAGGCATAAACTTGAAGTTGCTAGTCCCAAATGCGCCAAAAGTGAAAGCAGGAAGGGTGATTTGCGCCCAATTGAAAGGTGACCATGTGATTAGCGCCTCTACCTGGGAAATTGCAAAGATTTGACTAAGTGTTGGAAATAGACGTAGCCATGATGATTCGCGCCTATGACAAAATGAAAGTGGCATATCTAATATGCGCCCAAGCACAAAATGGAAGTAAGACCCTTCAAATGCGCCTTTACCTCCTTTGCGCCCAAAGTTTAAAATGAAGGCGTGAGGTATGATTTGCGCCTTGGTGCTTAGTAGGCAAGATGCGCCTGGCATTAAAGTTGAAAGTTGATGCGTTTGAAATGAAAGTGGGACCATCCATATGCGCCCATGTGCCAAACTGGAAGCTTGATAGCCCAAGTGCGCCCTTTACTGGAAGTGTCAAATTGAATGTTTGAGGTCTTGTTTGCGCCCAAGGTAATGTGTCAAAACTGAAACTCCAGACCCTCATATGCGCCCTTGGGGATGAAGTCTTTCATGAGCATTAGAAGCCGACCCTCCAATATGCGCCTGAAGAAATAATTAGCTAAGTTAAAATTGAAACCTCTGGGTCTCAAATGCGCCTAAGCTGAAATTGAAAGTAACCCCAGTCAAATGCGCCCAGGGATGTTGGAACTTGAAAATTTTGCCTAAGGCGTGAAAACTGAAACCTTGAAAGTACGCCCCTGAGCTTGTGAAGATTTAGAAATTCGCCTAAGTATCAAAACTCGAACCCCAACCTATCATTTGCGCCTTAACTCTGGAGAGGAATTGAAATTTTTCCTGAATCACGAAATTGAAAGCACAAGATATCATAGGCGCCCAAAGCTCACCATCTAATATGCGCCCAGAGAGGAAAAGACACAAAAACGTCTAAGGCATTGAAAGGTGAAAGTGCCAACTTTAATATACGCCTAAGATAAAAAAATAAAAAATTAAAAGGCGTTTTGAAATAAATTAAAAAGGGGGCGTTTATTCTTCAAAAAGCAAAATAAAATAAAAGGCGTTTGAAATAATAAAAAATCAAGTGGAGATTAAATTTTTAAATTTTGACTTCAAGAGCACTTGAAATTTTCTCAGCACGAAAAAAAAATCGAAAGGCAATCGGAAGAAATTAAAATTTCTCTAGGCAAGACGGAGAAATTAACTTAATTAATTAATTTAATTATTTTCCTGAGTCTAATTCCCCCTTCGATTTTGACCCATGCAATTTTAATATTTCGGACGATTTAACGAGGGGAATTTGTTTCGGAAGTCGATTATGGACGGAAAATAAAATTTTGCCTAGCCAATTTTGACAATCGATGTCGATTTTTTAAATGCGTTGAAAGAAATAAATTAAAATGGCGATTAAATTAAAATTTTAATTAATTAAAAGTGCCATTTTAAAATGCAGTCGAGATAACTTCAAATCGATGTAAAAATGATTTTCTCGAAATCACTGGAGGTAACTGGCAGTCGGGAGGGAATTTTAAATTTAAATCAAGGAAAGAATCTCCCCAAATAGCAAATTGTCATAATAACTGCCAGACGACGAGAATATTCCCTTTTAAATTTAGCAGACGCGTCAGTCATGATGAAAGGAATAAAAGGCATCTGCTAAAATTAGCGCCAGCCTTTTGCTATAAAACTTCGAAGGTTTTCATTATCGTCTCACAAGATTCGAAGTTGAGATTTGTGCTGGCAAACTGAGTTGTGAGATTTTTTTTTTAATTCGAGAAGTTGCTGAAAGTTCGAAGTTTGAGATTGAAGTTGCTGAAAGTTCGATTGTTGGAGTTGCTGAGATTCGAGTTTGCAAATTGCGAAGTGCTTCAAAGTTAAAGGGTTTAAATCGCGAAGTGCTTCGAAGTTAGAGGGTTTAGCTTTTTAATTTCTTCACGTTATTGAGGTATGTCTTCGAAGTTGCTGAAGCTTTTTATTTTGCTGAAAGTCGAAATGCTTTTGAAGTTTAAAAGTTGAAATGCTGAAATGCTTTATTTATGCTGAGAATTGAAATGCTGAGATTGTTTGAATGCCAAGTTGATTGAGCGTTAATTTTTTTCGAAGTTGTTTGAAGTTGCTGAATGTTTGAATCATGTCAAATCGAATTGGGTTTAATTTGTAATGACTTCGAAGTTGCTGTTTTATAATTTCGAAGTGTTAGTTTTCGATTACTTTTTCGAAGTTGCTGTTTTATAACTTCGAAAAGCTGATTTTAATTTGTCAAAGCTTGCTGATTTTAAACTTGCACGTTTAAAAAACTCTCGAATTTATTTTCTTCGAAGTTGCTGATGTATAACTGTCGAAGAGTTGATTTCGAACTTGGTGATTTATAATTTATAAACTTGCTGATTTTAATTCGAAATTGCTGATTTTGAATATTGCTGATACTTAGCACCCTTTTTCGAAGTTGAAGTTAATAGAGTAAATTTCTCGTAAGGAGTTAAGTTATTTATTCTGGCTGCGAGTTGCTGGAGGTTGAAGTTTTAATCTTGAGAAGTCAAAGTTGGATGCTAACGCTACTAACGTGTATTTATTTTGCAGCCGCCAGCCGCCTCACGTGATTGTCGTTTTTAAAAGTTGATGGAGTAATATTCGCTTTTGTTTTGCGGATGGCTGACGCTGCTGGCACTAGCAAGGCCGGAACTAAGGCTGCAAACAACGAAGCTAACGCCTCCAGGCAGGCGATCATCAAAGGTCTGAAGAAATCCTTCGTCCCTGAGTCAAAGATCACCTCAAAGTACGGCAATTTGACGGATACCAATCTCGGGTCCTTCAACCTCGAGACGTTCATACGCCGAATGTACGGGCAAGGTGGCAACCTTCCGACAGAGGCATCACAGAATATTGTGAAGAGTGGGTTGTACAATGCAGCAGGCTTCCAACCAGCAGTTCGGTGTCCCGAGTTGATTCTTGAGTGCGCCAACTTCTATAATACTGAGGATCGGACTATCACCTCTCCTGGTGGTTTGATCATGGCTAATCTCGCTCCAGATGCGATTAGCGAGGCATTTGGAATCCTCGCTACAGACAACATGATGTATAAGTCCAAGGCCAAGGCGGATAAGATGTACGCCACAACCTTCGAGAAGTGCATGAAGAGAATAAACACCACATGGATGCGCAAGCCAAAGCCACCGACTGCTAGGCTACCGAAGCAAATAATATCAGAAGAGCTGAAGCAGGAATATTGCGACATTATTATGTTGCTTAGCAGGGTCAATGGTAGCCCACAGTCTTTCATTTTCGAGCCATGGATGTTCTTGTACATCAGTGTAGTACTTGAGGGGAACGAGCAAGTGAACTGGGCGAAGATGATAAGTGACAACATCGATGAGCAGTTCCGGGACCTCAGAAGAACGAAGACATTTTATATGAGCTCATACGTCATCTATATGTTGGCTCGAATGACCAAGTACAGGGGATTGGCGTACCAAGAGCCAATTGGCTGCGGCTACAATCAGTTTAAGATCCACCAGTCGTGCAGGCAGCTACATCTCACTCACACTGGTGACTTCCAAAGAGTGAACGACGCCTTTACTATGTACATCACGAGAACACTTCAGCAGAGGCTACAGCAGAGGATCTCCGAGGAGGCACAGGCATTGATCGAAGAATACGGGTGTTGGTTCATCCAATTCCCAAAATTTACCTACTTGAGACTGCCAGGGTACGATTCCTATGTGTATAAACTGCCGAGGTACCCCACTAACAGGATGATCCTACTTGAGTTGTCTAGGCAATTGGTGGCCTACGACAAGATTATAAGGCGAAAGAAGAAGGGAGGTCTTCATTTTCCCATTGTGTTGGGAAATTCACTCGAGGAGTGCCCGACTTTGCAAGCAGCCAAGGAGGCTGAGAATGAGCTAAAGTTTTACAAGCTGACTCTTTATACCAGCAGGCAGAATTTTGATCCCAAGGGGATAATTGGAACAGTACAAGGAGAAGAATTTAAGCACAAGGCTCACATGGAGGACTTTTGGGCAAATGCTGCAGGCGAGGACGAAATCAGAAGAAGGACATTCTCAAGGCTGCCTCTAAAGCTAATCAGGGAGTGCGAGGTGATCAGGGTGCCGGATCAACTGGAGGAGGATACTAGGGTCACCCATCCAGATTTTGAAGCAGTGAAGAACACGCCTATACCACCTGTAGATTGGGTTGAGTCGGAGATTGTGGATCTAGACACTCTATTTATCCCAATCATGACGTTTACAAGAGCTTGGGTGGACGAGCGTGTTAATAGATTGAGGAGGAGATCAGTTGCTCTCACGTATAACCTCATGGGTGATGGAAAGCCACCAGTGGTAGCAAAAAGGAAGAAGCAGCTCACACGAGGTCCGGAACCAAAAAGAAGGGAGCCCGTTCAGCCAGGGCCCGTTCAGCCGGAACCTCAGGGATCGGAAGATACGTCCTCAACACAATTGGTGTCTCATGCTTCCAGTGTGCGCGAAGTGTCATTATTTGCTAGTCAGAGAGCAAAAGGGAATGAAGAGCTAGAGGATGGAGAAATTAACCAGCCGATGCCAAGGGAGGTGGATACTCAAAGTGTGAATGATCCCGAAGCTGCTAGTAAGCAGGATGAAGGGGAAGACACGGACATGGACACCCACTTCGATTATTCCTTCGGAGAGGAAGATGCTGGGGCACATGAAGGGAGTGATCAAGAGGTCGAGATAATCGAGCCTCCACCAAACACCCCTCGGGAAGAAGTTCGGGAGGTGGAAGCCACTGAGGAGCAACCTCTGATTGTTTATGATATTCAACGAAATTGGCTTTCACAGGCGATCCGAAGGGACCAAGATGATGACGCCAGCCTAGCAATTGAAATGGAAGCACTCTTGAATAGGACAAGCAAGTCGCCAAAGCGCAAGAGGGCGAGAAAATATACAAGGATAGAAACTAACGAGGCAGGTTCCCGGAGCCTTCACATCGCTGCCCCAAGAGAGGATCATGACTTGAGTGATGCGATGCCAGAGAAATACACAATCACCACTGTTGAGTTGGGACGCCCTTCAGGAGCGCAGGTGGTGGAAGAGGCTGAAACTTCGTTTCAGGCATTAAAAGATAGGCTGGTAAAGAAAGAAGGAAAGTATAAAAGGTTGAAGAAAGAGCACAGAGCGTTGGTTGAATACGTGCAAAATCTCGCACATCCTGTTGCTCAAAGCAATCCAGCAGCAGAGCTTCCACCAGAGGTGCCACGTGAGCCGATCAGCGGCTTGGAAGAAGTGAAGAGGGTTGTGCGAGAAGGAGATAAGTGGGTGAATGGTGTCCGCATTGAGGCAGAAAAGTTCATGGCGGATCTCGCCTCAGCATTCCAAAATGCTTCCGGTATCCTTTCACGATTAGATGATGTTGAGCAGGCCTGGGGAGATACCCACATCTTCCAAGACAATACTATCCCACGCCTGGCTGTTTTGATGCGTGTTCCCACGCAAACTCTCGTGAATGAGGGGGTAATTCAAGCAGGCGACAGATATGACTTCCGTGGATGGCATTCAGCAGCATTCACAGGAAAGGGTTTCTTTGATACTGCAGCAATAGAGTCTTCCAGGATCAGAAAGGCCATGAGGAATATTCGTGAGAGTATTCTCAACACTTTGGAGTCGGTGTTTGCAAAAAGGCTCGCACATGAGGAGGTAGATGCAGAAGGATTAAGGGCAAGATTGCAGCCGTTCTTTTCAGAAATGAGGACGTTTTCCCAGCTAGATTTTGAAAACATCTCCACGTTTTCAATGATCATTCAGAGCACACAGGATTCCATCGAAACATGGGGAAAATCTTGCGAGAGGCATGAACAGATGGTGGCCATCTTAGAATATCGTAAATTTAACTTCACCCACTCAATTCTCAAGAAGAGAGGTCTATGCTGTTGTATAGATTCATACTGCATCGAGTAGCTATTAAAGGAATCGGTCATGGACTAGAATCTCTTAGCGATAGTGGCAATTAATTGCTCATCAAAGGGAGGAATCCGCATTTTAGAGCATTTATGACTCAATCTTCGTATTTTAGGCAAACTCGCTCAGGGTCGAAGCTCAATCGGTATCTTATCAATTTGATCTGGACCGTCGATTCAAACAGGCCAGCTATATAAGGGGGAGTCCCCCTCATTTGTACTCTAGTAGTCATAGAATCAGAGAATAGAGAGCAATTGTTGAAGCAAAATAGAGAGTAGAAGCTTTTAAGTTAGAGTAGTTTTTCATTTGCATTGTTGAAGAAGAAGGGGAATTCTCCCTTAGAGAATTTTGTAAGAGATTGTCACAAAAGATTATTCTTAATAAAGCTTTTCATTGATGGTGAATTTCAACTTTGTTTGGAATAGTTCGCGAGGTTTCTTATTCCTTTGACTTCAATTAGGAACTTAATTTCATGCTTGTAGTTAGATATGGATGTTTATGCTTGATATAAGTGAATTTCTTTTATCCATACCACTAACGTTCTTGCTGATGGTAAGTCCGTCTTGTGTGGTCAACTGGACTTTCAGTACTTAACTTCAATCAAGGTTCATAGGTGGTTATGCATCGTTGTGATGGTAGTTGCTCTATTGAATCGTGATTTGAACATCATTTCCACCCTTTGAAGATTGCACTTACCTTGTTGACGCTGTCCAATAGGAGGCTAAACAATGTTTGTCGAAGTTCATTTAAGTTGAGCGTAACATCTATTTGCATTTAGATTAGAAGTTAGATTTTAGAAATCTCTGCAACCATTCAATTCTGCATAATCCTGGTTAGTTTTAGGAAACTTGCACGCTAAAGCTAAATCATTCACAAAAAAAAATCCCCTTCAAAAGCACACATTGGTTGTCACTACACGTCTTGTGAACAACTACGTAAGTCCCCTCGTGAGTACACAGCATACACACATCAACCAAACTGAGCCTATTCGCATTTAAAGAA